>JARHVA010009981.1:35000-147500 GCA_037957365.1 Torreya grandis
TACTAAATGGCATGGGATTTAGTAATGAAGGATAATTTTAGAAAATAAATAGGTTGAAGCTTCTATGAAATTTAGTGTGCGTGACAACTCAATGCTAACCAAAATAATTCCAATTTATCAAAAATGTATAAAATATATTCAATTAATAAATATCAGGGTAGAAAGGTTCCTTTATTATTATAAATACACCTTGGGATAATTTTGTGAGATATCAACATATAGAGAAGATATGGAAAGAAGGAATTTAAAAGATCAGGAGATTGTATGATGTTAAATTCTCTTGTATTTTGTAATGAGGTATAAGGAAAAAATATATATTTCTCTATAATGATATATGCATGAGAGTGAAATTTAATTTTTTATCATTTTAGTCAATATAAAGGAGGATTTATTATTAAATTCATTAATATTTTCAAACCTTATGTTTTGGTGTATTTTTTGTGTATTTATAGATTTTTTGGATAGTTGTTATGTATAATATATAAAATTTATGGATATTGTTATATCAGTTTGTAATTTTTTATTTTTAAGGATATATTTTGATATTTATACTTATAATAATGTGAACATGTATATAATAAATTCACATAATGACATAATGGAGTTCTTAATGCTCTTAGTGCACTTTGAGTGGGACTTGCATTATTGTATTGTTAAAAAAATTGGTGTTATTATTAATGTACATTAAGTTTTATAATATTATATATATTTCAATTTTTTCCATGTGGGGGATTCATGTGATTGGTAAAATCATTCACAACATAACAAATTTAGAGTTAGTGTTTATGGGAACTAGTGGAAATAAATAAGTAAACTATAAACACAACGAACCATAGGGGACCAGTAGACTACTAAGTGTGCACTTAACATCAAGTGAGTATGTAATTATTCATTATTTGAGGGAAAAAGAATAATAAATCTAAAAATTATGATACAAATGACTCTTTTTCTATTTATTATCATAAATATAACACAATTTTTTTTTGTCACCATTAATGTTTTTAAGAACCCTTGACCAAAACAAAACATTAACACTTAATAATTTTATTAAGGATACATTATAGTAAATATATGAAAATGTAACATATAATAGTCAAATTTGGTATTAGTGAAAATGGTTATGGAAGTTTCAGTAGACAACATTGATTATGAGGTAAATAAAGATGAGGAAAAGTGGACATGATAAACTAGATTTTTTTAAGACATATTAATAGGAATATGGAAGTAGAAACTTTAGTGTATAGATATGTTGGGATAATTTAAGATTAATTATTATAAATATATAGAGAAAATATATAATAAGGATGAAAAGTATGGAAAATTTTGTATATAAATAAATTAAATACTATCTTTACTAGTAAATACATCTACCATACTAGGTCTCAAAAAATGTATATATTCTCAACTTGTCTTAATTGATTGGTCTAGGTATTATTTATAACTTTTCCACAATGACATACTCTTGAAAATTGGATCTAGGAAAGTTGATTATAGATAATTTTATAAGATCCTATGCATCTTAAAACATATGCCCATTTTTTTAATTTATATTTCACTAACATACATGCACTTATGTATATATATAAATTGTACTTATACATGTCATATAATTCTATCAAATACTTTTGTGTTGATATATAGACTATTTATACTTCTAGATAATACCTTTAAAATATTACACATTTTATAAGATCACCCAAATGCAAGGGTAATATAAATGCCTACAACTACCCCCCAAGTACAAGAATCTACATCATCAGGGGTAGCCACATAGCAAGTGACTACCTAAACTCAACAAGGCTCCTCTTTATATCCAAAGAACACTATTTTATATAAGAGGATTCAAAGGACTCTCCTCATAGGTTGTCCAAAAATTGAGAAATCACAAAGCTTACCTATAATACCTCAGCAAATAGAAGAGGAGGAGGCATAAGAACTTGATGAAGAATAATAATTGGAGAGAACAAAGGATATGAGTCTCATAGCTGACAAAGGGAAAAATATAACCATGTAAGACATAATAGATGAAAAGACTCAACCTATAGAGACCAATTCCCTACTCTTTTCCTCTATTCCTATTTTTGGTTATCTACCAATTTCATTGAATACTTATAAGGTAGAATTTGTCACTTCCAACCCTAATGATCCATTAACCTACTCATCTCTCTTACATATCCCTCTGCTCAAACCAAAAGTTCTGGACTCTTCCACTATTGAACTATCTTTCACCACCTTTGATCCATCTTCCACCCCCATGCCATCCACTTCTATCATGGCCACTACTAGTATTCCTTTTTGAACTACCACAATCAGATACTTAAAGAGGAAAAGGGAATCCAAGAAGATTGAAATAGCCATGGACACTCCCTAGCTCCATGACTCATCCACCCAAATCACTCTACATTTTCCATCCATCACTTCATACCAACAAACCATTATCACAATATTAGGCAAGGGGAAGAAGGAAAATCAAGTTATTATATTCCATCCACTCCCCTAATATATATGTTTGGATTGGTCCAAGATCATTTGTCCTTTCTTTCTTGACATAATCCTCAAGGAAATAAAGAAGTAATAACCAACTAAAGATATTGAGGAAGAAGTTGTGGTTAAAACCACAAAGGAGATAAACCCTAAAAAGATGATAATTATTTAATGGGTGATTGATTTAAAAGATAAAATTGATCAAATGCCCAACTTTCAAATAATAGAGCTCCCATCCATTACATATTTTTTTGACAATCCATCTGGGAGTATCCAAAGGGTGAGAAAGAAGAAGTTAGAAGATGAATGTAGTAGGAAAATAATTCTCAAAGAGAGGCAAGAAGTTTCTTCCTTGTCTAAGAGATAAAATAGATAAGTGGGCCAATCCCCATACAATGAAGATTTTAAGTCTCTGGCTGAATCACATAAATATGCCATGGTGGCAATTCATGAAGGCATAGAGCTAGTGAGACAAGAATAGGAGGTAGAATTAGAATAGATAAAAGATCTATAAAATATAGTACATATCCCATCAAGCATTGAATCTAAGTTCCAAGAATAAGCATCAAAGTGATATAATTATTTAGAGGAATTATAGTTTATATGGTCTAAATTATCTTCTTATATTACCAATACTCACAAATTATTTAATTCTTTGAATTCAGATGAGAATAAGCTAAAATTATTAATTCGTTACACAACTAATAAGGCATATAGGCATTTGTATCTAATGAAACCATTTGATGTGTCAAATTTCCTCAATATGGTGGTCATTATAATAGAGGAATCTAGGGAATGGTTAGTAGTTGCTAGGGCTTTGCTCCATAAATACCATGAGCATGAGGCCTTTATTATGAAATTTTTTAATGACATGAAATAGTCACATGCAAAGGATGCTACAAGAAAGTTGATCAATAAGATGAACTTGAATCAACTTATTTAGGAGTCTTCAGGAAATTTTAATCAAAGTTTACAAGGACTACCATTAAAAAATATTGAAGTGAAATTAAGCTTTGCTAGGAAAAAGCTTCTTCAAAAATAACTTCTAGATAAAAAAAGCAAAGCATGAAAAGATACTAAGATAGGTCAACAGGGTGTATAGACCCACTCTTTTGAACTTGGACATAATTATAGAATAACATGATGTATCACATAAGTGTTCAATCAATATAAAGGAAAATAAAAAGTAGACTCAAGCTCCCACTTCTATTTATACATTGACAACCATAGTTACAACTATAACTAAAGTTAATACATCTATGCAGATGTCAACATAGTCATAAAGGGCCACATTTTTTACATGTACATTATATAGAGGTGTATATTTGATATTTATAGTCTCATTATGGTTTAAATAATATTGTAAAGGTTTTATATTGATTTTATGAACATGCATACATTACATGATTTTTTAAAGGTTAACTTGAAATATTAACTATAAGATAACTTTATATGGCTTTTTACCACATTTAGAATTAAAGTTATGACTATGCCATGTAATGTATTTTTCATTTACTTGGAAGATGAGCAAACCCATTAACAAAGTCTATTTAAACACATGTAACCCATAGTTTTGAAGGGTCAAAATATTTTCAATATACAAGAGCAACATTCAATATTGATTTCCAACTCATGTGTTTGTGTATTTTATTTCCAATCTTTGTATAATTAGGATAATCTCTTTTGGTTGTATGATTCAATAAATTTTAGTGAGAATTTTTTTTAAAGGACCTATTTCTTATTATAAATGATATGTTAGTCTTAAATGTGTAATAAATATTGAATTATTAGTAAATTACATTGATTATTGGTAATTACATTGATTGATTCATATTATTAAGAATGTAGAGGTGCTTTCATTCGACATAATTTTTTGTGTATGTGCAAAAAATGTCTTACATACCTCACTAAGACCAAGCCATAATCTCTTGATTAAGAATGTGCAATAACTTCTCTAAAAGGAATAGACTTTGACTGAGGCCTATGAGTTCCCTATATCAATATTATATAAGATTTATTGACAATGTCAGAATATATATATAATAGCTACTATCAATAGGCATAGGTTTTAAAATCACTTGTCCACTAAAAAACTACTTAGAGAAGTGTATATTGAAGTCAAAAAACCTTTATTTTTTCTCTACCCTTCCCTCTCTTTTAAGTTTATTTTGAGACCTAACCACTCTAGATTAATAACCATCTAGCCACCAACTCATCTAGATTTCACTTCATTTTAAATACCATCCTTCCATCCACAATCCTTATTAACAACTTGCATGCCCTGCCAGTTATTCCATCACCTAGTTGTTAAGACCACATACCAATAATTCATGCCTTAGAGTGTATTTCACCTCTATTGAGATCCTAAAATGTTATAGGCTACCTCATTATGTGACTAGTGTGTATATAACCCATATCAATATTCACCTTATATAAAAGGCAGAATGGATAGCTAGGAAATTTCAATATAGAAGCATAATAAATTTTGATTGTTAGTGAACATGTTTGTGTATTTTATCTGCAAGATATATGTAATTAGGATTAATATTTTTTTATATGATTCAATAATTATTAATATGAAAAAACTATAAGGAATTATTTCTTGTTATGATTTATATGCTAGATTTAGATGTGCAATAGCTATTGAGTGATTATCAAATTATGTTGATCTTTAGAATGTAAGTTGATTATTTCATTATTTTTGTATATAGAGGTGTTTTTATTGATATGGTTTTATATTTATGTGAAATACCTATAAAAAATACCTCCCTAGTTCAAGTCATAATATCCTAAGTAATGGTGTGCGATAGTTGCTCAACTTCTCTAAAAGGAGCAACATTTGATTGAGCCCTTTGAGTTTCCTATATCAAAATTATTGTAGACTACTTGACTATGTTTGTCTATGTGTTTAAAATAGCTGATAGTAATAGACATTGGTTTTTAAAGCACTTGTCCACGTAAAATTTATCTTAAGAGGTGAACTCATAAATCCATATAATCCATATTTTTACCCTACCTTTCCCTCTTTTTTGAGTTTATTTCTAACACCTACACAATCTAGATTAGCTACCATCTAGACACCAACTCACCTAGATTTTAAATTTATTTTAGATACCATTCATCTATTCATATCCCTATTTAAAAAAATACATACCCTACCTACTATTCCATCACCTAGTTTTTAAAACTACATACCTTCAACTCATGCCCTAGAGTGGATTTTACCTCCATTGAGATCCTAAAATAGTACAGGCCTTGTTATGAGATGGTGTGCACAAAAACCACATCAATATGATTTACAAGATTATATTTCCCATTTAAAGTATATCTTAGGATATACCTTTCAAACAAGCACAAGAGTCGATTTCTCCTTTAGGGTATCTCCTAGGAACAACCTTTGGCCCAGATATCTAAGTTTTGTATCTCAAACATTCCTAGATTGCTTAACTATGTTTTTTTATGTGTGTGTAATATTTACTCAAAAAAAACATTAGTTTTTAAAACACTTATACATGGAGGATATAAATTAAAAGGTAAATATTGAGATCATAGAGCCTTTTCTTATTTCTGTACCCTTCCCCCTATTTTGGAAACTTCCTAGAGTGAGTGAAACTTTTCAAATGAACTAATTTCGAGTCACCTATTAAGATACCTTCATGTTACTCACAATAAGATAATTTCAAGTGAACCATAAAGGTATTAAATGGATCTTAAATGAATATTCTAATAGATACACTGAGGTATATCTTTCCCATCATTATTATGGTGTATAAAGGATTTAATGAGTAAATAGGTGTTTCAATTAAGGAAGGTAGTTAACAATACATTTAATTTTTTTGTATAAGGTATTTTTTAGATCTTATCAAGGGGTTAAGGTGTCTTAATTCCAAGATTAAATGTGAAACCCATAAAATTTTTAGACCTCATAATATCATCAAGAGAGAGTTGAATAAGGTAAATCCTTCATTGCATCATTTTATATTGATGAATAATTACACTCAAGAGCATTGCCATAAATTTAAGGAATTACAAAGACATTGAAAGGAATATCCTAAGAGATAATTTTAAGGGAATTATCATACATTTAAGGGAATGTTGATAGTATTTCCTAGGAGACACCTTCAACATGCACATGAGCAGAATTTTCCTTGATCCTGAAGGCACTACTAGGTGATAACTTAAAGGACCTTGTAAGAATTTTAAGGTATCTCCTAGGAGATACCTTTCAAACATGTATAATAGTGGTTTTGTCCTTCATGGTATATCCTAAGAGATACCTTCAAGTTATACATGAAGGTATTATGGCTGATAAAGGGAAAGCACCAAGTATAGATGACACAAAAGGTTAGAAGGCTCACCCTTCATACCCTACTTCCCTAGTTTCTTCATATGTTCATATTTTTACTTCAATCCCATTTAGTGTTATTTTAAGAACTCTGAAGGTGGAAGATGTCACCCCCACTCCCAATGTTTCATTGTAATCTTATTATATATTTAAAATCCCTCTCCTCACTCCAAATATAGAGAAGTATTATTCTACCACCATTGTTTCATTTTCCCCCACAGTTCTATCTACATATATATTATTCCTACTACAATTGATCTTCCCTTTAAAACTACCACAATCTAAACCATGAAGAATAAAAGAGCCAATAATAAAATTGAAACAACATTGTCCAGTTCCTAACTTCATGTTTATTCCACACATATTAGTTTTCCAATGCCTTCCACAAGTTCCCCCCAAAGGACTACTATTACATCTTCAGAAAAGGGAAAAATGGTAAGCAATTCATTACAGTCAATCCATTCCCCTAATATGGAGGTGTGGATTCACTTAATGTCATTTCTCCCTCCATTCCTGATACAATCCTCAAAGGATCAAAATATCAATAATTAGTAAAAAGTCATGTAAAGATGCACAAAAAATAGATCCTACCTAGGTAGTGACTCCCCCATGGGAAATTAAATTGACAGTGAAAGCTTCACAATTCCCAATTTCAAAATTAAAAATATCACATCAATAATAACCATATTTGATAAGCCATTAAGGAGTATTCATAGAGTTAGAAAGAGAAAAATAGAGGATGAATATGGAATTGAAATTATTCTTGAAGAGAGATATGAGGTCTATGCTTGTAAAAGGTAAAATAGATAGCTAGGGAAGTTCCCCTACATTTAAGAGTTTACGTCCCTATCATGAAGCCAAAAAAAAATAAATGGTGGTATTTTATGAGGGGTCAAAGATGAAATGGAAAGAGATATAATAAGAACTATAAAAAATCAAGGAACAATAGTAGATCATTCTTATTATAGTAGGAATTAAGGATTAAGTACAAGAAATCACTTTAAAATGTTATAATGCTCTAAAGGCACTTGAATTAATGAAGACTTAATTAGCCCCTCATATATCTCAAACACACCAATTGTTTAATTATTTAAAAGGAGATGAAAATAAATTGAATTTATTGATCTTGTACATAAATAATGAGGAATATAACCATCTAGACCTGATGATACCATTGGAGACATCTAATACCCTCAACTTGCTAGTCATTAGAACACAAGAAGCTAGAGAATGGTTGACAATAGTTTGGGCATTGATGGCCAAATATCAAGAGCATGAGGTGTAGGGTTTTTTTTAGCAGTGAATATTCATTAATTCATGAATATTCCATTTTTAGGATTTTGGTTTTGGTAATTTTTAGTGTCGATAGATTGGACCAGATCATCAAAATTTTGGGGATATTTTTTTGGGAGGTCATCTCACCAAACCTTTATAATGATATATAAGATTATAATTAAATTATATAGATATATATATAGTGGATCCCCTGAGGGTCTGACCTGTACCAACCAAGGGGACAAATATAACCATAATTAGAGGAGCACAAAATTGAACAATAATAATGAATGAGTCATTCAACCTCACAGTTTGGCTCAACCATTAAGCCAAATCATTTGACTCAACCATTTGACCGAACCATTTAGCTCATATTTTTGGCCAAACCATTTGTCTTAGCCAATTATCTCATCCATTTAACCCAACCATTTGGCTCAACCACTTGGCCCAATCATTGAACTTAGTCATTTGGTCTAACCATTTGGCCTAGTCATTTAGTCCAGCCATTCGGCCCAACTATTCGGTCCAATCATTTGGCCCAACCATTAAACCCATCTATTTGACCTAACCATTTATCTTAGTCATTTAATCTAGTCATTCAACACAACCATTTATCTTAACTATTTGACTCATCCATTAAACTAAATCATTTAGTTCAGCCATTTACCTAAGATGTTTAGTTTAGTCATTTGCTTAAACAATGACATTATGATGTTTATGTAAAAAACATGGGTAGATAATTCATCATCATCCTTAGAGTATTCACCATGCCCATGAATCAAATTTATCTAGATTCCCCAAATATTTCCAATAAGTTTTCTAGTAGGGCCTCTTAAAATGAAACCTAATGAGACACTTATTTTACAAATTTTAGACAATTTGAAATTATCCAAGGTAAAGGATGCTACAAATAATCTTATAATTACAATTAATTTTGTTTAGCTCATTCAAGAATCATCCAGTAATTTTAAGTATAGTTTATAGGAGTTAACACTAGAAGATATTAAAACATAATCGATTTTTGTAAGAAGGAAGGAAATTGAAGTTGAGATTTTCAAGATCCACTGTAAAAATACAAATGTAGGACATGAACAAATATTAGATCAAGTTAATATGGTATAATAACCCTTTCTATTAAACTTCGACATTATAAGATAGTAGCATGATGGGAGTCACAAGTGATTTCTTGAATTAGAGGCAAATAAGAAAAAGAATGAGACTATTACCTCCAGTTCAACACCAATGTCTACAGTTATGACTCCTACTAAGGTTAATGCATCCATGTTAATGTATACTTATCATTAAGGGTCATTTTTTTTCATTTAAATTCTATAAAGTGGTATCAAATTTTTACTTGTAGTTCTCTTATGATTCGATCTTGATGTTAAAGTTGCCTATTTATTTTGTAAACATGCACATGTTGCATGATATTATAAAGGCTAACTTTAATTCTTAATGAATGTAAGATACCATATATATATATTACATATAGTTTTGACATTAAAGTTATAATTGAGATTCTAACTACACCATGCAATCAATTTTTATATGTACTTGGATGATGAGGAGACCCTTACCCAAGTATATTTAAACATATATAACACACATTTATAAATGGTTGAAAAACTTTAATACATAATCATAATTAATTTTGATTGTTAGTGAATGTCCTTGTGCATTTTATCTCCAAGCTCTATGTAATCAAGATTAATATTTTTGGTTGTATGATTTAATAATTCTTAGTGTGAAATAGGTACAAGGAATTATTTATCATTATCATTGATATGCTAGTTTTATATATGAAATGGATACTAAGTGATAAACATATTATATTGATCATTGGCAAGTAACTTGATTTTTTAATTATTATATGTGTGTAGAGGTATTTTCATTGATATATTTTTCTATGTATGTGCAATACTTATCTTAGATACCTCCTTAGTCTAAGTCATAATCACTTGATTAAGGGAATGCAATAGTTTCTCTAAAAGGAAAAACCTTTAACGGAGACATTTGAATTTCCTATATCAAAATTATTCTAGACTACTTGACCATGTTTATCTATGTGTGTGAAATAGAATCTAACAATAGACATTGGTTTTGAAAGCACTTTTCCACATAGAATTCAAATTAAGAGGGGATTCTTGAAGCCATATAATATTTCTTTTCCATCCTACCTTTCCCTCAATTTTGAGTTTATTTCTAAGACCTACCAACTCTATATTATCTACCATCTAACCACCAAATTTCTTAGATTTTAACTTTATTTTAGAGACCATTAATCTGTTCATAACCCTAGTTAACAACCTACATGCCCTATCTACTATTCCATCACCTAGTTGTTAAAATGTGTACCTATAACTTGTGCCTTGAAGTGGATTTTACCTCCATTGAGATCTATAGACATTAGAGGCTACCTCATTACGAGATGGTATGCATGAAAACTGGATCAACACTCTTCACAAGAGTATATTTCCACTTCAAGGTATCTCCTTGGAGATAACTTTCAACTAGGCACAAGAGTGGATTTATCCTTCAAGTTAGCTCCTAGGAGCAACCTTTCACCTAGATCTTTGAGTTTCCTATATCAAACTTTCCCATACTACATGATTGTGTTTGTCTATGTGTGTGAAATAACTAATTACAATGAACATTAAATTTGAGAAAACTTGTCTAGAGAGGATCTAGATTAAAAGATAAATCTTAATACCATATATCCCTTATTTTATACTCTACCCTTCCCCCTATTTTTGAAACTTCTTGAAGTGAAACTTTCTAAAGGAGATAATTTCAAGTCACCCATTAAGATAGCTTCATGTTACCCTCAAGGAGATAATTTCAAGTCACCCATTATGGTATTAAAAGTTCCTTAAAGGAATCTCATAGTAGATACCTTGAGGCTGAGCTTGCCCACTATTATTATTGTGTGTAAAGGAATCAATGAGTAAATATGCGTTTTAATTAAAAAAGCTAGTTAATAATAAATTGATTGTTGTGTATGAGGTCTTATGTATATCTTAGCAAGGGGTCAAGGTTTCTTAATTACAATATTCAATGTGAAACACATAAAAATTTGAGACCTCATAAGATCATCAAGAGAGAGAGTTGAATAAGATAAATCCTTTATTGCATCATTTTGTATTGAACAAAAATTACACTCAAGAACATTTCCTTACCTTCAAGTAATAAGAAATCCCTTGAAAGGAATCTCCTAGGAGATACTTTGAAGGGAATCATAATATATTGAGGGGAACACTAGAAGTATCTCTTAGGAGACACCTTCAACATGCACATGAGTGGAATTTTACATTAAAGACCTACTTGGTGACAACTTAAAGGACCTTGTAATACTCTCAAGGTATCTCTGAGGAGATAAATTTTAAACATGAAAAAGAGTGGATTTATACTCTAAGGTATCTCCTAGAATATACCTTTAAGTTATTCATGAATATATTAGAAGGCCTTAAAATAATCTCCTGGTAGATACCTTGAGGTTGAACTTGCCTAGTGTTATTGAGTTGTACAAGGAATTCAAGGAGTAAATATGAGTTTAAATCAAATAAATTAGTTATAAATACATTTACTATCATGTATAGAGTCTCATAAGAGATACCTTAAATGTCCCCTTTGAATGTATGACAATGCCCTTAAAAATATCTACTATAAGACTACTTTAAGGGCTTTATAATACCTTCATGGGTAACTTGAAGGAATTACAAGGCCCTTCATAGAATCTTGTAAGAGATAATTTGAAGGGCATTATCATACATTTAAGGGAATGTTAAAAGTATCTCATAATACATAGCTTTAATATGCACACAAGTAGAAATTTCCTTAAAGAGCTTACTAGGTGATAACTTAAAGGACCTTGTAATAATGTCAAGGTATATCCTAGGAGATACCTTCAAGTTATCAACGAAGGTATTGAAAGTCACTTAAAGGAATATCCTAGTATATACTTGAAGGTTGAACTTGCATATCATTATTTATTTGTATAAGTGATTTAATGAGTAAATAGGTGTTTCAATCAAAGAAGGTAGTTATCAATACATTGACTGTTGTGTATAGAATCTCTTAGGAGATACCTTCAATGTCCCCCATGAATGTATGAAAATGCCCTTTGATATATCTACTACAATATTACTTCAACAGACTTGTAATAGCTTCATGGGTAACTTGAAGTAATTATAAGGCGCTTTATAGAATATCCTACGAGATACTTCAAAGGGCATTGGCTTACATTGAAGGGAATGTTGAAAGTATCTCATAATAGATGCCTTCAACAAGAACAATGTGTAATTTTACCTTACATGGAAGGCACTACTAGGATATATTTTTAAGGCCCTTATAATACCTTCAAGGTGTCTTATAGGACATACCTTTCAAATATGCACAAGATTGGATTTCCCTTTCAAGGTATCTCTTAGGAGATACCTTTCAAATAGGCACAAGAGTGGATTTTTGCTTCAAGGAATAAGTGGAATTTTTATTTACATAAAAGGAATTATTAGCTGATATTTTTAATGCCCTTATAATACATTCAAGATATCTCCTAGGTGATAAATTTCATACATGCATAAGAGTGGATTTTCCCTTTAAGCTATCTCCTAGGATATACCTTTCAAATAGGCACAACAGTGGATTTCTCCTTCAAGGAACAAGTGGAATTTTCCTTTACATGGAAGGCACTACTAATTTATATTTTAAGGCCATTGTAATACCTTCAAGGGATCTTCTAGGAGATACTTTTCAAACATGAACAAGAGTGTATTTACCCCTCAATGTATCTCCTATGATATACCTTTCAAATAGGCACAAGAGTGGATTTATCTTTCAAGGAATAAGTGTAATTTTACTTTACATTAAAGTCACTACTATTTAATATTTTAAAGGCCCTTGTAGTACCTTAAAGTTATCTCCTAGGAGATACCTTTCAAAGATGCACAAAAGTGGATTTCCTCTTCAAGGTATCTACTAAGAGATACCTTTCAAATAGGGACAAGAGAAGATTTCTCCTTCAAGTTATCTCCTAGGATATACATTAAAGTTATCCATAAAGATATTACTTTCATAATTTTTCATTTTTAAGGAACCTAAATCTAACTTAGCCTCAATTTACATGTGGTAATTTCACATGCACTGGTCAGTTAACCACAAAGTATTAAGCTTTATTGCACATCTTTTAGCCTTCAAAAATTATCATGACCTAGAAACCCAATGGAATTTTTCTAGTTGACACCCTATCATAGTCTTTCAAGGATCATATTATTTTCTAAAATTTCATGACCCCATGACCTTATCACATTATGACACTTGGAACCTATTTTGACATTTCAAGTCCCAAAAATAGTTAGAAAGTCTATAACCCAGTGATCTAATGAGAATGTGCCATTTTTATTCAATCACTACTTTTTAGTGCACAAAGGAGTTATATCCAAACCATAACATGACACATGGTGCCTAATAATAACCTTTTGAATCCTTTATTTCTTTCTAAAATCTCATGATAAAATGATTCAATTGAATCATGCCACTTGGAACTTGATCGCACCCTTCATACCCCTACATGTAGGGTGAAATATTAAATTTCTCAATACTATGATTTCATGATATAATGACACATGGTAGCTAGTAACTTAAATCTTAGATAATTGAATACTATGTGCAAACCACCCAATATTTAGAATCAATAGGCTAAAGACATGTGGACCCCTATCTTTCAAGTTCTTGACTTATGATGAGAAGATGCATGGATAAAATTATAATGGTGATTGGATAGTTCCCAAAAGTATATTTTTAAAGCCATTAGATCAAAATTGAATATCTACCCTAGATTTAATTCAAATTATGTAAAACATACTTTCCATTTATGGCTCATATCTTATAGTTGAAAATTTTGAAAAATCTAGAGTTTAAAGCTTGCAATCTCAAGGATTTACATTCACTTTCAATTTCTATTTATTGATAAACTCTAAAGTGGTCTATGTTATCCACTAAAAGACTTATGTTAATTAATCTAGCATTAATACATTATATGATCTCATCAATAAAAAATTGAATTCCATGGTTAAAGTAGGAACATCTAGAACTACCAAGTTAGAATAGGTCTCATTTCTCTATTGATATGGGATAGGCATAGTTTTCAAAGACAATAGTTTCAATACCATTACATTGGCCATGGATGAAAAACACTAAAATGCATTATTATACCATGTGGGGAGGAAGGTAGACTAGGATAGTGCTAATGAGGAAGATTCTAGTGTTGTAAAAAAAAGGTCTAACATCTTGTCACTTAAGTCTATGGGCTTGCACAAAGATACATATAACCCAGAGGTACTCCCCCATATGGATTTAGTCCACCAAATATTTTTCCATTCTTGGTGTATATATAAAATGATCAAATCTATAAATTTGGGTAATAATATCACCCTTATAGCTATGTTAGCCTTTTAGGCCTACTATGATTTACCTAATCCTAAAATTATTTATAATAAAGAAACTATAACCCAATGGCTCAACTAGAATAACATTAGATAAGTCTTGATAAGATGATTATAAAATCTATGGAAGTTCTTTTGAAAGTCAAAAAATAATCAGATACCCATTACCCAATTCAATAAGGGTATGAGGATGGGGATGGTTAGAATGAATAGGTTACATGGAGTAGAAGACACTATCCATGTGTATGATAAGTGGGTTTCACTCTTATCCATGATCATAAATGACTCCACCACTCCCCCTCTTAAGGAAATCATTTCCTACACTTTATTTTCCTAATGATGAATACCATGGCCATCTAAGAAAATCATTTCTATATGATGTCCTACTTGGTTGATTCCATCTATGCCACTCTAAAGTTCCTCAAGTTTACCAATTTAGATCAAAACATTAAATGGACCATGTCCCATGTCTTCATGAAAGTTATAATTTATAGGTATAGATAGGAGATGTGATCTATTGCTAAAAATTTCTACCTGATTGTATACAGGGCCATCCATGAAAGGACTACTAGGGAAAGGAATCATATGCACTTGAAATTCAATCAATGTGTTAGACAGAGGGTAGATCTCAACATTACATACCATCATGATCTCAAGGAGGGATATTAGTTCTACTTAAATGTAACTAATGATGTAGAAGTCAAATAGATCCTGACGGATGAAACTCTCACATGGGTGAAAGAAATATTGGATCATGTAGATATTTTAATGGTGTTTGAATAATAATATACTTAGGGTGGATCATCAACATCTCCAGTCTATACTACTAGTATTGGAAAATAATGTCTGATGTACCCATAACTCAGTCAAATAATACTCCAGGCATTGTCTCCAACTTTAGTTAAGGGAGGAGCTAGTTCAGGGGAATAAGTTGAGAAAGATTCCATTTTAGGGGTCTCATATGGTATCCTATCCCAAATACAAGGTACCACCTCTACATATGCAACACCTTTAATGGAGGTGATAATAACTCCTACACCAACAAATTCAAGTCAGCCATTGCCTCCCATTCATCCTAGCAAAAAAGGGTTGAGTGTTACAATTTAGGAACACATTTATTTACCTCCCTCTTTCCTTTATAATTAATTAATGACCATATTTTGTCAACCACTAACTCAAAAACATGCTAACCTCTTACCTTATAGGCCTCTCACAAGAACTATAATTAGGCCTTTGACCATGTCATTAACCACTATCACCCCATTCAACATATCATCCACCTCTAGAGTTATAATAATGGATAATTTTCCTCTAGTCATGCCTTAACCTATTCCTAGATTTGGTCCACAATTGACTAAGGGGAGGCCCATTATCATCATCCCATAAATTCCCCTATTCTCTACTAGTTCTTCAACTATAAGTAGTGATTATTTATCCCCTAATACTATGTTTATATTTGTCATGATTACTTATTCCTCATAGATGTTTGTCTTTTAAGGGCTTACACTACTTTATCCATTGCTTCCAATAAAACACCCAAGTGGTTCTTCAAATAAGACATGAATTAAGTAGATGTAATTAGCTATAAATATATACCAAAAATACTATGTATATAAGGTTATGTATGTATATATGAGGTGTTAAATATATAAAAGGTTTTCAATTAAACTAGGTGATTTATATATAAGGGGTTATATTATATATATAATACACACACACACACACACACACACACACACACACACACACACACACACACACACACACACACACACACACGTGTGTGTGTGTGTGTGTGTGTATTTTATATATATATATATATATATATATATATATATGTATATATATATATATATATACACATACATACATTATGTATGTATGTATGTATGTATATGTGTGTATATATATATACATACATATATATATACCTATATATATATAAACACACATATACATACATACATACATATACATATACATATATATGCATACACACACACACATGTATGTATGTATATGTGTGTGTGTATATATATATAATATATATGTATGTATGTATATGTATATATATATGTGTATATATATGTATATTTATATGTATGTATGTATATATATATGTATGTATGTATGTAGATACACACACACACACACATACATAATGTATGTATGTATGTATGTATATGTATATATATATATATATATATATATATATATATATATAAACAAAGTTTGAATTGGACTACAATTTTTCTCTAACCTCAATGTAACTAATGATGTAGAAGTAAAGCATAGGCCAAGGGATGAAAATATAACAATGGTGAGAGGAATACTAGATGGTGCAAAGCTTTTTATGGTGTCTGGACAACAAGATACTTAGGGTGGAACATCAACATCTCTAGTTCATACTACTAGTATTGGAAAAGAAGGCCTGATGGACCCATAACTCAGATGAAGAATACTTCAAGCATTATCTCCCACTTTTGATAAGGGAGGTCCTAGTTCATGGGAACAAGTTGAGAAGTATTCCACCTCAAGGGTGTCATTTGGTATCTTATCCCAAATACAAGCTACCACCTCTACATAGGCAACACCTTTAGTGGAGGTAATAGTAACTCCCACACCAACAACATCAATTCAACCATTATCTCCCCTTCCTCCTATCATAAAGTGTTAAGTATTATAGGTCAATAATGTATTTCCTTACCTCCATCTTTCCTCTATAATAAACCCTTAAGCATATTTGGTTAACCACCAACTGCAGACCATGTCAACCTCCTAGTTTATAGGCATTTCACTATAACTATAATTAGGATTTTGATTATGTCATTTCGCACTATCACCCCTTTCAACTTATCATCCACATCTATAGTTTTTATAAAGGATAATTTTCCCATATTCATGCCTAAACCTATGCCTAGACTTGGTTCACAATTTAATAAGAAGAGGCCCACTATCATCATCCCATAGATTCCCTTGTTCTCTACTAGTTCTTAAGCTAGCATTAGTGCTTCTTTATCCCCTAGCACTATATTTATATTGTTCATGACCACTAATTCCTCATAGACATCTAACTTGCAAGGGCTTACTCTAGCTCAGCCATTGCCTTCATCAATAGAGCCCCCAAGTGGTTCTTCATACAAGACAGATTAATTAGATGTAATTGGCTACAAATATATACAAAAAAACACCATATATATATATATATATATATATATATATAAAAGGTTACTTATTTATATATGTAAGGTTTTTGTAATAAATTAGATTCTTTATATATAAGGGGTTTTATACTTATATATATATATATATATATATATATATATATAGGTATAAAACACCTTATATATAAAGAATTTAATTTATTACAAAAACCTTATATATAAAAATAAATAACCTTATATATATATATATATATATATATATATATATATGTAACAAAATATGAATTGGACTATAGTTTTCCTCCAATGTTTGAAGGTTTAGATCTAAAGACTAGTGACTTAGCTCTAAAGAATAGAAGCTATGCTTTAAAGCTAATATCTATGATCCTAAGATGAAAAATCATTAATAAAAATAATCCACCCCCATAATTGATAATCAAGATAGTGAAATTAGACCACTAAATATGTTATTCAGTCCATAAGACATATAACAAGCCATAGTTAATTGGGCTCAAAATGGGTAGAATTCATTTTACATGATTATTATTGTCCATTTACCAATATGGTTTTCATAAGTGAAACTTTTTACAAAGATGTATCCACACTTTTTATGTTACTACCACACACATGTCCATTAAATTATTTGATGAGTGAATACAAATAATTTAATTCCATTATTTCAGGCACTAAAAAGATTATAGTTCAACCAGGTAAATTGTTAACTTTCAAATAGAAAGAATTAATACACCTTGTGTATAGAAATAAAATTTTGTTACATATAGAATTTGAATTGAAGACATTAAAGACACTAGATGACATTGGAATAGATCTTGATGAAGCACAAAAATAGAGAATAATGAAACTAAATGGGCTAGATGAACTGAGAATGGATGAACTCACTTAGAATAACATGATCTAAAAACAAATGAAGTAGTGTCATGACACACACATTAGAGAAAGGTAGTTTTAAGAGGATAATTTATGCATGCAAGGTATAATTGTATTTATTTTCCCAAAGGATTAAGAATTGTTTTTTTTTATGGGTGCATGTGTAATCATTAGGCAATCAATACTTCTCACATGGACACATTATGGTAAAGTCATGTGGGTATGATAAGTCAGTAGCATCATCACCATAATCAATAATTTGATGTGATGGTGTTTTAAAAATATCTCCTCTAATAGATTTGATGTGACAATATTTTCAAAATATCTCCTCAAATACATTTTATGTGATGATGTTTCTAAATGATCTTTAAAAAATATTGATGTGAATATGTTTTAAATAGGAATTTCAAAAGGATTTGGTATGATGTGCACTTTATTGTGATTATCGCTCCTAGTATTAATAATAATGACCATTATGAAACATCATTAATATTTTATTGGATAAATTACCTTACAATTATATCTCACATGATTTGAAGAGAGCCATAACTAACACCATCATTCTTGTCATAATCACATCATATAACCTGTTTTGCTATTCATTATTGCATTATCACTGCCATTAATTGTTATGTTGTATCTATAACCTATTGCTTCCCATATTCCCTATGTGAATTCAAGCTATGCATTTTTATATTATAGTCAAATATACAATTAAATAGTGCTTGCTCAAAAGATCAGTGGGAGAAGGAAAAAGAGTGAACCAAAATCCTTTGATGTATTGCTACAAGATGAAGTAGCCAAAGACATCTTTGAAATAATAGGCTAGTTGAATTTCTTATGAAAAATTTAGGGATACCATGAAGAAATTGTGAAAGAATTATATGATAATTTTTATGAACATCATGTTATTATCAAAGGGAAGAACATTAAAGTAAATCCCTTTATAATCAGTGCTCTATCTAGGATTCCTGAGGATGGAATAGTTGGTATTGTAAAGATCAATTTTTTTGACCTGACTTATATGTTTGTTGAAGGAAATGAGCCACACCTCAGACTATCCAAATCCCACCAAGGAGTAGCCAAGGGAATTATGAGAGAAATTCTTCCTCAACCTTGGTAAAATATTGTTTTATGAATAATTAAATATATCACTTGTGATGGTCAGTTTACAGTAGTGGGTGGAGATGTTATGATATTCCTTCACTTGAGAAAAGGATTTTCTCAAGAAGAATATAATATCAATATTCCCTCTTTCCTTCATAATTCTCTTATTAGTGTTTCTTAGAATATAATACAAGGTACTAGGACTTCCTATCAGCATGGGCTAGTTACACTCATTTATCATCATCCTTTTCTCTGTAAACCAAGGGTTCAAAAGGCTTGTTCCTCTTTCCTCCAAAATTTTTCTCTAGTTCTTATATAAAAGACACCACACCATACCTTTATAATTTGTATTGAAGAATCCATAGTTCAAATTATAAAAGAACCATCTTCACCACCTTTAGTTCCAAAGATACTACACCATAGATCAAAGTGAAGAATAGGAATTTATTCAGACCCCCCTCATCATCCTCTAGTTAAAATTTGGTGCAATTTCTAAATTATCTTACAAGAAAAGAAGAAGAAGATGTGTAGGCTGTGAAGACTATAGGAAGCTTAAGATCCCCTATTGATGTTATAGATGTTGAGGTAGTTATCGCATAAGAACCCTTGTAATAAGAAATTATATTTATAGAGGGAACCCTAGCAAAAGAAGTTGTACCTCAAGAAATAGAGCATCTTGTGCCCTCTATTTTTGATAAGGATAAGGTACCCTTGATTTAAAAATATTTATAATATACACATTATTTTAATGAAGAAAAATAATTGTATCATGCCATGATGAAATAATCAAACTACAAAAAATAGAGTTAGATGTTATCTATTTAACTTTGAAAGGTAAGGACATGATGATTTCAAATTTGAAACAAAGGTGGGAAGAATCTATTACTAGATTTAATGAGCAAGAAATAATTATTTAAGGAATACAAGATGAATAGACTAGGATCCAGAATGTAATGTTTTCACAAACCCAAAAATTGAGTAATTTGCAAAATTCTCTTGCTATCAAGGACACTTAGATTATTGATTAACAAAATGCCAATGTTGATAAGCATAATATAATTAATAGTCTGAGAGAAAGTATTTATAATATAAACTCAATAATTGACCAATTTAATAATAGAATAATAGAGTTCATCACTCAAAATTGTCATTTACAAGCCTATATTCAGGCTGTGCAAAGATAAACATGAGAAATTTTAGTTTGGACAAAGGGTCTAACAAGAGTTGTTCCCTCTTTTCATATTCCATTACATGAAATAATATATAACTGGCATAACCTAGAAGAAAATTCAAAAATTAAAGGATGAAAATTCAAAACTTAAGGATGAATCTCAAAAGGAATTGGCAAAATCCCACCTATAATTGTAGAAGGCATAGGCTTCTATCCAACACATTTGTGGTACTTTTGAGAACTATTACCATGTAGGCAACCTTCATCAATTCATGTTATTTTATTAGATGATAAATTTTATAAATCAAAGATTTAGTCAATTATCCTTGGTTTTTTAGATATCATTAAAGATGAGAATGTATTTAAGGACATTTTTCTAAAGAACACTGAAGAAAGGTAGGATTCCATTTGTGATTTTTGTACTTTCAATTTTTTATTAGGATTCAATCTAGTTTTATGATAAATTAATTTGTTAGAGAGACATAAGTATGTGCCTTTATCTTCACTCTAACAAACCAAATGGAATGGAAACAAGCCAATAATATACTTTTGTAATTACACATCACTAGTGGGTTATGAATTAGACCAAAATTTCTATAAACAGAGAAATTTATTTCTTATTTTCAGCCTTTGTATCATATGTATATGAAAAATAAGTATCACGAGCTATTGAGATATAATATTGCTGATTTTAGACCTTTTCTAAACCATCATTCTGCCAATGTTATCAATACAAGTCTTTTTAGGTGGGAGACATTACTTTTTGAGTTGAAGTGGAGGGAAGTCCTTAGCCCCACCAATATTAGATGGAGTCTAAGAAAATCCAAAGCATTTTTATAGATAAACACTTGGCTCTTAGAGTTAAGAGGTTAAAATGTCTATATTAGGATGAGATTTAGGGCTCCTATCATTCTATGTCCTCTATATCTATGGTGGTATTGGACTTCACAAGTAGAATTGAATTTCAAGTCTAGTTGCATACAATTGTTAGATATTTTGAATTCTTGCCAAGGGACCATCATGATTGGGGCCATCATTTTGATGTTTATGATCTTATTTAGAGGTTTGAATTAATAAGTATTTATTAAGGATATATCATCCCACTTATTTACAATAGGATTTAGGAAAGGTAAAGTGTGGGGGAAAAATGATTAGCATTTCATATATTTCATCATAGTTATATAAATTGTTTATAAAGTGTTTCATTTGGTTATATATTGTATTTCATTTAATAGTTAAAGTCTTATCTAAGTAGGATATGAATTCAATTTTTTCTTTGTTTGTATGTAATTTTTTGTTGATTTTTTACTTTGTTATTATGTATAACTTGGATGAATAACATAGTTTTGAATAAAGTAACACATCCCAAAGATGGGGCAATTTTGAGTACAACAACACATCCCAATGATGGGGTAATTTTGATAAGAAAACACATAGTTTTGACAACTATTTTATCTAAAATTTTGAGAATTTGGTAAGCAAGATCCAAATATTGAATGCTTTGAAAACACTTCAAAGATGCTCTAAAATTGCTTTGAAGATACTCTAGGTGTGCTTTGAAGATATAAGCTTTATATTACAAACAAGTCTAAGAATGCTATGAAAACCTATATAGGGTGCTATAAAGACCTATAATGGATGCTCTAAAGATACCTATATGTGCTTCAAAGACTAGATGGATCTTACTTCTCAAAATAGTAATTTTGTAGATATCTATAAATAGACTTTCTATATTTACATGTTTTATTTTAGACATTATCATTCATGGTAATGGCTTAAAATAGTCTAGATATATTTGTATCTTAATTTTTAAATTTATATAAGTATCTTTAATTTATATTGGTTATTTCATGTCTATAGTTAGTTTAGTTGGTTCCATAAACTTCTTGGAAGCATGGGATCTAACTCCTAGATTGTCTATATTTTGAATAAATAGAATTGGGCATTAAGATAACCAAGATTTTATATCTTATGAATGGATGATAAGATGATTTTAAATACACATCTCCATATCATTCTAGGGAGTTGTTAAGTTCATATTTTGATTTTATAGATTTTTAATTTTTGCATGTTGATAGTGTGAATGATTAACAAACAATTTAGATTTACTTTCCTACAAACTAGAGTTACAGTTCCATTTACTATTTTTAAGATTTGAAAATTACAACAAAAGTAAAACCCCAAAAATAGTGAATTTTAAAACTCTAATTTTAAATGGTCTCATTGTAATAATATATCAAATACTACCCTAGTTAAAAATGACACCAATCTATTGATTTGTAAATGAGAGGTATAATGATAGCCTATCACTATGTGTATCAATTAGTCTCCTAGAAAACTACTCTAAACTACTAATTTATAAAGAAAAAGTTTAGAAAGAGGAGAAAGGGATGAATTAAAATTAAAAAATGGTGGTACACCAATATTTAACATTCCTCATTTCTCTAAGACACACATATGATATCGAATAACTCATACACTCACACAAACTCCATAATTAGCTTGTTTCATAAGTGTTTCTTAAGAAGGCTTAAGGAAATAAAATAAAAGAGGAAGGGATGATCATATCCACAAATTATCTTCATCTCATGACTGATATAGCACATCCTAAGACATGTAAACATAAAACTATCTTGCATATAAGTAATAGAGAGAGGATAAACACCAAGAAAGAGATATCCTTCATAAATTATTCATGCACAAACTCAACCAAACACAATATAAAATCATATAGAAAGGAAAATGAACTCTTATATTGCTATCAAGAGGTGTCTTAATTATAAAATTGGTAAGGTTAATCCATATAATAAGAGCAAGTAGTCTTTTACAATGATAAAAATTATATATATATATATATATATATATATATATATATATATATATATATATATATATATATATATATATATATATATATAAGAAAATGGAAGAAAAAAGAGGTGAAAATGGATAATAACTTCAGTGATGTCATCCTACATGGAGAAAGTCTTCATTATTATATAAAGCTTATTAAATGGTCTGAGTTTCCTTCTCTTTCCACTTAATGTTTCCCACTTGATAAATTCATCACATCTCCCACTTGGTCTTCTAGAAGCCTCTAAAAACTTTGTGAAGGCTTGTCAAATCAACACATTAGTGTAGCTATGCTATCAATCAGTTTTGATCATACATTTATCTAATTTTAAATCAACATAAATGTAAAGCTAGATAAGTCAAATTAAAAAAATAACAAATGGTATCAAAAATAGAGTTATGTATCAAAATATATGGATAAAAAACAAACACACAATCACACATAGTCACATCAACACCTTCAAAACATGGAAAATTGAAAATCATAGAGCAATATATGAGAAAAACCCATCATATCTTATATTTATATAAATCTCTTAAAAATATGCTCAAAATGGTATTTTTATTTTTTTTAAAAGATAAAAATAACACCTAAAACCTTCCCTCTAAGTGTTTTAAGATGAAAATTTGGTTGATTGATAAATCTTCCCAGAAGGGTCACTTCACACCATCATAACTTTTCACTGAAAGTTCACACAACTACTACAAAAATGCATTACTTTCTCATAGAATCTAGGTAAAATCATATAATTTTTTATATAATTTAGATTCTAGTTGTTCCTACACAAATGGGATTCAAAAGTACTCACTGGGTAGATTTAGCAAATGTGAGATGTAGAAAATGACCAAGTAAAAATCAACACAAAAGCTGATTTTCATAGCTATACATTCCACACATTATATCTAATATATATGCACTATCTTTCCTATTACACTTTAATGAAATTTATGTATCACCATGAAAAAATTCAATAAGATTTGACCTCCTTTACCACTTAAAAAATGAGTTTGAAACATGACCACTGGCCAGATCTAAAAATTAGAAACATAGAAAATTGGCTAAGTAAAAATCAGCTCAGAAGCCAATTTTCATAGATGTGCATTTATCACATGAGAGATAATTTATAAAAATTATTTTACTCTCATATTATTATCACATTTGTCTACTATAATGTGATATTTTAAGGAGATTGGACTTGATTTGTTCCTACAAAATGGTGTTTGAAAAGTGTTGTACCAGTTTATTTGACACTTGGAAACATACATAGGATGCTCTAAAGAAGTATAAGAATGATATAAATACTTAATATGATTATCTAAATAAGTCTAATAATTATCCAAAGACTTGTATAGGATGCTCCAAAGACCTGTATAGGATATTTTGAAGATACTTGGATGTGCTCCAAAAACTATAAAAATGATGTGTAATACATATTGCTAAGAGAAATTAGGAGCATTTTACTATAAAATGTTTGTTTGAATTTTTTTTGATTAGATGCGAATGATAGATAGAAACCAAAAAAAGTGATCAGTCATATAAATCTTCATCCCCTTGATACTTCTCATCCCTCAAAAACTTCTCCCTAAATAGTAGTTTCTCTTATTTTTTAGGTGCAAATATTTTATTAGTAATTTTTTAATAAATAAAGATGAATGAGACCCATCTATCTAAGAATATAAAATCATGAGGGAAATATTTATGAACCCAAATAATAATTCTAGGTGTTATTCAATCATTCATTCATTAATGTTTATGATGTATCATGAGGGAAAAGTTTGCCACCTCAAAAAATGACTTATTAATTTAGTCTAAAATGGGAACTATTCAACTTAAATAATAATAACCTAGAACAAGCCAAAAAATGATTTTTTAACTTAGTCTAAAATATAAATAATTTGTAGTATCCTAAATAGATCCCACAAATTAATGATGCAAGGAGATAGAGATAGGGTGAAACCATTGAAACCCTCTCGCATCATGACACTTGTTTACTATGATTATTTTCTTACAGTTAATAAAAAAATGTTTGCTTTCCCCTCACATTCACCATTTGGGTCCTTATTGAAAATAAGTAAGCATTAAACAATCCTAATCTCTACCATTTCATTATTTTGACTATTTCATAACAAAAATGTAGGTCTATCTGAATATCAATGATTTCATAACTTAAAGTAGTAAATAATGAATAAAAGGGCTGTGTTAGGCCAAACAAATCACATATTTTATATATATTAAACAATAAATTAAATTGATTAAATACATGACAAGAAGGTCCGGTAGAAATAATAATAAAAAATGGGGTTAATGCTTCCACCATTAACACCATAGTTCACCTAACAGTCAATAAAAGAATGTTTTTTTAGCCTTCTAAACGAAGAGAGAAAAAATGAAAGTGAAAACAATAGAAAGTGAAAAAGATATATTTAACCTTAATTTTGAAGCATGTGGTAATTTTTAATTCTATAATAATTGGAAAGTTAATAAATTTTTTTGTAACATATAAAATTATTTTATAAACAATATTTATATATTTAAACATATTAAACATTTTATCAATGTACATTATTTAATAAAAATGTTTAAATATTTAAACATAAATAAAAATAAATAATAAACTTAGTTTTTAAATATAAAAATATTTACAAATTTTTATTATTTATTATAATTATTCTTATTAATTTTTTTTTTAATATTTATTTATTAAATCACATGATTAAATTTTATAATAGGGATTTGAAACATTCATTTTTAGCCTCTATACAATACCTTTGAGATAATTTAACTCACCAATTCAAATACTTGTGAGAGTAAGTCACCTTTCTTGAATTTACAAACTAATATTTGAAGATGAATTCAACTCTAAAATGGTAATTAAAATAAGTGACACAAATACGTACCTAGTAACTCAAATACCTTGAATTTGGAAAGGATTTTGTGGGGTTATCTAAATTATGGTTATGTGAGGGAATAAGCAATCTACACCATACTAATCTATAAATATTAACTTTTTATTCATAACAAGGTGTGATATCTCAATGCAAAGTTAGGGTTAAACATTTCTCCCAACAACACAAGTAATTCAAAATTTGGAGTTAAAAATACATGGCCAAATCACATCCATGTAAAATTAAATAAATTTAAATAGGAAACTATAAGCCATGAAAATTTACTCCTTTTGAAAAAATATCTCAATACAAGATTCACAAAAACTTCATTTATCAAGATTATAGAAATTATATTACTGATGAAGCATAAGATTTAATTATCTCTATTTGAAATCTTTTTAATGGTAATTTTGAACATTAACTGGTACATCCGAAGATTATTAGTGCCATTTTTATCTACCTCTGCACACTTACTATATATAGTATTTCTATATATAAACATTCCGTTTATAGATTTTATCTAAATGTAGATTTGTATAATTTAAGGAATTTCATTCTAATAAAATAGAAATAGACTCATTTGGAAAAGTTTTCAATGGAATTTTAATGATTAAATAGTACATCCCAAGATAATCAATTCCATTTTTAGCTAGCGACTTGTTTGAAAAGCATTTCCAAGGCAATCTAATGATTGATTAATCCATTCTATGATGACCAAGATCATTTCTAGCTATCACAAGAACACTTTCTATTTATATAGTATGTCTATAAGTAAATTTTCATATATTATTATATAATATACCTAAATCCTATTATATATGTCTTTGTATATAGATTTTTATTCGAGACAAAATCTTTTAAATCAAGGTAAAGGAACCCAGGTGGGAATTTTTCACAATCCTCATTATAAATGATTAAAACGTTGGAGGAAAAAAATTATCTCATTGAGAAGAAAACCTAAAAGACATCCAAATTATGTGCTTGATTCACAATATCTCTTGCGTAACCCTCTTCCATTAGAGGTATCATTTCATTCCTTGCTATCACACTTTGTGGTGCTAAAATTTCCTACTTATGAGAAATAACTAGGTGACCCTGAGTATAACCAAGAAATGAAAATCCTTGCATTAAACAAGCTAAAGTTTGGGGCCACTACATTAGCCTCATCCAATATGCCACTACATTGGCCTCATCCAATACATGAAAATTTCATATCAATCCATCTTAAAAATTTAATCTTAATGAACCAAAATGTGATACCAATCAAATAGTTAACATGGTGATGCCATAATGAGCTATATTACAAAATGCATCATGAAAAAAATTACTATATTCTCAAAGCCTATGGTGATTCTTGTTATGAGATTATCCTAGTGTCAACTCATATATCTCCCTACACCTATAAGCAAACCTTGAGCATATTTGGTCAATCCCTGACTTATACAAGTCCTAACAAATTACACTTGATGGGTCTCCTACTATGGGTTTTGGATCACATCCAGGGCATCATAAGAATTAGAAAATGTTTAATAATCCACTACAAGACATACAATAAAAATTATACAAGTTCAAATATGGAAATATAAGTAAAATTATCATCATGGAACTTTGGAATTGATGGTAATGATTTATAAATAATAGGCTCTTACATAATAAGTGGAGTTTTATCCACATTTTTTGAAGCTGTAACATAAGTAAATTATCTAAGGGGATTTGACTCCTTATTTTTTATCCCCATGGAATACATTTGAGATTATATAATTCTCCAATATAAATACATGTGAGGGTGAGTCACCTTTCTTGAATTTACAAACCTATATTTGGAGATGAATTCAACCCCAAAATGGTTATTAAAATAAGTGACACAAAATCATACCTAGTAACTCAAAATAATTTTGTGTGTTTATCTAAATTATGGTTATGTGAGGGCATAATCAATCTACACCATACCAATCAATAAAAATTAACTTTTTATTCCTGAAAACAAGGTGTGGTATGCCAATGTAGAGTCTATGTTTAACATTTCAACCAATAAATAAGTACTTCAACTTTGAAGTCCAATAATGGGTCAAACATACATGGCCTTCAAAGTTGAAGTACTTATTTATTGGTTGAAATGTTAAACATAGACTCTACATTAACATACCAAACCTTGTTTTCATGAATAAAAAGTTAATTTTTATAGATTGGTATGGTGTAGATCGATTATGCCCTCACATAACCATAATTTAGATAAACACACAAAATCAGTTTGAGTTACTAGGTATGATTTTGTGTGTGTGTGTGTGTGTGTGTGTGTGTGTGTGTACACACACACACACACACACACACACTTTGAATTTATAGATTGTATCTAAATATAAATTTTTATAATTTAGGGAATTTCATTCTAATAAAATAGCAACAAACTCGTCGCAACAAATTACACTAGATGGGTCTCCTACCATGGGTTTTGGATCACATCTAGGGGATCATCAGAATTATAAAATGTTCAATAATATTCTTCAAGACCATAGTACAATGAAATATATAAAATTTTAAATATGTAAATAGAAGTAAAAATATCATCATGTAACTTCAGAACCAATGGTAATGATTTATAAATAATAGGCTCTTGCATAATGATTAGAGTTTCATCCACATTTTTTGAAGATGTAACATTATTAATAATATCTTTAAGAGAAATAAGTGGTGGTAGTATAATATTATAAATAAATATTATAATAAATGGTGTCTTTGGAACATATATGTCCACTTTAAATTTTTATCATATTTCTAAACCCAAAAATTTTCTTGGTCACTTCTAATTTTTTTAGTACCATTATAACAAAATCAATTTCTCCATTACAATGACTAAGACAAAACCTAATCACCCACAACTAAGCTATTTATATAGTGAATAAATATGCCTCCTATCTAAACCAATGGATTTGAAATTTTGACATAGAGATTGTGATAAGAGGCTATTTCTTCACATGAATAATGTAATCCACCATAGACTAAATCATTGCCTGGTGATTTAGATCCTAATAGATTTTTACCCACAATTACTTTAGATGAACTTATTTTGAGATTGTCATGGGTTTGGAGTAACTAATAGATTTAATTATTGATTTACACTCTTTTGCTTCACACAACGTCTCTTACACATACACCAAAAAAAATATATTAGTTATTAAATAAATATTGAGATATAATACATATCATAATATTTTTATATATTAAATTTATTAATTATATATAAATTATATATCTTATAAAATATATTTTAATATTAATAAATATTATTATATCATATAATATATATGTTAATATAGGCTATAAATCAATAATATATATTATATATTTCAGTATAATATATTTCAATACATCTATATATTGTTAATAATATAGAAATTATATTATATTTTTAATAAAATTATTTGAATTTTTATGCCTTACACATATTGTATAATGACATGTAACATGAAAATGGGTTGATTTTCTACTTCATTTAAAATTTATGTGTAGGAAGGAGTCAAAAATATGTTCATAGGTATGGATTTAAAACTTTACAATGCTTCACCATGTGCACAACATATGAGGTAGATTACATCAAAGACCAAATCTATAAACTATTAATATTTGGTAGGTGATGGACATTAAATTTAATGTTGCAATTATGTATCACAAAGGTTAAATCATGTATCATTTAGTATTAAATTTGGTATTTCAAATGACACTTGGCACGAGACAATGAGTAGTAAAGTAGATGGATAATCAAATTTCAAGTAATGCAAATGGTTAATTTTGTATCCCTTTGAACTTGATTAAAAAAATTCTATGAATTGTTAAATTACATACAAATTATACAAATGAATCTCTATTATAGTTTTAAAAATGAAAATTCAAAAATATGTGGCCAAATCACATCCATGTAAAATTATTTAAATTTAAATAGGAAATTGTAAGCCAAACAACTTTAATCTTTAAAAAAATATTTAAATATAATAATAATAATAATAATTTCATCTATCAAGATTATAGAAATTATATTACTGATGAAACACAAGATTTAATTATATTTCTTTGGAAGCTATTCAAGGGAGTTTTAATATTTAACTAGTACATTCTAATATGATCAACATCATTTTCAGCCTCCTTAAAACACTTACAGTATATAGTATTTATATATAATAATATAATTTTCATTTATATATTTTATCTAAATGTACATTTGTATAATGTAGGTAATTTCATTCTAATTAAATAACAACAAACTCATTTTATAATCTTTTCAAAGGCATTTTCATGATTAACCAGTACAAACCAAGATGATCAATTCTATTTTTGGCTATGGACTCACTCAAAAAGCATTTCTAAGACATTCTAATGACTAATTGGTCCATTCTACGATGACCAAGATCATTTCCATCTATCACAAGAACACTATCTATTTATATAATATGTCTATAAATAGACTTCCATATATTATTATATAGACTTTCTTTTTATAAATGTCATTAGATATAGATTTATATTTGAGATAAAATCTTGAAAATCAAGGTAAAGGAAATAAGGTGGGGATTTTCCATAATTGTCATTACAAATAATTAAATAATTAGAGGGAAAAAATTATCTCATTGTTAAGAATGCCTAAAAGGCATCCAAATTATGTGATTCATTCATAATATGTTTTGTGTTATCCTTTCACATTAGAGGTACCATTTCATCCCTTGCCACCACACTTTGTGGCACTAAAATTTATTGCTTATGAGAAACAACTGGGTGACCCTAAGAATGATAATGAAATGAAAATCCTTTCATTAAATAAGTTAAAGTATGTGGAAACTACATTGGCCTTATCCAATACATGAAAATTTAAGATCAAACCATCTTACAAAGTTGATCTGAATGAACCAAAATGTGATTCCAATCAAATAGTGAACATGATAGTACCAAAATGAGCTATATTATAAAATGCATCACACAAAATTATTATTAAATTCATAAATCCTTCAATGGTTTTTATTACAAAGTTATTTGAGTGTCATCTCATACCTCTCCCTACACCTATAAGTAACCCCTAAATATATTTGGTCAACCCAAAACTTATACAAGTCCCAAAAAATTATACATGATGGTTTTTTCACCATGGGTTTCGGATCACATCCATGTGATCATCAAAATTAGAAAATGTTAAATATTTTATTACAAGACATATAATGTAAATTATAGAAGTTCAAATATATAAATAAAATTAAAATTATCATCATAGAACTTTGAAATTGATGGTAATGATTTAGAAATAATAATCTTTTACATAATAAGTGGAGTTTCATCCCCATTTTTTGAAGATGTAACATAATAAAATTGTCTAATAGGGATTTGAATCTTTAATTTTTATCCTCTCTAAAATACCTTTGAGATAATTTAATTCACAAATTCAAATACTTGTGACAACAAGTTACCTTTTTTAAATTTACAAACTAATATTACTAATATTTGGAGATGAATTCAACCATAAAATGGTCATTAAAATAAGTGACACAAAATTGTACATAGTAGCTTAATTACCTCTTAAGAAAGGATTTTGTTTTCTTATCTAAATTACAGTTATGTGAGGGCATAAGTAGGCTACACCATACCATTATATAAATATTAACTTTATAGTCATGATAACAAGGTGTGATATCTCAATACTGATTTAGGGTTAAACATTTCAACTTTGAAACCCAATAATGGGGTCAAAAAATGTGGCTAAATCACATCCATGTAAAATATGTTAAATTTAAATAATAAAGTAAGCCAAGTAACTTAATTACTTCTCTTCAAAAAAAAATTCAATACAAGAATCACAAAAACCTCATTTATCAAGATTATAGAAATTATAGATGAAACACAAGACCTAATTATATCTCTTGGGAAGATTTTCAAGGGAATTTTGATAATTAATTGTTACTTCCCAAGATAATCAATGCCATTTTTAGCTACTTCAGAACACTTACTATATATAGTATTTGTATATATAAACTTTTCATTTATAGATTGTATCTAAATGTATATTTGTATAATTTAGTGAATTTTATTCCAATAAAATAGAAACAGACTCATCACAATAAATTATAATTGATGGGTCTCCTACCATGAGTTTTGGATCACATCTATGAGATAATTAGAATTAGAAAATGTTCAATAATATGCTACAAGACCATTATATAATGAAAATTATATAAGTTTATATATGTAAATATAAGTAAAATTATGATCATAAAACTTTAGAACTGATGGTAATTATTTAAAAATAGTAGGCTCTTACATAATAAATGGATTTTTATCCACATGTTTTGATGATGTAACATTATTAATAATAGCTTTAGAAGAAGCAAGTGGTGGTGGTATAATAGTAGGAATACACATTATAGTAGGTGGTACCTTTTGAACATATATGTCCACTTTATATTTTTATCATATTTCTAAAGCCAAAATTCTTCTTAGTCACTTCTAATTTTTTTAGTTCCATTATAAAAAAGCAAATTCTCCATTACAATCACCAAGACAAAACTTGATCACCCACAAAAGCTCCTTATGCATTGAATACATATGCCCCCTGATTGAAACCAAGGGAGTTAAAATTTTGACATAGGTATTTTGCTTAGAGTCTATCTCTTCACATGAAGAATGCTAACCATCATATACTAAAGCATTACAGATTGATTTAGACCCTAATATGTTTGCACCCTCAATTACTTTAAATGAACCTATTTTGACATTATCATGGGTTTGGAGAACTAGAAAGTTTAATTTTTGATTTACACTTTTTTTCTTCACATAACCCCTCTTACCAACACAGACACACACAATAAAATTATATTAGTTATTATATAAATATTGACATATAATATATATCATAATATTTTTATATATTAAAATAGTTAATTATATGTTAATATTATATATAAAGTATATCCTTTATAAAATATATTTTAATATTAATAGATGTTATTAAATAATATAATATATATGTTAATATAGGTTATAAATCAATATTATATATTATATATTTTAGTATAATATATTTCAATACATATTTAAAAAAAAATATTAAATATTTGACAAAATTAAATGAATTTTTATGCCTTTAATGTATTATACAATTCCATGTAACATGAAAATGGGCTAATTTTATCCTAAATTTAACATTCATGTATGAGATGGGGTTGAAAATTTGCTCATAGGTATGGATTTAAAACTCTACGGTGCCTCACCATGTGCACAACATATGAGGTAGTTTACTTTGAAGACTAAATCTATCAAACATTAATGTTTGGTAGGAATTTAATTAAAATTTAAAATAATGTATCATTAATTTGAAATTATTTATCATGAAGCATTAAATTTGATGTTACAAATGGCATTTGGCATGGGATAGTGGGCATTAAAATAGATGGATAATCAAATTTTGAGTAATGTGAATTATTAATTTGTATCCCTTCAAATTCGGTTATAAAAATGTCTAAACTAGTAAATTACATACAATTATACAAATAAATCTTTATTATACTTTAAAAAATTATAATTCACATGTCCAAATCACAACCATGCAAAATCAATTAAATTTAAATAGAATACTGTAAGCCAAGCAACTTTACTCTTGCAAAAAATATTTAAATGAAAAAATAACAAAAATTTCAATTATCAAGATTATATAAATTATATTACTAATGAAACACAAGATTTGATTATATCTCTTGGGAAGATTCTCAAGGGCATTTTTGTAACTAACTAGTACATCACAAGATGATAAATTCTATTTTTAGCTAGCTTAGAACACTTACTATATATATATTATTTATTTATAATAATAAAGTTTCCATTTATAGATTGTATCTAAATGTACATTTATATAATTTATAGGATTTCATTCCAATAAAATAGAAATATACTTTTTTGAGAATATTTTCAAGGGCACTTTGATGATTAACCAGTACATCCCAAGATGATCAATTCCATTTTCAACTACGAACTCATTTGGAAAGCATTTATAAATCATGCTAATGACTAATTGGTGCATTCTATGATGACAAAAATCATTTATATCTATCAAAAAAACACTTTATATTTATATATTATGTTTACAAATAGATTTCTATATATTATTATATAGAATTTCCTTTTATACATATCTTTAGATATAGATTTATATTTGAGACAAAATCTTGTAAATCAAGGTAAATGAATCAAGGTGGGGATTTTTCACAATCCTAACTACATATTATTAAATCATTGAAAGAAAAAAAATTCTATTATTGAGAAAAACATATAAAAATCATCCAAATTATGTGCTCTATTCAAAATATGTCTTGCATAACCCTTTTGCATTAGAAATATCATTTCATCCCTTCTCACCACACTTTGTGGCACTAAAATTTATTACTTATGAGAAATAATTAAGAGACCCTAAACGTTATAAATAAATCAAAATCTTAAAATTTAACAAGATAAAGTATGGGGCCACAACATTGGCTCAATCCAATACATAAAAATTTAAGATCAATCCATCTTACAAAGTTAATTTGAATGAACCAAAATGTGATACAAATCAAATAGTGAACATGGCAGTGCCCTAACAAGCTATATTAAAAATGCATCATGCAAAAAAATTACTAAATTCATAAAGCCTCTGATGCTTATTCTTACAAAGTTGGCTAAGTGTCAACTCATATCTTTCCCTACACCTATAATCAACCCCTGATCATATTTGGTCAACACCCAACTTATACAAGTCCCAACAAATTACACTTGATGGTTATCTTACCATGGATTTTGGACACATCTAGGGTATCATTAGAATTATAAAATGTTCAACAATCTTCTATAGGACATATAATGAAAAGTATAAAAGTTTATATATGAAAGTAGAAGTAAAATTATCATCATGAAACTTTGGAACTAATGGTAATGTTTTAAAAATAATAGGGTATTTCATAATAAGTGGAGTTTTATCCATATATTTAAAAATATAACATAATCAAATGGTCTAATAGAGATATGTCCCCTTAGTTTTTAACCCCCTAGAATGCCTTTGAGATAAATTTAATTCACCAATTCAAATATTTGTAATGGTGGGTCACCTTTATTGAATTTACAAACTAATATTTGGAGACAAATTTGACCCTAAAATGGTAATTAAAATAAGTGACACAAAATCACACCTAGTAACTCAAAGACCTCTTGGGAAAGGATTTTATGTGCTTATCTAAACTATGGTTATATGATGGTATAAGTAGTCTACACCATACCAATCTATAAACATTAACCTTTTTAGTCATGACAACAAGGTTTTATATCTTAATGATGAGTTACATTTAAATATTTCAACTTTGAAGCCCAATAATGGGATAAAAAATATGTGGCCAAATCACAACCATGTAAACTCAATTAAATTTAAATATTAAAGTAAGCCAAGCAACTTAATTACTCCTATTGAAAAATATATTTCACAATAAGAATCACAAAAACTTCATTTATCAATATTATCAAAATTATAGATGAAACACAAGATTTAATTATATCTCTTGGAAATGTTTTCAAGGGAATTTTTATAATTAACTGGTACATCCCACGATGATCAATGCCATTTTCATCTACCTTAGAATAATTACTATATATAGTATTTCTATATAGAGATTTTCTATAAATAGATTTTCCATTTATATATTTTATCTAAATGTAGATTTATATAATTTATGAAATTTCATTCCACTAAAATAGCAACAAACTCATCACAACAAATTACACTTGGTGGGTCTCCTACCATAGGTTTTGGATCACATCCAAGAGATCATCAAAATTAGAAAATGTTAAATAATATGCTAAAATACCATAGTACAATGAAAATCATATAAATTAAAATATAAAAATAAAAGTTAACTTATCATTATGAAAATTTAGAACCGATGGTAATGATTTATAAATAATAAGCTCTTACATAATAAATGGAGTTTTATCCACATTTTTTGAAGATGTAACATTATTATTAATATATTTAATAGAAACAAGTGGTAGAGGTATAATAGTAGGCAAACACATTGGAATATATGGTGTCTTTTGAACATATATGTCCTCTTAAAAAAAAAATCATATTTCTAAGGCTGAAATTCTTCTTGGCCGCTTAGTGCTGTTGTAACAAAACTAATTTCTCTATTACAATCATCAAGACAATACATAATCACCCATAAATAAGCTCTTTATACAATGAATATAGATGATCCTAGTTAGAATCAAGGGATTTAAAATTTTGATGTATAGATTACACTAAGAGGCTATCTCTTTACATGAAGAATGCAAGCCATCGTAGACTAAAACATTGCATGGTGATTCAGATCGCAATAGGTTTACACCCACAATTACTTTATATGAACTTATTTTGACATTATCATGGGTTTATATTAACTATTATATTTAATTTTATATTGGCACTCATATGATTCACATAACCCCTCTTACCAACACACACACACAAAAAAAAAATTATATTAGTTGTTATATAAATATTGACATATAATATATATCATTAAATTTTTATATATTTTAACATTAATTATTATTATTATATCTTATAATATATATGTTAATATATATTATAAATTAATATTATATATTATATATTTCAGTATAATATATTTTAATACATCTCTATATTATTAATAGTAAAAAAATAATATTAAATTTTTAACAAAATCAAATGAATTTTAATGCCTTTTATGTATTATATAATGGCACATAACATGAAAATTGACTGATTTTTTGCTTCATTCAATATTCATGTATGAAAGGGGGTCAAAAATGTGCTCAAAGGTACAAATTTAAAACAATACGATACTTCACCTTGTGGGCAACATATGAGGTAAATTACTTCAAAGACCAAATCTATAAAAAGTTAATGTTTGGTATGAATTAAATTAAAATTTTAAATCACATATCACAAAGTTTAAATCATGCATCATGAAGCATTAAATTTAGTATTACATATGACACTTGGTGTGGGATAGTGGGTAGTAAAGCAGATGGACAATCAAATTTCAAATGATGTAACTAATTAATTTTATAGCCCTTAAAAAATTATTATAAAAAATTTATGAGATATTAAATTACATAAAAATTATACAAATTAATCTTTTTTATAATTTATAAAATTAAAACTTAAAAATACATAGTCAAATCACATTCATGTAAAATCAATTACATTTAAATAGGAAACTGTAAGCCAAGCAACTTTATTATTGAAAAAAAAAATCAATACAAGAATCATAAAGAATTTGTTTATAAAGATTATATAAATTATATTATTGATGAAACATAAGATTTAATTATATCTCTTGGAAATATTTTCAAGGGCATTTTGATAATTAACTGATACATCCCAAGATGATCAATGCCATTTTCAACTATCTCAGAACACTTACTATATATAGTATTTATATATAATAATAGACTTTCCATTTATAGATTGTATCTAAGTGTAAATTTGTATGATTTATAGAATCTCATTCCAATAAAATAGTAACAACCTCATTTGAGAAGCTTTTCAAGTGCATTTTGATGATTAACTAGTACATCCCAATATGATCAATTCCATTTTCAGCTATGAACTCATTTAGAAAGTATTTTTAAGGCATTATAATGACTTATTGGTATATTATATGATGATAAAGATCATTTAAAAATATTAAAATAACACTTTATATTTATATAACATATCTATAAATAGCTTTCCATATATTATTATATAGACTTTCCTTTTATAGATGTCTTCAAATATAGATTTATACTTGAGAAAAAATCTTGTAAATCAAGGTAAAGGAACCTAGGTGGGTATTTTTCAAAATATTCATTAAAAATGATTAAATAATTGGAATAAAAAAATATCTCATTGATAATAATGCTTAAAAATCATCTAAATTATGTGCTTGACTCACAATATGTCTTGCATAACCCTCTTGCATTAGAGGTATCATTTCATCCCTTGCCACCACACTTTTTGGCACTAAAATTCCCTACTTATGATAAATAATTTGTTGACCCTGAGCATGAGAAAGAAATGAAACTCCTTGCATTAACCAAGATAAAGTATGTAGCCACTACATTGGCCTCACCCAATACATGAAAATTTAAGATAAATCAATCTTTCAAAGTTAATTCAAATGAACCAAAATGTGATACCAATTAAATAGTGAAAATGGAAGTGCCATAATGATCTATATTAAAAAAATAAATCACATAAAAAATTACTATAATCACAAAGCCTATGATGCTTCTTATTACAAAGTTGGATGAGTGTCAACTCATATCTCTCCTTACTTCTATAATCAACCTTTGAACATGTTTGGTCAACCACCAACTTATACGAGTCCAAACAAATTACACTTAATGAGTATCCTACCATGGGGTTTGGATCACATCTAGGGGATAATAAATATTAGAAAATGTTTAGTAATCTACTACAAGACATACAATGAAAATTATATAAGTTTAAATAAGAAAATAAAAGTAAAATTATTATCATGAAACTTAAGAACTAATGGTAATGATTAAGAAATAATAGGATATTTTATAATAAGTGGAGTTTAATCCACTTTTTTTTAAGATATAACATAAGCAATTTGTTTAATAAGGATTTGAATCCTTAATTTTTATCCCTCTTTGCATAACTTTGAGATAATTTAATTCACCAATTCAAATAGTTGTGATAGTGAGTCACCTTTATTGAATTTAAAACCTAATATTTGGAGATGAGTTTGACCCTAAAATGGTCATTAAAATAAGTGACACAAAACCATACATAGTAACTCAAAAACCTCTTGGGAAAGGATTCTATGTGTTTATCTAAAATATGGTTATGTGAGGGTATAATTAGTAAACCCCATACCAGTCTATAATCATTAACTTTTCATTCATGACAACAAGGTGTGATATCTCAATGTTCAGTTAGGGTTAAACATTTCAATGTTGAATCCCAATAATGTGGTCAAAAATACATGGCCAAATCACATCCATGTAAAATCAATTAAAGTTAAATAGAAAAGTAAGCCAAGAAATTTAATTACTCCTCTTGAACAAAATATTTCAATATAAGAATCATAAAAACTTAATTTATTATGATTATAGAAATTATAGATGAAACCAAAGATTTAATTATCTCTTTGGAAACTTTTCAAGTGCATTTTGATGATTAACTGGTACATCCCAAGATGATCAATGCCATCTTCAGTTATGTCAGAAAACTTACTATATATAGTATCTCTATATATAGACTTTTCATTTATATATTTTATCTAAATGTATATTTTTATAATTTAATAAATTTCATTCCAATAAAATATCAATAATCCACAACAAATTACACTTGTTTGCTCTCCTACCATGGGTTTTGGATCACATTCAGGGGATCATCAAAATAAAAAAAAATCAATAATCCACTATAAGACCATAATACAATGAAAATTATTTAAGTTAAAATATGAAAATAGAAGTAAAATTATCATCATGGAACTTTGAAACTAATGGTAATGATTTGGAAATAATAGGCTCTTACATAATAAGTGGAGTTCCATTTACACTTTTTGAAGATGTAAAATTATTAATAATATCTTTAGGAGAAACAAGTGGTGGTGATATAAACATTGGAATAGATGGTTCCTCTTGAACGTATATGTCCTTTTCAAAATTTTATCATATTTATAAATGTGAAATTCTTCTTGGTTGCTTCTAATTCTTTTAGTGCCATTGTAACAAAATCAATTTATCCATTGAAATTGCCAAGACAAAACTTGATAACCTACAACTGAACTCTTTATCTAAAAAATACAAATACCCTATTATCAAAACCAAGGGAGTTATAATTTTGATGTATAGATTGTGATAAGAGGCTATCTCTTCACACAAAGAATGCAAGCCATCGTAAACTAAAAAAAATCATTATTATTTAGATCTTGATAGTTTTTTTCCCATAATTACATTAGATGAACTTATTTTGACATTGTCATAGGTTTGGAGTAACTAATAGGTTTAATTATTGATTTACACTTTGTTGTTTCACATCACCCCTCTTACCAACACACACACACACACACACACAAATTATATTAATTGGTATATAAATATTGACATATAATATATATCATAGTATTTTTATATATTAAACTAATTAATTATATATTAATATTATATATAAATTATATCTTTTATAAAAAATATTTTAATATTAATAAATATTATTATATGATATAATATATATGTTAATATAGGTTATAAATCAATATTGTATATTATATATTTCAGTAAAATATATTTCAATACATCTATATATTATTAATAGTACGTATATAATATTAAATTTTTAATAAAATTAAATAAATTTTTATGTCTTTAATGTATTATATAATGTCATGTAACATGAAAATGGGTTGAGTTTCTACTTCATTTAACATTTATGTATGATAGGGGTCATAAATATGCTCATAGGTATGGATTTAAAAGTTTGTGATGCTTCACCATGTCCACAACATATGAGGTAGATTACTTCAAAGACTAAATATATCAAACACTAATTTTTGGTAGGAATTAAATTAAAAGTTGCAATCACGTATCACAAAGTTGAAATCATGTATCATAAAGCATTAAATTTGGTGTTGTAGATGACACTTGTCATGGGATAATGGGAAGTAAAGTAGATAAATAAGCAAATTTCAAGTAATGTGAATGATTAATTTTATAGCCCTTAAAACTTGGTTATAAAAAGTCTATGAACTATTAAATTACATAGAAATTATATAAATGAATCATTATTCTATTTTATTAAATGCCAATCAAATTTTAGTTAACTATGAGGTATTTGGACCTATAATTTTAGTTAATACGTAATTTTTCTATTAAAATGATTAAAATTAAGTTAAAATATATTTAGCATTGATGATTCTCTATTCTAGTTATTAACAATGATTTTATTTCTTCACTCAAACCATTTGGTTTGTTTAGAAACAAAGGAATTTGGAAGTTTTATAGTTTATTAAGATCACAATGATTACTTACTAACTTTAATTTTGAATTCTGATTATGAGATATGTTTTGCGATAGATATTTTTATAGATGAAGGAGCCACAAAGTAGGCTCAAGAATGGTTCATCAATTTTCAAAGACAAGGCTAGTTCTTTTTTGACTCATTCAATATTAGAGAAATCTATTTTTATTTCTTTGTGTTTTGCTCATTTTTTAGCAAAATTATATATATATATATATATATATATATATATATATATATATATATATATATATATATATATATATATATATATATATATATATTGAGTAACTTAGTTTCATCCACAAATTCTTGAAAGTGTAGATCTCTAACTATGGCTTGTAAATATGAGTTGTTTCATTTGATTAAGACTCAAAATGATAATAATTGCCAGATGGTTATGTAGTATTAACTAAAATGTATAATACCTTTAACCCTCCTATAATTTATAAGAAACTCCATGTAATCAACAAGCTTTGGTTTTACATATAATGTAAATAATAGAGATTGAGGAATTAATTAGGCCAACGAGGGATCCTCAGTCAGCCAACCACTACCATACATCTTTGGATAATACATTAAAGTTATTATAGAGGGATCCCATGTTTGGGGATAATACCTCTATAATATTGGGAAGAGTGGTACCATGCATCATCAACAGTAATATAATTACATACAAAATATTTTCACCTTAAAATAAGGAACAACTATTGTTTAGGAAGAAGCTTTTGAGGGGTGGGAAATAATAGGGGGCTAAAGAGTTGCATGAAAGATCCTATATTTTTGGTTTCCAACTATAGTTTTGTATCCAATCATATTTATTTATTTATTTTCAAAAAATAAAATTAATAAAAATACTCCTAATTATTTTGAGTAGTGTATATTGCATAATTTTTTAAAGAACATAGGACTACAAATTAGTAAAAACAATCCTATAATTTCTTAGCAACACCCTCTCAAAAACAATTAGAAATCTCCCAACATGGGATCCCTACCTTAATGTAAGTGAATTTGATTAAATGGTAACATTTTTAATTGATAGATACGATTTTTATTGAGAGAGATGTAATTCCTACTATGATAATGTCAACTTGTTAATAGTTAGTTTCAGAGATAAAAAAGAAAAAATGAAAAAATTGCTCATTATTCACTAATCCAAAAACCAATGTGCCATTTCGAATGTAATTCAAATATTTTATAATCTAATAATACCACCATAAATTGATGAGAAATTTTATTTGGGACTAATGGTGGATGGTTATGATGTCCAGCCTTCTAACAATAATGATATTCCTTCATATTTTTTAGGAAAATTTAATGCAAGTTTAATATCTTAAGTGAAATTCTTTATTAATTGTATTATTAAGAGTTTTAAGCCCAATAAAAAGGCTTTCAATATGATAGGTTGGGTTCATATAATTTTCTTAATCAACCTATGAGAGTCTCTATCAAATAACCACTTTAGCCTGAGACAATCCCCTCTATAGTGAGGGATGTTGTAAATATTGATAGTTTACGTGCACTTAAATCACTTACTTATACCCTTTTCTAACATACAAGTTAATTTTACCATACTTATTCTTATGAGAGTGGACATGGAGATGGTCCAAATAGCACTACTACTCAATGACACTAATGTAGATCTTGTGGTTCTCTATGAACTAGAACTTAAATTAGATGAGGAGAAGGATTTGATGTAAACCAATAATGGTAGAATTTATAATTAGATAGATGATATGGTTTTGACCCCTATTACAAGAAATGTCATTTTCACAAACCAAAATGTGGATGCCATGGAAACACTATTTTGGGGCCATATTTGATGATTTTGTTACTAAGACTACATTTTAGGACCATTTTTGGAGGGTTAATCACCCATAAAAAATTGTTGGGATGTCAGTGAAAGTTGTATTAACATAGCACATAGTATCATAAGCTTAGTTTCTATAATTTTTAGTATTTGGTAATGGAAAATATATGGGGCTTAATTAGTATCATAAGCTTTATGTTGTTTGTAATTTTAAATAGCACTTCTGAGTATAATTGCCTTTGCTTCTCTTTTTATGTAGCCTAAATTTTGATGGTTTTCATAGATTAATTTAAATTAATGTTAATTATAACACATTGAGGTCCTTTCTTGATGTTTTAATATTTAAAAATATTAACAATAAAAAAAAAAAAAAATTAAATATGGTTAGATTTATGGAATGTGTGTGTGTGTGTGTGTGTGTGTGTGTGTGTGTGTGTGTGTGTGTGTGTGTGTGTGTGTGTGTGTGTGTGTGTGTGTGTGTGTGTGTGTGTGTGTGTGTGTGTGTGAGTGAAAACCATTTAATATGTGTAACATTTTATAATTTCATTTCTCATCACATTTTCATTGTAGACACTTTATTTACACTTTTACATTTCTCATTTCTAATTTTTTGAAACATACATTTGGTTTGGAAATCTTGCCTGCACCTTTTCAATTATATTTTATATTTTACATGTATTTTTTTATTAGACCTATTAAATTATTTTAAATATAAGATGAAATAATATATATGTAATTTTTTAGGTTGTAATAAGAGACAATACCTTATTTTTCTTAGCCAGATTGTGAAACATCTTGTAGCTCATATATTGCTACAGCTACTTGGTTGATGTTTATATATATAGAGGTAATTTTGAATTTTATAAGTTTCCATTTATGTATATTCATGTAATTATATATATAATCATTAGTCGATAATATATATATATATATATATATATATATATATATATTATCGACTAATGATTATATTTTGTTTGTTTGATTATTTACCTCATTGGAGACTCCTCCATTTATACGGGTAGGAGCAAACATAGGAATTTATAATGTGATTTAATTTGGGTAAAAACTTACTAAGATGTGAGTCAAACTTATAAATTATGTTTAAGCATAAGTATGGATCTATTTTAATAAATTTCCTTATATAAGAACCCCCATATTCACATTTTATATTCCTCTAAGAATTATGCATGTACATACATGCATTTTATCTTATTGTAATTATTTTTTACATATTATTATTTGAATTTCATTATTTTATTGAAAATTTACATAGATATAATCATAGCCTGAAATTAATTGATTATAAGGTGTATTACGTCAAAAAAAGCCAATCACATCCTTCAATATTTATATCTCACTATCTCACTAATCATATAAAATATGGTTGGCATTTATTTGATTATGGATCATTTTTATGGGTCACATATTTCCATCATATCTTATTTTGGTAGTATTGAGTAGCTACAATAAGATATTAAATGGCCAAATAATGGCTTCCTAACATAATTTTGTATAACTAGTGATGTTGTACTTATATACTTATAGGTGTGTTAATTTCTTATATTTACATTTATGGAGAGGCATGGAAATTGGATGGATGCACCATGGAGTGACACTGTCATCATTAATTATATCATGTGATGCATTAGTTCATTATATTATAATAATAATGCATATGGATATGGTTTACTTAAATAAAAAATAGTTAATGCTACACAACCATCTAGAAATTATTGTTATTTTGAGTCTTAGTCAAATGAAACAACTTATATTTACAAGCCATAGTTAGAGATCTACACTTTCAATAATTCTTGGATGAAACCTAGATAACTACCACTATCAATGGTTTGTGGTTGTTTAATTCAATATTATGGGATGTCATATGAAGTAGTCAAAATTATATTAAGTATGAAATGTGTTTTTAAACATTTCATTGTAGTTTAAGTGGAATATATAAACAACTCTAAACATGCATGCCAAGTCATTGAAATTTATTTAGAGGTGGAATTAAATACAAAAAATTGGCATGGTTTATTTTGGTAAATGGTAGAAGGATTCTTGTTATTCCTTTGGTTGGAAGATAGAACCTTATCTAGATTTAAAGAGATTTAGACTTGTATAAAATTGTCAAAATATTTGTAATGGAATTGTGATAGTGTTTAAATCTTTTTATCAATATAGATTTACTTCTATTTATCACCAATTGAATATTAATAAAGACGTTCCTCTTTCACCTCCATTGTTCATATCAAACATTAATTGTAAATCAAGTGTGAATATATATTCATCCCCTTTGATGTCAAATTCAATGAATACTTTGAACCAAGGTGGGGATTTTTGACAACCCTCATTACAAATGATTAAATCATTGGAGAAAAAAATTGTCTCATTGAGAAGAACATCTAAAAGGCATCTAAATATGGCCTTCTTGATTCAAAATATGTCTTGCATAACCCTCTTGCATTAGAGGTATCATTTCAACCCTTGCCACCACACTTTGTGCCACTAAAATTTCCTACTCATGAGAAACATGAAGGGTAACCTTGAGCTTGACTGAGAAATGAAACTCCTTACATTAAAAAACTAATGTATGGGTCCACTACATTGGCTTCATCCAATACAAAATTTAATATCAATCCTTCTTACAAATTTAATTTGAATGAATCGAAATGTGATACCAATCAAACAATGATCATGGGCATTGCTACATCGTATTATATTACAAATTTCAACATGCAAAAAAAACTAATTAGAATCACAATATGTCGACCATATTTTCTTGTCGTAGTATTGAGAATCTATAGTAAGATTTTAAATGCCCAACTAATGACTTCATATACTTATAGGTGTGTTAATTTATTATATTTATATTTATGGAGAGGCATGGAAATTAGATGGATACACCATGGAGTGGCAATATGATAATTATATTTTGTGATGTACTAGTTCATTGTATTATAATATGCATATGGATGAGGTTTACTAAAAATAATAATTAGTTAATACTACACAACCATATATTAGTTGTTTCTATTTTGAGTCTTAGTCAAATGAAGTAACTCATATTTACAAGCCATAGGTAGAGATCTACACTTTCATGAAATCTTGGATGAAACCTAGATAAATACCACTATCTAAATGGTTTGTGGTTGTTTAATTTAATATCATGGGAACATGAAGTAGTCAAAATTATATTAAGTATAAAATGTGTTTCTAAACATTTGATTGTAGTTTAAGTCGAATATATAAATAACTCTTAACATGCATGCCAAGTCATTAAATTAATTTAGAGATGGACTTGTATACAAAAAATGGCATGGTTCATTTTCGTAAATGGAAGAGGGATTCTTGTTATTCCTATGGTTGGAGGATATAACCTTATCTAGATTCAAAGAGATTTAGACTTGTACAAAATAGTCAAAATATTTCCAATGGAACTGTGACAGTGTTTAATTTCTTTTATCAATATGGATTCACTTATTATATTTATCACAACTTGAATATGAATAAGTAATTTAATAAAATAACATTACATTCAAAAATATTTCATTTTATGAGGAGGCAAAAACTAATCATTCTAAAAAAATAATTTAACATAGATTATTTAGTAAAAATATTTAAAGATTTAAACATGATAAATAAAAAATAAATAATAAACATAGTCTTCAAATATAAAAATAATAATATTTTTATTATCATTTATTGTAATTATTCTTATTAAATAAGCCTATTTATATTTGTTAATTTACATGATTAAATTGTGTAATAGGGATTTGACTCCTTAATTTTTATCCCCCTAGAATACCTTTAAGATAAAATTCACCAATTCAAATACCTACGATAGAAAGTCATCTTTTTCTAGTTTACACATGTGATTATATCAATTAATTAAAATAATTCTAACATAATACACATCTAATATGGTTAGATATTAAATATGGTAAATACCAATACAGAGGATTTTCCTCTTTCACATCCATTAATCACATCAAAAATTGAGTGTAAATCGAGTGGGAATACATATTCTTCCCCCTTGATGTAAATTTCAATGAACACATTGAAATAAGGTGAGGCTTTTTCAAAATCCTCATTACAAATTATTTAAGCATTGGAGTAAAAAAAAACACTTCCATTAATAATAACATCTAAAATGCATACAAATATGGCCTAGTTGATTCAGAATATGTCTTGCATAACCATATTGTATTAGAGGTATCATTTTAACCCTTGCTACCACACTTTGTGGCACTGAAATTTCCTACTTATGAGAAACATGAACAGTGACCCTGAACATGACCAAGAAATGAGACTCATTGAATTAAACAAGATATTAAATTATGTGGAAATTATGTTGGCCTCATAAAATACAAAATTTAAGATCAATCCATCTTACAAAGTTAATTTGAATGAACCAAAATATGGTACCATTAAAACAATGAACATGGTAGTGTCATATTGAGTTGTATTACAGAATGCACCACAAAAAAATATTATTAGATTCACAAAGCCTCTAGTGTTTCTTATTAAGAATTTGGTTGAGTGTCAACTCATATCTCTCCCTACACTGAGGTATATAGGTTGATATGAGTAAACATATTTCATGGGGATATTAATATGATGTGAATGGATATTTTGATTTCCACAAGGGCCATAACATTCTACTAATAGATGTTTTTCCTTATGATATAAGCTTCAGGACTTATATGAGTCCCAACAATTTACACTTGATGGGTCTCCTACCATGGGTTTAGATTCACATCTAGGGAATCACAAGAATTATAAAATGTTCAATAATCCATTGCAGAACCATATTACAATGAAAATTATAGAATTTTGAATATGAAAATAGAAGTTAAATTATCATCATGGAACTTTGGAACATATGGTAATGATTTAGAAATAGGCTATTTTATAATATTAAGTGGATTTTCATCCACATTTTTTGAATATTTAACATTAATATTATCTTTAGGATAAATAAGACTATGGTGGTATACTTGAAAATGCATCATTACTAGGCATAGTAGGCATACATGGAATAGATGGAATCTTTGGAACATATATATCCATTTCAATTTTTTATCCAATTTCTAAACTCTAAATTCCTCTTTATTTCTTTTAATTTTCTTAGTTCCACTGTAATAAAACCAATTTATCCTTTGTAATCACCAAGACAAAATGTGATCAACCACATTTGAGCTCCTTATCTAATGAATATAGATGCACCCTAATCAAAACCATATGAGTTACAATTTTGACATAGAGATTACATGTTAAGAGGCTATCTCTTTACACGAACAATGCAATCCATCATATACTAAATAATTTCATGTTGATTCATATCTTGATTGATTTGAACCAATAATTATCTTAAAAGATAAATTTATTTTGACATTGTCAAGGGTTTGTCATTTCTAGATTTAACTCCCAATTGTAATTTTACACTCTTTTGCTTTACATAACTTCTCTTACCAACACACACACACACACACACACACACACACACACACACACACACACACACACACACACATTATACGTCATGATGTGTGTGTGTGCATGTGCATGTGTGTGTGTGTCTAGATTTAAATCTAATTATATATATATATATATATATATATATATATATATATATATATATATATATATATAACTAGGTAATATTATATATAAATTATATATTTTACATAATATAAATTTAAGTATATTATACTAAAATATATAATATATATAATTTCATTTAAAAACTATAACATATATATTATATAATAATAATATCAATCAAATATATTATATAATATATAATATTTTAATATTGTATTACATTAGATAATATTTATTTTTAATGTATATTTTAATTAAATATTATATATTTTAATATAATATATAAATATCATTTTAATATATTAAATATATCACTTGCCTTCAATTTAACTTGACTACTCCCAAGATGAATTTGCATTTAGAAATAGGTCAGATTCCCCAATAAATTTGAAATTCAAATTTACTTTGCAAAATGGGGTCCATTTATTTTTAACACATTTTTAAGAGGAACAAAAACTGCCAAACATGTCTGACCAAATATATTATTATTCTTACATATTCCTAGTTTTTTTTAAACATACACTATAGAGCACCAATAAATTAGAACAAAGCAAGCTGTAGAGCATCTGAAGTATTGAACATATTTGTTATTGTCATTTCTATAGATCATTATTTTTATATATTTAATCTTAATAGTGTTTAATATATATTTTTTACTCTATCTACGATGTGTGATTTATTTTTGTTGACTTGGCCCTCTTATTCATTGTTTATCACTTTATGTTATGAAATCACTATGATTTAGATAGTCTACCTAGATTATTGTTATATATTTGGCTCTACTATAACACACCTAGTTGTAATGTTAGCAAGTGTTCTACTGAAGGAGAATGCACATGACTATTGTTCAAGCAAACAAGGTTTCCAAATTATAACACTAAAATTTTATAAAACAATTCAATAAATATAATTTTAAATACGATACCCATATATAATTCAATCAATTTTTAATAAAAAATATTACAATTTTTAGTTATGTGTGTCGAGCTCAAGTTGGCCTACGTAGTAGTGAGCCATACTATAAAGCCTGGTACGAAATGAAAAGAGGTTAAAGGATTTAATTGGGTGTATAAGACAAAAATGAGTAGACTCCACCAGTTGTAATTCAATATAGGTAGACTCCTTATTTGGTTTAAATTCTATGGAAAATAGTCACACATTAATTACTTTGTACCTTTTTTATCATTTTCATCATCTAGTGAAAACTAACCAATTACATAGATTTAGCCAATAAACCATGCAATTCAAATGTCCTTCCTTCTAAATGAATGAGCATGAATAGTTATTCAAAATTCATCTCAATTGTGCATAAAGTGGTGAGCCTTTACAATCCAAAATTTTTTTTAACCCCATCCATGATAATAGAAAACATAAGATAATATAATAGGTAGTTTCCCATAGCTTTATACTATGGCATTTACTAGAACAATTGACTATACCCCCACGTGTAATTAAGATTTGAAATATTGAACTTGGGTAAATGAAATAGTTAAATTGAGTAGCCAACTTACTATTAATGAATTTGTGTATATTCCCAGAGTAGATAAATATAGTTAACTTCTATTTCTTGAGGAAACTAACCACCTTAATATTTGGAGGAGTATTAATACCTAAAAGTACATGAAATGAAATAGTAGGTTGAGAATATTTAGATTCATCATTAGGTCAATCTAAAATATTTATGTGTGTCTATGTTAAGGAGGTAATGTGAAATATAAAATAACATTTCTTAAATTATAGTGTAGGTCCCAAAAAACATTGGGGTTCACTCAATTTTACATGAAAGATTATGTGGTTGCCACCTTCTAGTTTGTAAGCAGACCCTGCTATAAGGATAATAGGAATATGGTAGTGACATAATCTACCTAAATTTTTTATGATATAAATTTCTTTATATTTTCCAATATAATCCAAAACTCTTAAATAAACAAATGGATATACACAATTAGCATTGATCTAAAGTGATTCATGTTAAAATTTTCAAAAAGGAGTAAGGTATGGCAAAAAATAAAATTCCCTTACAAAAAGAAAGACCAATATATATCCTTTGATTTCTGTTAGCAACCTATATAGCACCTAGTTGAAATTAGAATGCTCAGATCTAATTCATATCTAAACTAACATTTGAATTATCTAAGTCTATGGGATGCTTATAGCTAGATCAAACCTCTAGTTCTAAGGATGGCTCCTCTAAATATGAAAATTCAAGATCAATTACTCAACTTATTAGATGTTGGGATGAAAAGAGTAAGGAAGAAACTAAAATGATTCTTCAAACATAACAAGACCCTATGAAATTTGCAAATATACAAGACCTTATTGCTTCAATGTCTTCACTATCAACATATTTTTTTAGTCCCTTAAGTAGCTATAGGTGAGTAATTCGTGGATTAAATATTTAAATAATATTGGATCATTGAGGTCTCTTCCAAAGTCCACAACTTAATTCTTTCCTTTTAGATTGGTATCTTCTTCACGTGTTCACCATTCTTTCATTATGAAAAAAAAACTTCTCTTATATAGACCATTATGCATGAAGTGATGTCCTTTGTATAGACTATGATAGGGTCCAAATATTTTTGGGATTTTCTATAATACATAAAGTATCCTTGATTTGATCTATATATGATGATATCTTAACAATCTCATTACCCTTCTTGAATGTCTATACCCTTGAAGTCTCCATTAATCATGGTTCACCCTCTTGACTGTAGAAGTGCTCTTGAAGCTAGTTGTAGATGTACATGTGTGTTTATTTAGCCCTATTTTAACCTCACATCTATCATTCTTGATCTCAATATTCAGGTTATTCCTCTCAATAGTTCATGCATTTGATGGTCCAAACAACCTCCACAAACCTAGAAAAGGGCTTAATACTGCTAGACCCTTCATTAAAGCATATTTTGACTTACAACCAAGCCTGTAGGTGTCTCAAGGAGACTTTATTGATTGCACAAAGGAATATTTATTTGGATTATGCCATGTATGAAGGAACAATATGGATTGAAAACCCTTTTATATCATATCAACCTTTACCTATGTATTTGGGCCATGATTTCAACCTTGGGGTGAGTGTATCCTTCTTAAACTATACGTGTGTATGTATGTCCATTGTATGGAATATGAATGTTATTTCCATTAAAGTTTCATCACTCATATATATTATCATTTTCCTCCCATATTTTCTATCCTCATGAGAGATATTGAGCCTAAACCTTCAAAAATCATCTATTATCATATCCTTCCCTTTTGTACTTTCATGAGAAGTGTTGACTATTGTTGTATTCCTGTAGGTTCACTTCTTAGATATAGGTGGTGGTTTCAAAGTGAGAATAACCTCCTTGAGTGAATATTATTCCCTTCACTTATTCTTCATTCCTATTTGTGATGAATGGTGAGATGGAGATAAGTGGAAGGGGTGATGATGAAGTGGGAAGATGAAAACCATTAATGAAGGGTGAAAGGAGCATGATCACATTGAAAAATGATAGTGTATGATAGTGGTCATGGAGAAGAAATAAAATAGATAAAAAGGAGCATAAAATGGAAATATTAGAGTTACCTTAAAGCATATTATGCAAGCATGATCCTATCCCATACTTAATATATCAATTTTGGGGTCATTAGGTTAAGATAAGAAGATGAATTTGAAACCTATGAATATGTTAAGTACCTTAACAAATGCTAAACAAAATTAACATTTGTTAAACATGGATTTTGAAATGATTGAGAATATAATGATGGTATTTTGATATGAATCTTTAGAGAATCTCTTGAGAAACTTGCATTAGGGACATATAAATATCATAGAGATCCCTACTAAAAATTAAACAAGAAATTTGGAAATGCTTTCTCTCCTAGACCATACAATTCTTCCTCTTTTTCTAGTAGACTATAAAATTTCACTCTATTTCCTTATTGGGAAATATTTATTCTTTACATTTGTGAGAAAAATGTGATTTATTCCATGGAAGGGTGAGTCATGTCCTTAAAAATCCTTTCAAACTACAATTTTCTTGATGCTCTAATGAGTATAAAATATAGAGAACCAACTACCTTTTTGGATGTAAGAATATTGATGTATGCCTTAAATTTAAAGGGATTATTCACCTAGATTTTCTCTTTCATGGCTATACCACCTGCAAACCTAAAGAGCTCTTCATATGTGCAAACTATCAAGGTGAATGGAAGATACTAGTTTTTGGCCTTTTTTTCTTCCTTTTTCCATGAATTTCTTATGGAACCCATTTTATTCCCTTCTTCTCTTGCTCATGAACTCCAATACATGAAATGATTATACAAGTCTATACATTGCTTGAAATATACATGAAATATGACTCTTCTTTTTTTTTATTCACAACTTAATCTTACACTACCAAAATTAGAGCATGATAAGGTATCCACAAGCCAAAAATGATGTTAGGATAAATATTAAGTCATTTTACACCTTTATATGGCTAGAATTGGCATGTGGGATCTTACAAAAAAACTTTTCACACTTGGACTTGTACAAAGTGACTTTTTCCAAATATGAGACTTTATGAGTAATATAAATTAATATATAAAAATGTTTTAAATTGTATTTTGACTAATTTAATGGCCCTTTATTACCATTTTTTACATCTAAATATCAAAATTTGTCCTTTTAGGAAAAATAGACATATTTTTCAAAGGATAATTGTCATTAAATGTCATATAAGCATATCATATCCTTATAAAAGGATTAAAATAGACTTTTATTTGGTCACATTTTTTATTTTATATATCATTTCATACCTTCCATACACTAGATTATGCTATAAAACTTCATGATAAGTCATCAATTGTCCTCTTTTTGCCATCTTCTATAGAGCACTTTCAGATCATAGAACCACTTGAAAATTTGTCAAAAGTTCATAATGACACTTGAAACTATGAAAATGACACTAAAACAATTACTCTTCACTTGATAGATAAGACACAATGATGACCATGAAAAGTTTTTGATCATAGGAGTTGGAATTTATCCTTGACAGGCCAAATTACCAACAATTTCTTTAGACAATAATGCAAATTAAACTAACATCTATTAAATCAGAGTGCTTAGACCCATAATATCATAAGTATATCTAGGGTCATAAGGTTAATATAATTCACATATTTGAAAAGGATGCTTTAAAATGCTACCTACAATAAATTGTCTTAAACACATTCACTAGTAGAATATGATGAATATAGAGCATATATAATAAACTTTGTTATCCTAGATGAAAGAAAAAATAGAAAATATGAATTTAAAACAATAATACTACATTTTAACCATTAAATAAATGAGATCATATATTATTAACAAAGGTTGAGAAATAGGAATGCATGAAAACAATGGAAATAATGAGCTAATTACTATAATTTACTTTCTCTTTGCATTAATTTAAAAAATATATATATCTCCAATTTACAATGAAGGGGATAACCCTTATATATAGACCATTTTAATTCCTTAGTCAGTTACAAAAGGGACCAAGTAACATGACACCTATCAATAGACATGGTCTCTTATGTCTTAAAGTTAAAGAATATCCTATTTTCAAAATATGGAAATATTTTACAATGTAATTTGAGGGACCATGGGACATGTTTCATATTCATAAGGAACCCAATAGGTGGCTATTTTGATCCTAAGGAGATAATATTGGATCCCATTGGTATTATCAATGATGAATCTCTTGTTATAAAATAAGATGGAGTGCTAATGCCAGTTGAGGAAGAAGACATTTTAGGAGGGGCTGATGAAGTGGTGGTTCGTAAGGTGGAAGTTTATTTTTGGGCCTCAACCTACCCTTTTCATACTTGAGAGAATTTCTTGTACTCACAATTGATTAATCTCAAATAATTGATAGGCTCCTGTAGTATCTTGGTTGTGATTCTAACCATTCCATCATGCCTACTTAGGAGGGGTCCCACAACTTTATTGATGGCCTCAACTTTATCTATTCTTTGGTTGGTAGAGGTTGATAAATCCAACATCTCTTATTTAAAGGTCATCCCTTTAGCCATGGATTGATTTCATGAGTTCTCCTTGAAGTTCTATAGTTTAGCATTAAAGGCATCCCTACTAATGATGGAGCTATCTTTGTTATCCAAGTGCATAATTTTGGAATCCTTTAGTAAGGTGATAACTTTGTCACCTTGTTACATAAGGGATCTCCCTAGGGACCTCATATATTTAATCCATTGATTTATATTCTTTCTCTTTCCAATTACATAAGAATGAGTGATGCTCAAGTTCTCCAAGATAATTAGGTTTAGGTCCTCAAATTTCTTGATTATAATCAACCTCATTAGGTCGATTATCCTAAGGTTGTATCTACCATATGCAACTTATACCTTAAGGAATTTATTATATATTTCATCTCCTTTTACCTTATACTGAGCCAAGGTATTTAGTATATCAAACATTTCTTCTATGTCCCATTCCACTCTTGTTATGGTCTTCTCTAGTAAGGTGGACTTGTGCTACTACTCCAAGTCAACCATTCTTTGTTTCACTCCCTTAACCAATATGGTAGCCACATCCATATCTTCTTAGAGAGCTAAGAAGGGATCATAATTGTATTATTGTTTTTGGCCCTATCTGGCCTTTTTTGTCTTTGTCAACTCAAATAATCTTTATTTTGATTCATATAGGATTGTTTGGTTAGGGTGGTTCACCTTTCTCTTTGTCCTCTTCTTCATTTCCCCAAACTCATTGCATTTTTAATGCAATTTGGGGAGGGTCCATTATGACCTAGTCTAGGTTCTCCCTAGCGACTAGCTACATCCACTTAATCCATAATTTATTTAAAGAACCAGTTTGGGGGTCTTGATGAGGGAGGTAATGGTTGAAATGGAATTATCCCTTGGATGGTAGATGTCTAGGAGGTATCAGTGGTTGTGACCAATGTGAATATAAATCTAGGGGATGAAGAAACATTAGTGCTAGTTGAATGACTAGTAGAGAACAAGTGAACTTATGGAAGGATGATAGTAGGACTCTTTTTAGTAAATTATGGATCATGTCTAGGCATAGGCTTGAGTATGAATAGGGGTAAATTGGCCATCACTAAGACTGTAGAAGTGGATGATATGGTGAAAGGGGTGATGGTGGGAAATGGCATGATTACAACCTTATTATGAGTTTGATGAAGTCCTTATAAGGTTAGAGGTGGATATGACCAAAATTTATGGGGTTTAAATATTCTTAGGGGATTTTTTTCAAAGAAAAAATGGGGTGAGGCAATACATTCTTGACCTGTATCACTTGACCCTTCTTAAGTAAGAGGAAGGAGAGGTAATGTTGATGTTGAATTTGATGGAATATGAGCTATTGCACTTATTATTGAATGTGCAGCCTATATTTTAGTATCACTTTGCACCTATGATGTTCTACTAGATGGGACCCCTAAGGTGGAATCCTACCCAACTTCATTCCCAACATTAGTCCCTCCTCTCTCCAAAGGAGGACACAATGCCTAGAGTATTTCATGATTTAGTTATGGGTTTGTTGGTCCTTCTTATTCAACACTAGGATTATAGATATGAGATTATAACATTGATTATTGAGTATATTAGTGATTAGCTACCAAAAACTCAACACCATCTAGTATTCCTTTCACCTTCTTAATCTTGATATCCTTTATCCTTTGCCTTACTTCTTCATTATCAATTACATTAAGGTATAGCTAGTATCCATCCTTAGTCTCATGATGATATGTGATATTGAGAGATACCTTGTATTTTACATAATGATTAAATTCCAAGTGTGTAGGGTCTCATTCCCTATTGACATATTTATCTAGATTGAAATTGATCTATGTTTGGTAGTAAATATGACTGAGTGCCAAGTTTCAATTTTGAATTAGCTAATGTTCACCAATTAGGGATGGCTTAGACTCCTTTTATTACTTTTGCACAATCCATCTACTCCTATGTGTATTTGGAAATAAATCTCTTACTCATCTAATTTATATATCACTATGGTGGGATATTTGAATGGGGATGTATTGATTTCCTCTACTCTAATTATGTAGTCTAGGTAGTACCAATAGGCTCCCAATATGATAAGTGTTTCCCTAATCTCTGTTAAAATCTTAGGAATAGTTATTTCATAAATGTATCTATATATAATGAGGTTGAATTTCTCAACAACAACCTGCATCTCCTACCTATATTTATAAGTTATAACCTTTATGAAGACATGGGGGATGGCCCATGTAATGTTTGGGTCCCAATTGGTAAATTGGGGTAACTTTAAAGTGTCAAAGATGGAATCAACCAATTATGATATCATATATAAATTATTTCCTTAGTTGGCCATGATCTTCTTTATTTTGTCATCTAAATTTTAGGATATAGTCTCCCTGAGGGGAAGCATCATAGAGTCATCTATAATAATAAATAGTAGTATAACCAACTTCTCATATATATGGCTATTGTCTTCTACTCCTTGTAACCTATTCATCATGTCCATCCCCATTATCACCCCTTTTTTGAATTAGGTGATGTGAATCTAATTTATTTTAGACTTACAAATGAACCTCCCTAGGTTCTCTACCTATTTTCTCAAGACTACTTTGATATTATGTGAATCAAACCATTAGGTCATAATATCTTGATTGTAAAAAAATTCAAGATTGGGTAAGTCATAATAGGTTTGAAATGATAATCCATTTATATAATCAATATCATTGATGAAGTTAAAATATTTGATTATGTGATCCACACACCTGGAGTGAGTGAAAATTTGGTAGACTAATTCCACATAGGGGAACACCTCTAGATTGGATGTCTCTTTGTGTAATCCTATATACTTAAGAACCAAGACGTTATACCTTTCCTCTATAACACTGGCAGCTTTATCATCATCATTGTCCTAGTCTACCATCCTCTCCACATGGTAGAATGACTCATTGTAGTGTTTTTAATCTATGGCTAATGCAATTTCACTAAATCTAGTGTCTCAAAAAAATTTGTTTATTCCATAGGAATATGAGAATGGGACTTGTTCTATCTTAGGATCTTTAGATGCTCCCACTTCAGTCATGACTTATAATTTTTATTGATGATCTTATAGATTACCTAGATTTTGAATGAATGTGTTATAGTTTATTAAAAATGATATAGAGTACTTCAGAGTTTTTAATAGATATGATGAATGATAAGATTCATATTTTTAAACCCCCAAATTTTGTCAAATTTTTGAATTATAAGAGAAGGGCCATAAATGGTAGGTATCTTTCATTTTATTTTATATAAACCCTAGGTGGCTCTTTAGTTTTATTCTAATGGATTCAAAAATTCACTTTTGTGAATTAGCCAATCATCGCTCTTGGTTTGTCCACATGTCTTATAATCATAGGCTTGACCTTTTATTTAGGTGACTTGGATTTATAACCATTGAAATGAGCCTCCATTATCATTTCATTCATACAAACAATTGATGATTGTAGATAGCAGTGTGTCCTTTAGGTGTTGTACTTAACATGTACTTAATACTTGTGTGTTCATGCATTTCAATATTTTACTTTGGATATTGGGATATCTAGGTGGGTGGAAAGATATTTTGGCATATGGAATCTTTGGATTGGATTGCACCTATTTTTAATTTTGCCTAGATAAATCCACTTTTTTTTGGGCTAGTGTGGTCTTGGGACCCCTACTACCTTGCCAAGTGGTAGGCTTTCATTGGATCATATTATCATACCATTGTATTAAATGAAAATATTGGTGGACACATTCATTACCACACCTTTTTAGATGGTGCCCTTACATTTTATTTATCATCTTCAATTGTCACGTGAATCAACCTCTTTCATCCTTAGATTAATGTGGCCTCATAAATTTTTTTTGTTTTCTAAGTGGAAAGTTCTTATTAGCTTGCATTTTCATGTGGCTTTATTATATGAAAATTTTAATGGTTACAAATGTGATGCCACATCACCAAGTGTCACATTTTAATTTTTTTACACAATCATTAGGCTTCACAGATTCATTTAATCATATTATTATCTTGAGATATGGTTCCATGTGTCTTCAACCCTTTGCTCCTAAATACCGCGTGGCTTCCACATCACATCTAGCTACCTAAGATTAAGTAAATTATTTCCATGTTTCATCTTGTCATGAAATATCTATATTATGAAATTTAAATATTTCATCTTGACTCTAGGTTATGATCAAGTGCCAAGTGGCATGATGTGATAGGATCAGATTATTGTGATAATTAGAAAATAATAGAAGCCTCAAAAGTCCATGACTAGACTCCATATAGAGTGTTTTGATTGAGTCATAGGGTCAAAAAAATTACAAATTCTTCATAATCTAGAATGAGGAAACTGAGTGACAAGTGGAAAAACACCATTAGATTGCATTGTTACTCTATTTTTAAGAGGTGTAACTAATGCATGCAACACTACTGCATGTCCTTTAAAGTTGAGCTAGCATTAGGGTTCTTTCTAAATAAAATGGTGCCATAGTTATATCAAATCCATTATAAAGATCATTTCAATAAACATGGAAGGTATTAAAATTCCCCCCTTTAGGTATCTCTTAGGAGATACCTTGAAATAAAAAATCAATAATCTGCATGTTCAAGGTATCTCTGAGGAGACACCTTGAATGAAAATTCCAATCATGTGCATGTTCAAAGTATCTCTTAGGAGATACCTCAAAAGAAAATTCCAATCATGTGCATGTTCAATGTATCTCCTAGGATATAACTTGAAATAAAAATTCTAATCACGTGTATGTTCAATGTATCTCTTAGGAATTACCTTAAGATAAAATTTCAATTGTGTGCATGTTTAAGGTATCAATGAGGGGACCCTTTAAAATTACTACAGGGCCCTTCAAGGCAATCCCCTAAGAGATAATTTGAAATAAAATACCAATCATGTGCATGTTCAAGGTATCTACTAGGAGAACCATTAAATGTATTACAAGACTCTTCAAGGTATCTCCTAGAAGATATCTTGAAGGTATCTCTTAAGAGATACCTTTCAGACATGCTTAAAGGTATCTTTGAAGGTATTATAAGACCCTCCAAGATATCTATATCTACTTAGATAATTGTTGAAGGTACTAAGATATCCTTCAAGGTATCTCATAAAATATATCTTGAAGGACATTATACTACCTTCAAGGATACTTTAAAGGTATCTCTTAAAACTGAGATGGCATTAGGGTTCTTAGAAAATAAAAAGGTGCCATAGTTATATCAAATCCCTTGCAAGGAACTTTTCAATCAACATGAAAAGTATTCCAAGGCCTTTCAAGTTATCTCCTAGGATATACCTTAAAATAAAATTCCAATCATGTGCATGCTTAAGGTTCTCCTAGAAGATACCCTAAAAGAAAATACCAATCATGTGCATGTTCAATGTATCTCCTAAGATATACCTAAAAATAAAAATTACAATTGTGTGTATGTTCAAGGTATCTCATAAGAAGTACCTTGAATTAAAATTCCAATTATGTGCATGTTTAAGGTATATATGAGGAGACCCTTTAAAATTACTACAAGGTCCTTCGAGGTAATCTCCTAGGAGATATTTTGAAATAAAATTCCAATCATGTCCATGTTCAAAGTATCTACTAAGATAACCCTTGAAGGTACTAAAAAACCCTTTAAATTATCTCCTATAAGATACCTTAAAGGTAATTATAGTACCTTCAAGGCTACATTGAAGGTATCTCTTAAGAGATACATTTCAAACATTTATAGAGGTATTACAAGGCCCTTAAAGGTATCTCTATCTACTAGGAGAACCCTTGAAATTAATAGAAAAAACTTCAAGGTATCTCATATAAGACATCTTGAAGGGAATTATAATACCTTCAAGGCTACCTTAAAATTTATCTCTTAAAGTTGAGTTGGCATCAAGGTTCTCGCTAAATAAAAAGGTGTCCTAGTTATATCAAATCCCTTACAAGGACCTTTGTAATCAACGTGGAAGGTATTCCAAATATCTTAAATATATCTCTTAGGAGATAATTATAAATAAACTTTAATTATGTGTATGTCCAAGGTATCTTCTAGGAAATACCTCAAAAGAAAATTCCAATCATGTGCATGTTCAATGTATATCCTAAAAGATATCTTGAAATAAAAATTCTAGGATAGGAGTTACTGATATTTTGTCTTAACAACTAGGTGATATAATAGTGGGTAGGGAATGTTGGTTGTTAACAAGGATTATGAATGGAGGGGTTGTCTCTAAAAATAGAAAGTAGAATCTAGATGAGTTAGTGGCTAGATGTATACTAATCTAGAGTGGGAAATTCTCAAAATAAACTCAAAACTGAGGGATGGGTAGAGAAAAAAAGAGAGAATCTATGGCTTTAGGAATCACCTCTTTTTTTGGTTTTTTAGTGTAAAAATGTTTTCAAAACTAATGTTTATTACTACCAGTTGTTGCACACATACAATCATACATGGCCAAGCAATCTAGGATAATATTGATGTAGGAAACTCATAGGTCTCAATAAAATGTTTCTCCTTTTAGAGTAGATATTACACCCTCTTACTCAGGTGATTATGGCTCAAACTAGTGAGGTATCTAAGATAATTATTTGAATTTGAAAAGCCTTGGATCTAATATTAATATTCCATGGAATAATCACTAGTTGATTGGGGTCTAACTCTTGTGTGTTTTTAACCATAACCTCATCCTCAATATATTCACATAAATATTAATTTTTAGTTTCCTTGAGTATTGCATCAAAAAGGGAAGGTGAAATGATCTTAAACCAATTCAAACCTCCATATTGCGAGAGTGGATGGACCATGATGACTTCCTTTCCCATTTTCCTTTACATGAGATTATGATGGCAGTCTCTTGGGATGAAGTGGTGGATGGCATGGGTAGAGTGATTTTTTTTTTAATGAAACATGAAGTTTGGGAATGGATATGGATGTTTCAATTTTTTTGGTTTCCCTTTTATTATTTATGGCCTTGACTTTAGTAGTCCAAAAGGGAATATTAGTAGTGGTCATAATGGATGTGGGTGGCAGTGTGGGGGAAGATGGGGAAATGGTAGTGGTAGAATCATGTTCTACCTTTTGAGTGAGTATAGTAATGGGAAAGAGAGATGATGAAGTCAATGAAACTTTAAGGTTGGAAGTGACAAATTCCACCTTGGGAGTCTTCAACACAACACTTAGTGGGACTAAACTAAAAAAATGAATAGATTCATAAAGTAGGGAGGTATGGTCTAAAGGATAAGACTTATTAACTATTGAATCATCCATGGTTAATTCCTTCCCTTTTTAAATTGTAAGGCTCAATGTCTTATATATTTCCATTTATTCTTCATTAAGTCCTTATTCTGCTTCTTCATGTTGTTAAGGAATTAAAGGTAAGCTTTGTGATTGATCAATTTTTAGAATACCTATGAGAGGATTCCTTAGTTTCCTTCTATAGAAAATATTGGTCTTCACTTACAAGGATGTGTCTTGTTTATTTTAGTTAGTAGCTACCTCTGTGGATACCCCTAGCATTGTATAATCATGCATTTGTGATGTAGTTGTTGGTGTTTGAAAAGTAGCTACAATTAGGTGATTTGTGTCTTCTTCATCAGAGGACTCTAGGTTAATTAGATCCCTTAGACATTTCCTAGGATCAAATTGAGTTAATATAGACTCCTTATTGATAGCTCTCAACATAAAATGTTGTTCTTGTGAAGGTTCCCCATAGATCTTTGTCTATTCTGTGGGTTGGTTGTTTTATAAATTAAAAGGAGGCAACCTTATATTCATTTCTTGTATCAAAATTGATGGCACGTGATTAGTTATCCTTAGGTGATATTACTTCAATACCATAATTTGGGTCCTTTCTAAGACCTAAGAATCATCCTTTGCATTCAAAAATAGAAAGTCAAGGTCATAAGGGACATTTTCATATGAGATACTAAATCCTTGAATGTGTCTTTGTATGTGACCATGGAGGTCCCATTACTTATGTGGCATAGTAGGCAAATGATATATTTTTATTTTATTTCCTACTCCAAAATGCTTCCTCTATGTATAACACATTCTACCAATTCTCAAATGTGACCCATAATTTGTGATTTTATTATTTTTGATCAAGTCTTCCTTGATACTCTACCATAGTTGATAAATAATTTGTTGATTTTATAACTTATCTAGTACATATTTTTGGGAGGCACAAGGGATGGACCTTATGTTGATCAATCATAATTACTATATAATTAGGGTATAACCAGTAGTGACCCCTTTTAAATAGTGTTTTGTCTATACTTGCTCCAATTTTGGGGAGCGAAGACCCATGAATACCCTACCATACTTGAGGATAGACATCCTCAACAATTCAAACCATGTTATTTGTATATGCATAAATGTGCATGAACTAGTAATAAAATGAATGTGATTCTTAAAATTATATGTGGACATGATATAAAGCTCATCGAGGACCTTAGACACCCTTACCATTATGACATCTAAAACATAAGACAACATAGAAAAGTGTCCAACTGGAGTGGGATATTTTATTTTATGTAGGGCTTTATCTCTCAATTGGAAGTTGATGATTTATCCCAAGGTGAAAATTGCATCACTTTTCATCATCAAATGAAGTAAAGGCACTTAATCTCTATTAAGAAAATGGATATTGGGCATGGCATACACCCTATTAAGTAGTACCATCCCAGTTCACACCCCTATTTTGATTTTTTTAATGGGGTTAGGATTATTTCCTTTATATTTCATGGTTTCCCTAGGGATAAGTCATAAGCTTAGGAAATTATCCATTAAATTCCTGATATTTCTACAAAACCAATTTTTGTTTATCAAAAAATTCATCTAGAATTGGTAGTGATAAATATATTTAAAAGTGAGCTTTGAAGATGCACTTCATGACTATCTAGTTATCCATGTGGTGTATAAACTCATATTATGCAATCTTCACCACAAATAATAAACCTTGTAAAAGGTCAATACAAAGCATCACCTTAGGATTGGCCATGACTGAGTGCAATGCGTGTCTCTTTAGGGAGATCAAGTTTGTAATGAATTATTATTTTATGGCAGATAGATTTCCATCTAGTGAAAACATGTCCAAAAAGTGCATAATATCCCATAATTCTTATTAGTTCCCATAACTATTATTAAATATGGTTGTGTCATATACTGTATCTATGAACTCGATTGAATCCTTGATAGAGAATGGTAATTATATAAGTGATCCTCTAAAACTCCTAGATGATGATGCCATTACAATTATGTGTAGTGATTTTAGTCTATTTAGTTCTCTATGAAAAATTATCCTTTGTTAGTGCATTATTTACTTGTTAATGGATTTTCAAGTTGTTAGGTATTTCATATTTAGGATAGTAACATAGCTTGAATTCATTTGTGAACAATGAATTCATTAATGGTTGTATGTCATGTATATAACCTTTAGAATTTAATTCCCTTTTGTGAATTATAAATGCCCAACATTCATATGTTTTGTACTATCTACATAGTTCAAGTCTTGTTAGTGTAGTTGGAAGGCAACCTTGGTAAGTATAAGGAAGTAGTTTTACTTTATTGGCTAAGTCTAGTAGGTTTTTGGTACTCATGAATTGGGAGTTAAGTTTTTTGTTCAGACTGAGCCTATAAAATATATGAATAAATATTCTAAACACAAATCCCAAAATAAAATCCCAAAGATCAAATCTAACAAAACAAATGTTTTGAAAAAAAATGCCCGATACAAAAAGTTTGAAGGGAAAATTATTTGAATTTCATAAAGTTGATTATGAATATTTCAAAAAAAAATTTCAATAAAATATCCTGAACACAAAACCTGATGTCCCAAAAAAAATTTGAAGAAAAAACCAGATACAAAATTCTTCATAAAAGATAATTCATTCAAAATAATTATTTGGAAAAAATGTCCAATGTAGAAACTCCAAACAAAAATTCTAAATAAATAGTCTCTAATGAATAATACCTCAACATTAGTTCTAAAGAATAAAAATACCAAAAAAATGCCTAATCAAATTTTCCGAAGACCAAATCCTAAATAATTACTCTAAATAAAACTAATTTCTAGAAAACATGCATAGTTTAATAAAATCTCTTGAATGGAATTAATAAAGTTAGTCCATAAAATGTATAATACCATGATTTGTTCTTCTAACTATAAAGGCTAAGGATCAATATAATTAGAAATTTGCTTAGACAAATAGAATAAATGTTAAACAAACAAGGCCAAAATTTAAAAGTGAGTCCCCATTTCTTGAAGAAGAAAAGGGGGATGTTGGGTACAATAGTATCAACTAGGAGAACCCTTGAAGGTACTACAAGACCCTTTTAGGTATCTCCTAGAAGATACTTTGAAGGTAATTTTACTACCTTTAAGGCTACCTTGAAGGTATCTCCTAAGAGATGCCATTCAAACATGCATAAAGGTATCCTTAAAGTTATAACGAGGCCCTCCAAGGAATCTCTATCTACTAAAACCCTTGAAGGTAATAAAAAACCCTTCAAGGTATCTCTTGAAAGATACCTTGAAGGGAATTATAGTACCTTCAAGGATACCTTGAAGGTATCTCTTAAATATGAGTTGGAATCAAGGTTATTACCAATAAAAAGGTGTCATAGTAATATAAAATCCCTTATAAATACCTTTGAAATTAACATGGAAGGTATTCTAAGGCCCTTAGAGATATCTCTTAGGATATAACTTGAAATAAAATTCCAATCATGTGCATTTTCAATGCATCTCCTAAGAGATATCTCTAAATAAAATTGCAATTATGTGCATGTTTAATGTATCTCCTAGGAGATACCTCAAAACAAAAATTCCAATCATGTGTGTGTTTAAATCATCTCTTAGGATGTACCTTGAAGGAAAATTCTAATTATGTGCATGTTTAAGGTATCTATGAGGAAACATTTTGAAATTAATACAAGGCCCTTCAAATAAATGCCCCAAGAGATACTTTGAAATAAAATTATAGTTGTGTGCAAGTTCAAGGTATCTACTAAGAAGATAACTTCAAGGGAATTGTAGTACCATCAAGGCTAACTTGAAGGTATCTCCTAAGAGATACCTTTAAAACATGCATAAAGGTATCCTTAATGGTATTACAAGGCCCTCCAAAGTATATCTATCTTATAGGAAACCCCTTGAAATTAATACAAGACCCTTTAACGTATCTCCTAGAAGATACCTTGAAGGGCATTGTAGTATGATCATGGCTGCCATTAAAGGTATCTCCTAAGAGATACCTTTAAAACATGAATAAAGGTACCAATGAAGGTATTACAAGGCCCTCTAAGGTATCTCTTAATATATATATTTAAATACAATTCCAATTGTGTGAATTTTCAAGGTATCTACTAGGATACCCATTAAAGGTACTACAATATCTTTCAAGGTATATCTTAGATTATACCTTGAAGGACCTTCTAGTACCTTCAAGTGTACCATAATGCATGTTTAAAAGTATCTCCTAGGATATATATTATACATTTAAAACATGAATTAGGGTACATTAGAAGGTACTATAAATCCCATCAAGGTGTCTCCTCAGAGATACCTTGAAAGAAAATTCCAATTGTGTGCATGTTAAAGAAATGTTATTAGAGTTTCCTAGAAATTCTCTAGATCATGTAAATTATAGGGATAAATTTCACAACATGAAGAAAAAAATAATCATAAATCATGAGTGAATTTATAAAATCTTAAATTTTATACACAAAAACAAATATAAAGATAAACTAACATGGAATTAATAATTCCAAAACATATACAACATAATACCATATAAAATAAGGTAAAACAAAATAGATTGAACACTATGCACTAGTCATAAATAAAATAATCTTAGAAACCATTAACAGAGATATTAAATTAATCTCAATCACACATCAAAACCATATTAAATTACATCAGATCACTATATATAGATTTTTACATGGCTCTATCTCATAACATTATATCTTTCTAACATACAAAAATAAAGAGTCTTGGCATTATTATATCTATTTCTTGGATAAAAAGTTAGAATACATCCAAAATATAATATACATGACAAAATGATAACCTAAACACATGTTTACATCAATTATAAACTTGAAATTTTATGAGACCTACTTCATGTCCAACACTTTCCCAAACTTAAACTATTGTTTCATCTCGAGATAAAATCTGAACTCTCATCTCTACTAAAGTTGGAAAATATAAACCTTTCAAAAAAGTGTCAGTAATTTCTCCAAGTTTCATTTACCATTTTAAACCTTATGAACACTAATTATCCACCCTTTTGGGTTTTCAACTAAGTAGCATACTTGCCTACCACTATCTCCAATTTTCCATAGACTACTTTAACTAGGTGGCCATCCTAGTTAGTGGTTTTCAACCAACTTGGCCCAAATATTAATGTTTAAGATGATATTACAAAGAATTTTTTTTCTTAAAGTGAAAAATTTTAAGTGCACATTTACACACTACAGAGCTGGTGCCAAAGATTGGCAAGGTGACTATGTAGGTTGTGGATACCTAGACTATTATTTTGTATCTAGCTTTCTCTTTTTCAAATTTTCTTAGAGCTCACATAGTGGAATGAAAATATGTTCATCTATGATATGTGAAATAGCTAGTTAAATTTGTGATAGTTCATGCTTGAGCATTTTTTAATTATCAAGTTCTTCCCACATCATGGTAAGCAAAATGTACAATGGAATCTGAATGACCATAAAATTATTCACATCTTAATCTTCTATTATGATAAAGAAGTATCTAAAAATTAAAATATTAAGTTGGATATCTAACATAATATCATCCAACCTATCTGTGGTATTTTGATCTTGAATAGCCACAAATGTGTTGTGAATTGTCTCATTCTTCTAGACCTAGAGTTTCTTCATCTTGATATCCATGGCATCTAAAAATTATTGAAATGCATAATTAAGTGTTTCTTTAGTAGTCATTTAATCAATAATTACAAATTTATCTCTATCCACTATTACAAATTTTCATTTCATAAAAGCTAATGATTTGTCAAGGTGTTGCTTCCAATCAAGCATTATTTATGGTATCTTCTTAGCCTAATGCATAGTAGTATCCATAACCTATAAATATGCCTCTAGTAGTTCATAAATGCCTTCCATTTTAGCATTAATAGACTTCACTTAGGTGCACAATTTATGTGCACACACCCAATAGCTTATTAGCTAAGTCAAAAAGGTAATGAGTTGTTTATCCTCAAACATCACTTGATCACCAAGGACTTGTGTAACTAGAGTTGGACAAGTGGCATTGATGAGTTGCCTAGCCTTAGAAATTTTATTTTGTGCTTCCACTTTCTTCTCATGTAGTAAAAAAATAATAAGTTACAAGTTTGAATCCTTTTATGTAATGGATTTTTGAGCTGCAGTTATTCATTCAATTTGATTATATAATGGTAGTTAAAACACATCCAAAGATGTTTCCATAGAATTTTATGTAAGCACAGTCAATGTGATTCTCACTATGATAAGAGATGGCATAAATTGAGTGAATAGAAATTAGAAAGTGTTGTGACAAGATGATGTGGTAGGGACATACCACAACCATTGGGTAGAGGAGATAGAATTTGATAGTGAAGTCTCCTCTAGTGCACCTGATTGGATTGCATCCTTATGAGATGTTACATGTTTCACTTTGGCCATTTCTTTAGCTTCCTTTTCTTTCACAGTCTATGCCTCATCTTCACCTTGAGCCTTAACTAGGGCTTCAATGTGAATTTGGGCTACATCTTTAGCCTTAGATCTAGCCATGATTTTAGTCTTAGCATCTACCTCAGCCTTAGCTTTGGCATCAACCTTTGCTTTAGTTTTGGCAATAGCCTTATATTTTTTATTGCTAGCTTACATCTCTACCTTACACTTGGCTTCCTCCTACTTTTAGCATTGTTCTTTGGCATCTTTGTCTTATGCCTCTTGTTCTATTTTATTTTATCTTTAAACATATTATTCCTGTTCAAATTTGTGTACTAACTCTTCATGTTCCCTTCTCTTCCTTTTGACTTTTACTTCCTCATATTTCTTTCTCTTAACCTCAACTTCTTTAGCCTTCTTTTACTTGATCTCATATTCTTCACACTTATTTTATTATTCTTCCTCCTTAGTATGCTATTTGTCTTATTTATATTGTGTACATTGAGATTCCTACATAACTTCTTTTTCTATGGCATCTTTACTAGTTTTTTCTTCTCTAATTTTCTCCTTCTCCTCTCTTCTTTCTTTATAACCTCCTCCTCATGATCTGGGGTATCATGCATAACATCCACTTAATTTGATAGATATAACATAGTGGTGCATAGAGATCCCTCCATTACATATAAATAATCTATTTCCATATCAAATTTTGAGTGCTCTAAAGAATCAGATTTCATAACCATACCTCTATGTACAGAAATCTCTCTCAACTCAACTAAAAGGACAAGTGTATCCTTTTATCTCCTCATTCCACTAGACTTCACCTGATGGGCACTACTTGTTATGGATAACTCTATAAAATATACCATACATTCTTGTATAGTGGTTGAAGGCAAGCCTAATGATGAGTATATTTTTTGAGAATCAGTGGCCATTCTAGGATCCCTTCCTCTAGTAGATCTATAATCTACATAGATGATGAACTAGCTGCTAGATCCTTTTAGAAAATTTCTACCACAAGTTCATGCTAAGGTTGTTTCTTAACTACACTATCCATAATAATAGAGGGAGGGGATTCTATAAAGTTAACCAAAAGCTCACTTCTTACCTTATTTTTCTCTTAGAAAGTGTGCACTACTTTCCAAAAATTAACTCCTTCACCACCTCCTTATCATAAACATCTTGGCTAATGTCTTCAATCATGTATTGAAGAAATTCTTATTCATCAACTCCCAAATATATATGATTGCACTCACATTTTATCCTTAGCAAATGTGGGTTTTCTAACCAAGAATTGATTTGCCTTGATCTCTTTCTTGCTAGTGGTGGTGAGGATCTCTACACAAGTCCCTTATGTTTGCCTTTTTCTTACTATAGGGGAGCTATGGATTGATATGATGAAGCATGTGGTTTTGTAGTTGGCTACAGTTATTTTTGCTCTTATCTAGGTTGTTTTGAACCAGGAGGGATGGTTTGAATAGTTTGTACGGACCTCATGATTAGGTCTCATTACCTCCATACTTAGGCTTTTAATTCAACCATTATGATGAAAAGGGTCACTGGATTCACATTTGGCATGGCCAACTAATGCATCTTGATTTGAATACCATTATATAACTTAGTTACCGATGCATGTTGTTCCAAATATTTCATGACATCTTATAGAATTTGAGGATGTGACCTGATCAGTGTTATATCCTTAAGCCACCATGTGTTAAATCACCCCAATTGCTCATAATATTTCCCTATCTTAGTACAAGTGATGCCTATGAGTGTAGTAATAGTCCAAAAGTTTGTAATAACATTAAATTTGCCTAATGGGGACTTTTATTGGGTGAAGCATAATAAAAAAACCAAAAATTTATAATCAAAATTTTGTGAGCTACCTAAAATTACCTTATTGATATTAGTGGTAAGATCAAATGAAATAAACTTGAGCCAATTAAAGTTATGATTCAAGTGTATCATTTTATACACAATGTCAATTACTCCTTTTTTTACCTACTTGGTCTACTTTGTTATCTACCAAAACCTCTTTGTAATATATTCTACCATAATGCACATTTCAACATCCTTAATGGAGTTAATTAGGCTTCTTCTTATTCCCCTAGTAGGAAACTTCTCATAAATAAATGAATGAATTGGAGGTATGATGGAATTGTATGCCAATAAGTATTTTCCATGATTTGGGAAGCTTGTGGCTCTCACCATGGTCTAAAAATTGATCCAGATGGTGATATATTGGGATAAATAAATAGCCCCCTAGTTGTATCTGCTTAACAAAGTATGCATGATCTCATCCAATTGATCAAATTTAGTTACCCTAATTATTCTCTCTACATTATATCCATAAAATGGATGTTGAAGTTTAAAAGCTCCTTATTATATACCTAGTTGTGCTAAAGGGGTGAAGAGAGTAACTTTAACTATTTCCATAAAGTCAAAGGGATCTAGGTCATTGAATTTTTTTTGTCAAAGACCTATCCTAATCCCCATTTCTTCCTTATATACATATTTGAGTGGTATCAACAACTTGCTCATATCCATGACTAAACCTATACTCTCTTCTATTTTATTGCTTTGTTATACCAAAATCTAGGTCTCAATTTTTTTGCATGGTAGTATATAAAGAGTAGATAGTAGAATAATCTTGTTGTATAAAGTTTGTAATGTTTTAAAATTATTCATACCCTTCATTTTATGGATTTTTGCATCCAATTTTCTCTTTCCAACATATTTAAATGCAGTGACTACCTATCCATAAGTTCTCTTCATCATTTTTATTATTTTTTCTTTACTAGTGAACTTTTTTTCTCACAAATCTTTAATTTACCCCATAGTGTGTGTTTGATGTGACCTTATGTCACTTTATGTATCAACTTTGTTCAATGAATCCACCTATCACATCCCAACTTGATCTACCTTGAAAAAGATGTAATATTTTGAAATGGAATGTCATTAATGGTCTTACACGATTGTCAGTGGTCCTTCTACCATACATGCCTTGTTTCCACCACTTTATTGGACTTAATTAGAGCTCAATGTAGTCTTGTAATGATTAAATAGGTGTTTCAATAAAATAAGGTAGATATCAAGACATTAAATTTTATGAGTAAGGTCTCCTTAGTGGGTTATTTTAGAAACCTCATTCCAAAATCATTCTAAGGAGCTTAATTCTCAACACTTTCCTATTGTCATTATGCCATCACTGAATTCCCACAAACTTGCATATGAAGTAACCTCATGATGTTTTCCCAAACTACCATGTGAAGAGGGATTGGTTTCAGTGTTTAAATTATTGTTTAGTCTCATTGAGGCATTTGATATACAACTATTACAAACTCTGGGATGGGGTGGCACAATGGCATGTAATTGACCACACTAAAGATACCTTAAATAACACTATTATACCCAACATTACCCTATATTAAGTTTTCCTCTCTATTCTATGGAATTTTTTTATTGATTGCTCCTTCATCTCTTTCATCACCAAAGTAAAAACAATTATATTTTACATTTTTGACTAACTTATTAAATGCCTTTTGGGAGTATTGGACTATGTAAGTTTTAAGACTTGGTTATATTTGGAATTATTTTATTCAAGATTTTGTTTCAACATTAAGTTTATATTTTTTTTCATCAAGGAAAGTGTTTGGGGCTCATTTATCAGACATTTTACTTAAAACCTCTTTTTTGAAAACTTTGCGATTCAAGATTTTTGCCTAGAATTTCTTTTTGGAAACTAGGCACTTCAAGGTTTTTGTTTATGAATCTTTCATCAGATAGTTTGTTCGAACATTATTCTAAATGATTATTTTTAAAATATTTTGTAATAAAAACTTTTGTTTTAGAGGATCTCTTTGGACATTTTATTATAATTTTATTCTAAAGGATTTGGTCTTCAGACATTTTCTCTTCTTAGATGTTGTGATGTGAGATTAAAATCACTAAGGCTTAAGCCTACAACCATTTATACATCCTAGAAATATGTTTACCTACAAATATTTTAACATAATGGTACCTTGTTATGAGGGTTCTTTGAAAATATTGTATCAAAATGGTACCTTGTTATGAGACATATTGAATAATGTAAGGTGTTTTCCCTCTAGTGTGTATTTTCTCTAGATATGATTTGAACTTATCATATAATAACACTACCTATTCTAGGGTTTTTGTTTAGGAATATTTCATCAAATAGTTTGTTTGAAAATTATTCTAAAGGATTTTTTTTAATATTTTGATATCAAAAAATTTATTTTAGAGGATCTCTTTGGACATTTTATTAGAATTTTATTCTAAAGGATTTGGTCTTCAAACATTTTCTCTTCTTAGATGTTGTGATGTGAGATTAAAATCACTAAGGCTTAAGCCTACAACCATTTATACATCCTAGAAATATGTTTACCTACAAATATTTTAGCATAATGGTACCTTGTTATGAGGGTTCTTTGAAAATATTTTATCACAATGGTACCTTGTTATGAGACATATTGAATAATGTAAGGTGTTTTCCATCTAGTGTGTATCTTCTCTAGAAATGCTTTGAACTTATCATATAATAACACTACCCAATCTAGATTAAAATATTTAGATTTCAAGTTGTGATCATAACATGCCTTATTAATTAGTGTTCAAACAAGTTTTAAAATAATCAATTCATTATTAATGAATATAAAATGCATTTCCACTTTAGAAGGTGTTTTTTTAATTACCTATGAATATCTATATACAATCACTCATATAGCCATAACTCAACCATCCCCTGCATGCCATAGTTATATCAACATTGAGAGTATTATAAGGCCCTTCAAGATATCCCCTAAAAGATACCTTGAAATAAAATTCTAATCATGTGCATGTTCAAGGTATCTAGTAGGGTAACCCTTGAAGGTACTATTAGACCCTTCAATATATATCATATAAGATACCTTGAAGGGTATTTTATTACCTCTAAGGGTAAATTGAAAGTCTCTCCTAAGAGATACATTTCTAACATGCATAAGGTTATCATTAAAGGTATTACAATTCCCTTTAAGTTATCTCCTAGGAGATACTTTGAAATCAAGATCCAATCATGTAAATGTTCAAGGTAGATACTAGGAGACCCCTTGAATGTACTACAAGGCCCTCCAAGGCATCTCTTAGGAAATAACTTGAAATAAAATTCCAAACATATACACGTTCAATGTATCTCCTAATAAACCCTTGAAGTGTGTTGTAGTACTAACCTTCAAAGGTATCTTGAAGGTATCTCCTAGGTGATACCTTTAAAAAATATATAAATTACCCTTTAAGGTATTACAACACACTTCAAGGTATCTCCCAAATTCTGAATTATCTTAACAAGATCTTATTACATAAATAGTCACTAAGATCTATCAACTAGAACTGTTATGACACATTCTTCATTAGCATAAATTTAGTAACTCACAACATAACTTTTAAAATTTTTATTTCATATATCAAAAAACTAAGATACCATATCAGTGACAAGAAATGGAAGAGACCACCATATAACATAACTACAACATAGGTTCAAATAAAAAATTTAGGACCACAATAGAGGTTCAAATCAAATATAGGATCCAAAAATATAATAAAATAATCATTTTCCATAATTTTACTCAAAACTACCATTTCTTAATATCATTTTGTATAGTAATAAAATACATGGTTTAATATTGACTCAATCATCTATTTTTCTCTCCATGACCATTCCGCTCGTATGAATGTTTGAAATGTATCTCCTAGGATATACCTTCAAAGATATTAATTTTTGGATTGAGATTAACCATTTCATTAAAAAAATGTTATATATAATTTTTTTAGCATTTTTAGGTTTTAACATATCTCCATGCTTATGTTATGGTATAAATATAGCTTTATCTCCTACATATAGGTATAAAATAACCTGATTAACAACTCTTATCATGTCTTTTACAAATGTTGAGGATGAAATACCATATGTCATTAGATTTACAATGTGGAGACTATGTTTCTCTCATAAATAATGGTAATGTCGTTAGCGAAGAAATAATACACAAAGTGGTAAGTGTAGATACTAAATTTTTGAAACCCATAAATCTCACTTCCACATGCCATAGTGAGGAAATTACCTATTGAATGTGTAAGAGTAAATGTGACTAAAGATTTTGATCTAACTCTACCTCTCTTATTTCATACATATTTTATGGATAATTTGGGGGATGTAGTTGATAATTTTACTAGATGGAGCACAAGAATGATATAACATGTCATAGACAAGTTTTCTATAGACAATGACATGTAAGAAAGACATAATAATTTAAGTTCAATTCTAAATATATAACATTGAAACAAGAAAACCCTTTCTTATATTCATTTGTTTGATATATCAATTATCCTATAAATTTTCAAAGCCTAAGAGAAAAATTTCTTGGGAAAAACATACATTTGTTTTAGAAATGTACAACTCTTAAAAATGATAAAAATTTTGATTTTGGTTATGTTGAATTTGCACAACTAGGAGAGATTTTTGGTTGCATTCCTATCCTAGTGTTATAAAATGAATTGGGAATATACGTAATACAATATATACAACATTGTGAGACTTGTAGTAAAAATGTAACTAAAAAATCTATCATTAAATGGCCTTTCAACAAAATAGTGGACACTGAGACTTGTATAGCAATTAATTTACCATACATGACACCAAAGGAGAAATAAATTGGAAATGTTTCAGATGTAGTGGATAATGAATTCATTCCTTTCTTAACATTCCTAGTGCAAAAGCATCCAAAAAACTAACTCATGCCTACAAATACTTAGGCCAAAAAAGAAATCTATCAAACACTTCACTCAACCAAGTGGAGTTTGATGAAATCATAGATAGTGAGGTTTTAATAATTTATTTAGATAAATGTTAGACTAAAAAATGTTTCTAGTTAATATTGTCATTTGAGATGCTAAAAAATATGAAAGGATAAAGTTGATTGATTCCACCACAATAGTTAGGAGGTAACATGTCTTAGATGCCCTTTCTACCAGTTTATTTAAGAAAAATAAAAACAAAATACCATTTATTTTTAGGGTATATAGATTTTTTTGGATGCTCATCTTAAAATATATGAATTTAAGAGAAGTAACTTTTTTCCCATTCAAAATTTTCACAAAAATGGGGAATGAAATGCATTTTATGTAGGACGATTTTGACAAAAGCCATAAAAGAAGACAATGGTAGCTAAATATTTGTTAGAAAAATTGGTGGATAATTTTACAAATGTTTCTCCATGACTAACAAGCCAAGAAGATATAGACAACTCATGAGAAAATGTTTGACATCTTCCAACATATTTCACTCAAGAATTTATGAGGAGCCACATCAATGAACAACTAACAGATATGGAATCTGAGCCAATATCCTAGCCAAAATTCAATAGCATGAGGAGAAATAATTTTAATGATGTAACCATTCCCATCATTGATGATTTCATTAGGTGCAAAACATGCATCTTTTTGACTAAAAAAATGCACTAGTCCCTCTCTAGAGATCAAGATGATTGTATCGATCAAGAATTCATGATGCACTAAAATAAGATACTTTTTTCAATATAAATGTATTACACACATAAAAAAATGTTATAAAAATACCCTAAAGAATGCCTCATTGTCATTCATGACAAGGTGGAATGTCAAAAAGCATTTGTGTTGAGGACAGTGACAAAAGGCAAAGTAGTTACTAAAAAAATAGTAGAGTTATCAATGGTAGGAATTATAACAAATGTTCATGGTGTAGGTGGATATGGGAATTATTTTTTATCATATGTTCTTGGCGGGTATCACTTTACTAACACCCCATTAAAAAATTACTATAAGGATATGGAAATAACAATGCCAAATAGTTATGTATCTTTACTATATAAACTTAGATCTTAAAAATATCTATTGTATGTTTTAATTTTGTCTAAAACCTACTACCCTAAATGCAAAAAATATAGAGAAGAATCACAATCAATTGGTGCCTTCAAGAAACTTCTTTCCAGGCTATACCTTCAACTCTATAACCATTGTGGGGACATTAAGAATTGGTACTTCTACCCATAATTATATTTAAAAATGTTAAACATTATATGGAACTAATATTACATCTACAAATTCACAAAATCATGTTTTTATAAATGTATGTGTTACAAAAATTATCTCATCTTATATACAAAGATGTTTACTTCAAGGATATGGAAACAACAATGCCAAATATGTATGGATATTTAATATATTAAATTGGATCTCCAAAATATCTATTGTATGATTTAATTTTGTCTAAAACATGATACCTTAAATGAAAAAAATATAGAGAATAAGAAAAATCAATTGGTGCCTTCAAGAATCTTCTTTCCAAGCTATACCTTCAAGTATATAACTATTGTGGGGACATTAAGAATTGTTACTTCTATCCATAATTATATTTAAAAAATTTAAACCTTTTATGGAACTAATATTACATATAAAAATTCACAAAGTAATGTTTTTATATAGTTATTTTTAAAAAAAATTATCTCTTCTTATCTACAAATATGTTTTCCTCAATTTTGAGATCATATTTCTCCCTGTAGGACATACCAATGACGATATCAATGGAATATTTGGAAACATGTTTGAATGTATAAAGAGGAAAGATGTATGGTGTGTTTAAAATATGATGTATAGTTATAGTACATGTGAAAATAAAATAAACACACCATATTTAATTGAAGAGGTAGTGAATTTTAAAGATTGTTAATAGTTACCAGCTGAAGGGAAGAAACAAAAGAGTAGGCTTGATAAAAGGTCAATACTTTTTTATATGCATGGACCAAGGTCATCCCACTATGAATTGAAAAAAAAATATAAGAGATATAAATTCATCCCCTCACTATTACATTATATGGAACAAAATAAAATGGTGAGCCTAATGTTCCAGAAGGTAATCTAAAAAATATATATTTCAAAGACTTGAAAACTAGAGAAATGTCTCAAGATTCCATTTTTTCAAAATTATCAAATATAAGTATAAAAAAGAGTGAAAAATAAATTAAATATAACTTTATTAAGTATTTACAACAATTCAATGAATCTAGTTTAACTATAAATAGTAAGTGGAATGATCTATCATATTACTTATAAAACATCCATGACATAATGAAAGAAAACATGTTCCCTTATAAAGTTTAATGTATATGACATTTTTGTATTATGACATGCCATGACATACCCTTACATAAATATATACACAAAATGGTTCATGATAAGACCCTTGATTTTGGAGTGGAATATACAAATACATATGTTGGTCCAAGAAGCAAAATTAAAAAAATTACATTTGATCTAGCTCAAGATGTACAAATTAGAGATATGTTATTTGTCTGAGCTGATGAATCTAGAAGAGTGGACTAAAAATTATGGGTTACTATATCTAAAATAAATATTAAGATACTATAAAAAAATGGAGATATAGAATGAAGGGTCAATGTAGCTTGGTTTATCCCAATTCATATAGGGAAAAGAGATACAAAAGAAGCAAAAAATTTATTCAAGTTTCTTGGACAAAAAATGGAAGCCAAATCCAACTGACAAATCTTTACCATCAATACTCATGGATATTATCATCTACTCTTGGAAACCCAATAAAAATTGGAGAGTTCATACACTTGTTCTCACTAATTTTTTGAAAGGTATTGTAACAGACTATTTGAATACATTGTCCCATTAGGCACTACCAAAAATAGTGATAAAAGGCTTAGGAAATTTTAAATGGTGTTTCTCTAATTTTGGAATGGGAAATATGTATCTTTTTTTCAAAAATTATTACATTTTTTAGGAATGTATAGTGTTTTATTGTTTTATCTATTTATATTTCTTTCTAGTAACACTTTAGATATTGGGTCTTGGAAAATACACTTTAGCATTTGAGTTTTATATTTTCTACCATGAAAATTTAGTATTTTAGACAATGTGTATATATTTAATGGCACCTAACTATTAAAATTTCCACTTCACATTTTTTTGTTTCAAAACGGTCTTTAACTTTTTCTATATTCCAAATAGCTAGATCATATTTTATGAATCATGAAAACCTCTTCGGATTTTTGGTTTTTCAAATTAAACATCACATTTTTCATCCTCCAAAATGGTCTTCGGAAAATTTTATTCAAAATTTTCACATCACAATTTACTCTTCATTTTTTTTACATTTAAAAATAGACTTTGACATTCTCATGTTTATGAAAAGGTCTTCAAGGTTTATGCCTTAGAATATACCACTTGTGCATCAAGATTTTTTATTCAAAATTGGCATATCAATAAATGGTCTTTGGATTTTTAGTTTTTCAAACTACACTTTAGACAATCACCCAAGATTGGGCCATGTGGAAAAATATTGATGATTCAGCTATGTGAAAGGATGACCAGTCCAAACAAAAGTCCTAAACAACATAAGCACCTAAGATTGTGACATGCATCATAATATTAGTAACTCAACTATGTGGGATATTATATTAATAATATAACACCCATGATTGACACATGTCATGTACACAATTATAAGATAAACTTTGACAATCATGGGGACATTATCTAATTCAAATTAAAAAATAGTTCATGATCAAATCAACTACTGACACATGGCATCCTAGTCATCCTAGGTGATTTAAATCACATATCACCCAAGCACTCAATTGATGTATGAATTATTTTTCCTTAATAAATAAACTACATAGGCTTATTATCTATAAATTCATTGTCTATGAGCTAGTTTGAATGGTCGTATAAATTTGATTGAAGATATTAGAAAGACCATGGGCCTTCTCAATGTTTTACACAATTATGTGATTTATTTTAAATATGGTTAACCAGTTTTTAGTTATTTTGGATTATTTTAAATCATTTGGAATTATTATAAATATATCTGATAAATGTGATAAATAAGTCCAAGTAATTCTTGATGAATTCCAACTTATTTATGATAGTTTTCAATTATTAATTATTTTTTATCATTTTAAATAATTTAGACTTATTACAAATATACTAGATATATGTGATTTATTTGTACTAAGTCCAACTTAATCTTGATGTAGTCCAATTTAATCTTGATATAGACTAATTCTTTTATGATAGTTTTCAAAAATTTAAACTGTTGATAAGTCCATATTATCTAAAATAGTCCTCTATACCATTCTAGTTGGTGTATGGCTAATAGAATTCACTACTAATAGTAGTTTTAGTTTCATCCCTACACATTACATGTATAGTAAATGTTAGAGAATATGATTTTATTTTGAAATGATTAATAGAGTTGGATAAACTATATGAGAAACTATTATTTTCCATTTGGAGCCAATGGGTTGAAAATATAAATAAAATGTATGTCATGATAAACATACATAAACAAAGTGTTTTGCATAGGAGAAAAAGGTGATGTTTTACAACTTGCAATATGACATGTGTAGGCACCTAATTTTGGTATTAAACTTTTAGATAATTCATTTTTACCACCTTACCTATAAAATTTTTAAAATAGAATTACTTCCTCCATTTACAAATAAATAAGTCCAAATCATTTTTTCATCCCAAATTATTTTGCACATCCAATATAAAAGTTTGAATTTTCCTTGGGGCATCCCTAATTGGGGAATTCACCATTTCAAGTCATCCATGCACTGTCACCATTACATATTGAATGATTTCATTCACTATTCACTATTCATTAATTAATTAATCTAAATTAATTAACTAATCCTCTCCTAAATAAAAAATTTGATGGATTTTATAGTATTCATAATTTATAAAATTAAATATTTCCTATTATCCTCACTTTATTATATGAAATAATTTAGCATTCACCTCTTCCTCCACTAGTCTTCCTTATCCCTTTTCCTTCATTTTTAATCTAATATTCCTCCACTTATCCCCCTTTATCTTTGTACTTTTGATATTCCCCTCCCTCTTTGGGGAAAAATCCTAATCAATCCTTTTCCCCGTCACATGGTCTCCTAATCCTCCTCCCTTTATCTTAAAAATATATCAAGGGCTCAATTTCTTGACCCATGTGAGATGTGGAGGGTACATTATCCACCTTACATCTCACATTTGAGTTGGATAATTTAGGTTTATTTAATAATATTATAAATAAGACCTTAGACCTCTTTCATTTTCATGCTCACAAATCATAGTGAATCCCTAAAACATTTTATAACCCTTTTGTGCATCAACCCCATTTCTCATCATATATTCTTCAAAGATTCTAAGAGGAGATTTGTCCATCCTAGAAAACATTGCTATTACCCCCTTGGAGCTACATATCAAGAGCCATGTCTACTTATGACAAGTTTAATGATCCATGATGGAATGTATAATATATTTTTATTTACATTTTTTATATGATTTCAGTTTTCTTTTCCTTTTCTCATATAGGTATTGGGATTTTAGGTGTTAGATATGTATTTGGTATTGATTTTTATTCTTTACTAAATTTATAACTCCTAATTATAATTGTATAGATATAAAAATCTTGTAAATATCAATATTGACCTATGTTTACCTCACATGACTTGTGTGCACACATATTTATCTTCCAAACCATTATATCCTACCCACTTTATGTTTATGAGTCTGTCCTTCTCAATTTTATGTCATTCATATGCATGAATTACCTAGTTTGTGTCAAGGATAATTAAAATCAAAATAGAAAAAATATTCTCAAATAGATCATATTTTATTAATTTATAAATAATTTCATCAAAAATAATATTAATTAATATTTCCAAATGCATCCAATCTTGATGGACCTATCCTCATGCCAAAAAACATTCAATTTTTAAATTTAAATTATCTTTATGGGTTGTCCCATACATTTTTCATGTCAGTGGCATGAGAAGTTACCCATTTTTTTATAATTACCAAAAATAGAACTAAAAATATTAACATATATGATAAACATATATCACTCATCAAAGATACATATACATAATGAGAGGGGTTTCCCTAAAACTACCCAAGCAAAAAACTAGGAGAAGGATCATGCCATATACAAGACTAAAACATCTAGGCCAAACATAATTTTTATTATCAAGTGTAAAATATTAAATAAAGAATGCACTCATTATATTGGATAATTATTTAATAAATTCACCTAAAGGTAATAATTACATGTAATGTTATTAATGTTTTTTGAGTATTGGATGCATAGGAAACACTCAACTATTAATTAAGGGTGGTTAAGCTAAGTAGAACCCATCATTTTTCCTCATTTTTATAGGTTAACTATTGTCACTCAATTTTGCACCCTTAGATAGGTATTTTAAGACTTATCTAAATTTAGTGTAAAATGATATTACCCATAGGCATATGGGTTGCCTATAGTAGGGGTAAACCTCTAGATTGAAGGGCTAGCTCCCTAGATTTATCTTGATTCCTTGTCACCTCTATTACTAACTCATTTAGAAGAAAATGGAGAGATAAAACATAAGTTAAAATATCTTAATGAGGTGATGCACCAGTTTTAACCTAACAATTACCAACCAATTATAATTACACTTCAAGCAAAATCTTGAGTTTCACATAACACTAATCCAAATCTACCTCTTACATTAGTATTTCTCATAGAGGTTTGTGAAGAAAGCCTGAGCTAAGACTACTAAAAACAAGGCCATGACATGACACTAGTGGATATAAAACTCACTAAACTCATGAAAACTTCATTGGAATACTTTAGGAGACCTAAAAAGACTTTTAAAACTGAATATGAATGTAAAAAAGGATAACATGCCATATAAGAGAATCTATCACTTAGAAAAATCAACTAGTCTAACACACACATTGAAATAGTTTATGGAGAATGTAAAATATATTATTATTTATTTCCTAAAGGATTAAAATGAGTATACATTCTCCATACTTAGGTGGAGGATCATTACAGATCCAAAAGTGGCTCAATATATAACATAAGTGAGAGAAAAGAAGGGCATAGGGGAGAGAGAGAGTAAACAAGTGTCCATATGAGTTAAAAATAAGAGAGGAGTTATGAAAATACATAAATAGGTTAAAAATTTCATATGCATATTCTCTCAATATAATTCAACCCTCCAAGTGGGGTGGGAGTTTAAATGCTTGCTTAACACCTTGACTAGCTCTTGAAAATTAACCTTTACCTTGGCATGTTGAATGATAATTGGCATTATTTATGGAGATATTAGGTTATATTACATATTTAATATAATCATAAAACCTCTCAACTTATCCCATTAGGTTCTCTTTGACATATCTCTTCCATTTCTTGCTAGGTGTCTAGAGGACTCTTCATCTCCTCAGGCCAACTTTACATGCAAGTGTCAAAACATGGATTCTTCTTACTAAGCTCATAAAAATTTCATGTATGGCCTATTAAAATAATATTAAACCTATAAAAATATATTTTTAGGTCTCTAAGTATCCTTGACAATTCATTATCTACCAAAAGCCTTAATTAGGCCTCATTCTTTGTAATCCTAAAATCATACAAACCTTCTTGGGTAGAGATTTTTATGGAAGATACTAAGAATATCAAGGTATATTCTAGTACTCTCTATTTAATTATATCTCCATATTCAATTTTAGGATTAAAAATGAGGGGATATGTATTTTTCTATAACTTATTTTTCCTAACTAGGCCTTAATTAGACCTCCCTACAAAGAGACTAAAACATGGCCCTACAATCTCCCCACACTTGATAAAACATAAATAAGCATTTAATTCACTTAGATGACCTCCTCCCTAGTATCCATGACAATTTTAAAGCTCTGAAAAATTGTATGAACCTATCAAATACAAAAAACCAATCTTTTAGGGACTATTTTATATAGTCTTATACCTATAAGCACATTCCAATGGCATGGGGGGATGTTTAGGGGAATATTTAACATATTATATCATTTATAAGTTTTTATGATTAATATAGAGAAATATAATCTCATTTCTCTCTCATCAGTTTATTTTAGCTCTCCTAGGTAGACTAAAAGTTGTTTGAGTTCTTAAGGATGATTCATAAATATGGAAGCATGAATCATTAAACCAATTCCACAAAATGGAATTTTACATGGGTGGATAACTTCCCCTAATATCCCAAGATCCCATGAAACTCCTCTATTCCATATTGAATAATGAAAGGTGGTATTTAGGGATGATAGAAAGTACTTTATGAGGTCTAGGAAATATTGAAGTTTGTAGGAGTTTTTCCTAAGTTTGGTTTGAGTTTTAATAACCTCAATCAAGTTTGATACATTAATCCAAACCTATTTCAATAGTTATTTTATCATATTTCCTCGTTAAACTCTCTAACCAATTCATTTGCTTAAGGTTAGGGTTCTTATTCCAATCTTCCTAGCATATCCTAACTATCTATGTTCTTTTATTTTATTGATGGTTAGGGGTCTAAGTTATTCATAGGGTGTCTGAAGTTCATTAACTCACCTCCAAATGGCATCTCCTTAGTTTACTACCTAGTATGTCTACTAATGTAATTAGGCCTGTGCAGGATCTCAATAGGATTATTAATGTGTTTATATCATTCATGGGTCTGAGGATTGTTTAGAGTGAGGTTATCACTATTAAATCACCTTATACTCTTCCTTATTCTCTCTTATATCTTCCTACAATTTTCTAAACCTCTTCATACAAGCACACAATTATTTAGTGTGAGTAGGCTAGTGTCTTGTCTTGATTGAGTAGGTAGAGTGTTTAGTTTTTGTCTTTATTTTAGCTAAGTCAAAGATTATATGAAGTTAAAATTTATCACCATTCAGTTATCTTATATATATCCTCTTAGATCTCACACAACCTCAATTCCTTTAAAATGAGAAATTTCACCTAGAAATGTAGGACTATGTGTAGCTCTATGAATAGCTAAGCATGTTGAGTCTCAGTGAACCTATTTGGTCATTCATTATTATATTGGATTAGAAACTCAAAGGCTTGATAACCTATGTTATCCTTTATAACATTCAACCACACACATACACCACTATTCTTAAATTTTGAGAGAGTCCTTAGTCACCTAAACAAACCTATAGGTGATTTGTCTACCTATACATATCCATTTAGGATGCGTTGCGAACTTGGTATTCTATGAGACTTGATTAACAAAATTTAAAACCTCATATAATGATATTGATATTTTATAACCCAATTAAAATCCTTGAAACTCTGTACTCCACTATGATCAACTATCCCAAGATAAAATCCTCATTGGGTGATTGTAGGTGTCAATTTGGATAATTGATTATATTAAATGGTTTGACTATGTTTGAATAATTATTTTACCAATAAATAATCCATTAATTACTATATAATTATATTTATGGTGTTTTAATACCCTTATAATGTCTTGAAACTACAAACTCCATCATCATTACTATCTAAAGTAACTTTTTTCAACAAGTTAGTTGTAGTTGATTATCTAAAAGTTTGATTGTGTTTATGATATTTAATTTGTATTTTCAAATATGTCATAACACATATAATGCTCAAAATTCCTCAAGATTTCATTCTCACTACCCTGAAGACTTCCAAACCTCATAAATATCACTTTTAAGGTAGATTCTCTAAACTAGTTGGCTATCAATGATTGTAAGCGGCTATTGTGTATGAAGTTTGAGTTTTTGGCATATCTCAAATACACCATGATATTTTAATAGTATCCAAATATATTTTAGTATGTTTTACATTTCCACTACAAGTTCATTTTCCTTTTCAAAACATCTTCAACCACCTTTGTGTTCACTATTCATACACATAGAATTCTATATGTATCTATAAGAGATTAGCTTGTCAGTTCAGTCTTCAACTTTTTAATGACTTCAAATGTTTGAAAATAATTATTGGTTCATGAAAATATTGAAGTTGAAACATGACCATTTTTAATTCTTAGATAACCAACTCAGAACATTGAGAAGATTAGATTTTCATGAATTTACAAACCTATAGTCCTGAAAGTGAATGTTCTACAATCTTGTGTAGAAGCCTTGAAAAGTGAAAATGTGTATGATATTGATAAAATAACATTTATTTACATTTAATAAACACATTAAATATTAAATATAACCTCAATTTATTCGGAAACAAATACTTAGAATTTTCAAATCAACTCAATTACTAGACACAGAAAACACAGTCCACAAGGTAGATGGATATGTGACCATTTAAAACTAGAACAAAATGTATAATTTATCACAAGGTCATTTATGGATTTATATGGATGGTATGAAACCATGAATATTCACTCATATGTATTAGACCACATGGAGAACTCATAAATATATAAAAATTACTAGTCACCTAAAAATATGCACAAGATTCACTTTCCTTACCAAGAAACCATCCACACATGCCACCATAGTGAATGGATGCATATGATGAATATAAATACCTTTTATAAATCACTATAATTATTTTCATGTGGCCATGATTTCACACTTTACATTGCATTTTCTCTAAAATTAGCCTATGGGTATTTGATCCTTTTTAAGGCAGTCTAGCTTCTCAGTGATTTTTCATAAATTTAAAGACCTAAATATAATAAAAATTGATGAAAATTTTAATCCCATATGGGTAAAAGTAATTTCCAAAATCTTAGCTCCCAAATCTACCTGTATAGCCTATACCATTTGATTGAATTTAGCCTTCACTAGTTTGTGAATGGAGTGATGGAAGAGAGATAGTTTTCTAAAAATTTGGAGATTAAAAATTATTACCAAGATTACTTATTAACTTTATAATATCAAAGGACATTTTGAAACTATTTTTACTTTAAAGTGACTTCAAAAAGTCTATACAACTTCCTTAACTCCTTAAGATGCCATTGAATCTCAATATTCTAACCTTGTTCTGATTATCTAATAGGTGTGGTAGTTGTGTAAATTATCTAGGATATTTTTAATGTTTTTTTTATGAATTTATCTCTCAAGGTACTTTGACACACACAAATTTTAGCTAAAAATCACCTTTTCATGTAATTTCACCACCTTCAAGCTTACAAGTGAACCTTAAAGTTTCTAAGGCACCATGAAATGTTATGAAAAGATGATTAATACATTAAAAGACATTTAAAAACTCCTAATTAAATATTACAACACTTTACCAATCCTTATGTCTCCATGACATGCCTAAACCAATATATGACCACAACATGACATTACCTTAACTTCTCCAAACTAACCTTAAATAATGCTAACAAGAATTAATGAAAATGCATTAGGGACCATATAAGGAATTACATTAACACATCAAAATGAAATGAAATTATTAACATGGAGGGGGTGACAAATTTTGACTTGGGGTCAAAATTTGGTCAACATTATTGGTGATTCATAGGGGTAACATGCTTGCAATGCTAATAGACCAGTAGCCTTGCATGTCCATTGGGCAATGGAGTCTCTTACACTTAGTTTTAGACCTAACTAATACCTTGATCATGACACAAAAAACTTATTGAACCTTCAAAACACATATAATAAAGAATAACAAAGACACAAATCAAAGAGCAAGACACACACATGTGTTATCAAGAATTTAGGGAACTCAATAACAACATACACAAACTAATTATACACAACTAACATAAAAAGAACTTCTACCTCCTAGATCAGAAGGGAATATTGAATAATTTACTACTTTATGAGATGAAGGATAGAATGAATCAAGTTGTCTCTTGATCCTGGCTCTTGATGTCTTCATATACTTCATGCTTGTCACTCCTCTTGGTATGTTTTCAAATGAAACAATGAGAGATACATACATGTCACCTATGAAGGTGAACTCATCTTACACTTCAATAATCTTTTCATGATGCTCTTTTATGTTTTTTCTTATATCAATCATGATTACCTTTTGAATCAGAGTAGTAGCCTCAACCTTGGTATTTTTAATATTATCATGTTTTCCTTAAAGAAGCAAAGCATCTTCAAGAACATATTTAGACTTCTTACTAGTTGATGAAAGATCTTCAAGGAAATTTGCATACTTAATCAAATCTTCATCATTTTACTCAATAAACCCATATTGTTTAATATATTTATAGACATGATCTTATATGGGTAAAATACCTTTGTAAATTCTTTCAATCTCTTAAAGTGGTCCAATATGCTACTGCCAATTTTATTTGTTTTATTTCTCTTTAATAACCATAACTTCTTCAAATTTATTGGTCATTTTTTTCTTCATCAACTTCAACTTTATTACTATAAGATTCTTCAACTTCAAGGATCATTTCAACTTTAACTAGCTTGGATGGCAGAGGATATTATTTTTAAAACACACCATTAAGAGGAAATACATCTTCAAGAGTGTATTAAAAATAACCAATAAGAGGTGTAGGACTTTGAAGGGCGTAAAACTCATCACATATCTCATTAAAATTTTGCCATATGTCTTATTGATCTATGGAGTCAATCTTAGTTTTTTTATTGGTTTTTCAAAACCAATATTTTGATCATCTTCAAGAGTCTCAAAAAACTCATTCACCATGATGCAATTTTCAATCACCCTCTCTTCTATATCTTAATCAACCTCTTCATGAGAATTTTTAGATTCATCAATTCCTTATCTTTATTCACTCAACAATATTTATTTGTGTTTATCTTTGCTAAGGTGAGTACCTATAGTGAAATCTTCATCATAGATACCTAACTCATCTTTACTAATAACTACACATTTAGCTTGATATTATTGACTTATCTCTCATAGGATGGGTTATTCTTAAAGAAGGGATGAGGTAGGATGGTGATGGATGATTTCATGAGATGGAGAGGGAGTATGAGGTATGGTGGATGGCTCATGAATCAGATTAGGAATATAAGATTCTTGAATGTACTCTTAGGTAGAAAAAAAGTTGCGTTGGGTAATGAGACACACATCTTCAATAAGGGCCTCCTTTTCCTCATATCCTTATTGAGGATATTCAATAGATGAAAATTTATTCTCAACTCATGTAAATAATCATTGATGACATAATCAGTTTCCTTTCCAAATAAAATCTACTTATCGATAAAGAATTGAACCCACTTCCTCAACTTGTCTATGAAATAAATTTGGATCACATCAAGTCATTTATCCCATATTTTCATCACATTTTTTGTTTTTAATATATTTGACATGAGTGCCAACAAGGCTTTAGCTTAAGGTGGAGTTACATTTGTTTGAGGATGGTAGTAGTAGGTGTTTTTTTGAGATCCAACATATTGATTGGATTGACTAATTGAATATTATAAGGCCTTATATATTGCTTCCCAATCAATTGCTTCATTTGATTCCTTTAGAGTAGCATTAGACTTCTTGTTTCAATTTGTAAATGGAGTAGGAAAAGAATATTTTGACTACTAAAAGTCTTGGTAAATTTTTTAAGGTGTGTAATTAGATTCATATAAGCATAATGTAGGACAACCATAGGTATGATATGATCTATCACAAGGCTGATAGGAATCATGTTGAGGTTGATATGGATCATAGGTCTAGTAGGAATCATGTTGGGGCTGATAGGAAAACATTTCTTCTTCAACAAGAGTTTCATTTTCTTCATATCCTTCATCATAGGCTTCTTGATACTCTTCTTGATAGGTCTTATCATTAACATCATGGTCATATGGAGGGGGAATATGATGAACATAGGGTTGATATAACTCATAAGGAGGGTAACAATATTCATGTGGTTGTTGAGGTATATAATTTGGGTCATGATAAGGTAGATAAGGAGGTGTTTAGTATAAGTTCTCATCATACCTAGCCATCTCAACTTCATGAGTCAAATTAAAACACAAAATATCATTAAATTTTTTCATAATAAGTACTTGGGCTAATAAAACTAGTTAATTTCATTTAGAGTCACCATTGGTTTTTACTGAATGCCTCCAATGATTGATAGGTAGCAAAACATACTAGGAATTCTTTTGCTCTTTTAGAATTTAGTCCCACCAGGCATGCCATAATTGTTGTCACTCATTTTTTCACCCTTGGAGAGGTAGTTAAAGCCTTATAAAAATTGAGTGAAACATATGATTACCCCTAGTCTTGTGGGTTACCTATAGTAGGGTTAAACCTCTATATTGAAAGGCTAACTCCCTAGATTTGTCTTGATTGCTCATCACCTATACTAATAACTCATTTGTATGAAAAGTGAGAGATAAAAAATAAATTAAACCTATCTTAATGAGGCGATGCACCAATTTTAACCTGACCACTACTAACCAATTGTAATTACACTTCAAACAAAATCATAATCTACACATAACACTAATCCAAATCTACCTCTTGCATTAGTATTTCTCATGGAGGTTTTTGAAGAAATATTTATCTAGGAGGACTAAACAAAAGGTAATGAAATGGTGATATTAGAGATAAATCTAAATAAAATTATGAACACTTCAACATACTTTCAAAACACTTTAAAAACTAAATATGAATGAAAACAAGGACAACATGCCAATGAAGAGAATCTATCACTTAACAAGATCAACTAGTCTAACACACATATTGAAATAGTTCATGTAAAAGGTAAAATTAATTATTATTTATTAATAAAAGGTTGAAAATGAGTAGGGATTCAACATAATTAGGTGGAGGGTCATTACAAATCCAAAAGTGGCTCAATATATAGCACAAGTGAGAGAGAAAATAAGAAGGGTGTAGGAGAGAGAGATTACACAAGTGTCCGTGTGAGTTAAAAATAATAGAAGGGTTATGAAATTAACTTAAAATGTCAAAAATACCATGTTTATTTCCTATTAAGATACTCCAACCGTTTAAGTGGTGTAGGAATTGAAATAGTTGCTTACCATCTTGACTAGATCTTAAAAACTGCACTTTGCCTTGGCAAGTTAAATGACAAGTGGCCTTATTGATGGTCAAATTACACTATATTACATATTATATATACCCCTTATACCTCTCAACTTACCCCATTAGGCTCTCTTAGAAACATCTCTTCCATTTATTTCTTGGTGTCTAAAGGACTCTTCATCTCTTCAAGCCAACTTTCCATACAAGTGTTAAAACATGTATTCTTATTATTTAGCTCATATAAAATTTATGGATGGACTATTAAAATCATATCAGACCTATAAAAAACCATTTTTAGATCTCTAATTATCCTTGATAATTAATTCTCTATCAAAATCCTTAATTAGGCCTCATTCTTTGTAACCGTAAAATCATACAAACTACCTTGTGTAATGATTTTTATGAATGATAATAAGAATATGAGGGAAAATCATAGTACATAATATTAAATTACAAATCCATATTCAATTTTAGGATCATAAAGTGAGGGAAGGTGTACTTTTCTATCGCTTATCTCTCCTAACTATGCCTCAATTACGCCTTCATGCTAAGAGGCATAAACATAGCCCTACATGCTCACCACACATTATAAACCACAAATAAGTGTGTGATTCACTTATATGACATCCTAATCAATCTTCATGCCAATTTTAAATATATGATAACTTGTATAGACATGTCAAATAGAAAAGATTAGTCTTTTAGGGTTTATTTTATATAATCTTATACTTATAAGTATGGTCCAATAGCATGGGGGGATGATTAAATGATTATTAAACATGTTATAAGTCATTTGGACATTTTTTCAATTCATCTAGAGGCAAAGAATCTTAATTCTCTCTCATCAAGTCCTTATAGCTCTCCTAGGTAGAGTTTTTAATGTTTATCTTTATTGTATGTGAGTCAGAGACTCTGTGAGGTTCAAGGCTATCACCATTTATTTATCATTTAAAAATAATCTTATATCTCACACAAAATCAAAGAATTTAAAATAATCAACTTCACCTAGAAATATAAGACTGTGTATAGTTTTATGACTAGCTGAGCATGTCGGGTCTCAATGACCTTGTTTGGTCATTCTTTCTACTATTGGATTATAAAATAAATTAATTCATAACTTGAGTTATCTTTTATAACTCTCAACCACACACATACACCATATTTCTCAAGTTTTTAGAGAGTCCTTGGTAACCTAAATAGACCTACAAGTGACTGTCTAGCTATGCATATCCATTTGGGTTGTGTTTTCAAACTTGGTATTATAAAATCCCTGATTAAAAACACTTAAACTATCCCATCATTATATTAATAATTTATAACCCAATTCAAAGCCTTGAAGCATTGTACCTCACTAATAATAGTTGTAGAGATAGTTTTCTACAACTACAAAACTTTAAAATTATTCCCAAGATTTTTTATAACCTATATAATCTTAAAGTATGTTTCAAAAAAAATTTAACTTGCAATTTTATTCCAATGGTCCATACAACTTCCTTAACTCCTAAAGATGGCATTGAATTTCAAGATTCTAACCTAATTCTGATTTTTTGATAGGTGTGGTAATTATGTAAATAATCGAAGATATTTATAAGGTGTGCTTTATGAATTTATCTATTATGGTACTTTGACATAAACAAGTGTTATCAAAAAATCAACTTTTCATTTATTTTCACCACCCTCAAGATTACAAATGAACCTTAATGTTTTCAAGACACCATGAAATGTTATGAAAAGATGATTAATGCATGAGATAACCTTGATAAAATTTTAATCACCTATGATAACACTTGACCAAGCCTTGTCTCTCCATAACATGCCTAAACCACTATATGACCTGAACATGAAATTACCTTAACTTCTCCAAACTAACCTTAAATGTTACTGATAAGGTTTAATGAAGAATTCTTAGGAACCATATAAGGTATGACATGACCACATCACAAGACCATGAAAATTTGAATATGGAGGGGGTGACAAATTTGGACATGGGGTCAAAATTTTGTCAATAGTAACCAAGTATCAAAAGTGGGGCTGAGGTTCTAAAGTGAAGGAGTCAATATTATGAATTCTATAAGAACATTCAACTAATGATATCACATATGAATTTGAATTTTAAAATATTTTAGTGACCTGTGCAAAAATAAGGAGGCATAATGCATTAGAATGAGTACTATATAAGGTAGATGAATCCATATAAAACACACATCCACATCTTAAAGAACTCATATAATAAATCCTAATACTTAGGATCATTATTTGAGTGGATCTTGGTCCATTTCTAATCATTTTGGTCACCTATTTTCAATATTAGGTCTATAGAGGCCTGAAATAAGCTAAATGTCTTAATCCCTTTAATCATTTCCATTTATAGTAAATTGTAATTTATCAATCATAAATTTTTGTGGAATTTATATATATTTTTATTTTAATATGATGGAAAATATAAATAGTTAAATTTTTTCTGTATTATTAGATCAAATGAATAAAAAATAATGTAAAATATATTAGTCAACTTGACCCTATATTGAGTGCATGAAATCTAGGTTTTACCTTGAGATTTATTACTTATTTATAAGTTTTTAGATTTATTCATTAGGGTTTGATTTTTAAACATGGTTTATACAATTTTTCATCTTTTTATGTGTTATATAAACATAAAAGTAATCATTAAGTGATTGATATTGTTTATTATTTACATTCTTACCCTTACTTGGTCAATTAACCATTTGGATAGCTTACAATTTAAAAGAGATGATTTTATATCTTGTAGAACTATAAATATCATGTAAGCATCCCTATTTTATATATATTTATAAATATTCATCATATTAATATTATCCCAATAATATCTGGTCTTTTATGATAAGTTAGCACTATGTGTGAATCTAAGAATTTGACTCAAGAGAGGATGGTTAGTATGGTATTAGTTCAAAATGAAAACAAAATAAAAGAAACACACTAAATATCATAACATCTTTAGGCATAGACACTAGGGAGAGATTAGTTAGTAAACATGAATAAAACACACAACTAAAATGCAAAATAAACCTTCTTTTACCTTCCTTGGATGCTCCAAAATGCTTGTTGTAGTGGCTTACTTGGCTTATGCTCATGAAGTCTTCATCAAAGGAATATTGGCTACCTTCATATCTCATTGAAACCTTTGAATTGTAGCTTGGATTGGAATGGAATAAATTTACCATGGTAACACTAGTTTCTTAAATATTTGTAATCAATTCTGCATTATAACTTTGCATAATCATGTGTTAAAATTTATGTGGTAAGGCCTCCTATTTATATATTTTTGAGAATGCCTAGAATCAATCAGAACCATCCATCCTAAGATTTAGATGTGAGGTTGAGGATTAATTCAATTTTTATAATTATCCTCATCATGACATTAGAAGAAGGGGTAATTAAGAGGCATGGAAGGTATCATAGAAGGCATTAATGAGGCATAGAGGGAATGAATCCAAATATTTATGGCATTTATGGCCTAGGGATGTCTTCCTAATAAATGACATCACCTGATGATACAAATATTAAATATTTATTTCCAAAACAAATTATTCAACATTTTTCCATGGAATTCTTGATTAGGATCTAATTTTGTTTAATTAGCTCTTAAGCATGCTTAAGCACTTTGTGCAAAAATAACTCAAATTGATTAGAATGCCTTATTATTGGTCCAAAATTTGACTGGATTAGAATTGAAAGATGATGTTAGATGCATTGGATCCATTATCCCATTTAGGATGTTATTGACAACAAATAACAAAGGCATATGTATTGTGTAAGAGATTTTATAAGAAAGAGCAATCTAGAGCACCTAGGTGCAAAATTGACATTTTGACTTGAAATAATCTGACCAAAGTTAGCTGGCCCATAAATTACATTACCCCATTTAGGGATACCCTAGCAAAAATTAGCATTTGAATTTGTCAATTTCACATCATTTAGCATTTTTAGTGTTTTTAGGCCAAATTGTGCATTTTTGATGAAAATTGGCTAAAACCCTGCTTGGAGGTTATCGGTGGCCAGATTTAGGTGTCTATAGTTTGCCCCTATTTGGGAAGAATTTCAAGCTATAAGAATAGTAATGAATTCTCAAATAATTAAAATGTCTTGTATTCCTACAATTGCAATGATGATAAACTAACTATATGATGCCCCCTCAAAGGAACGATTTGCACAAGCAGGTTGGAAAATAGTCCTTTGATAAGAAGAAAAATGAGGGGACCAAATAAATGAAATATGAAGGGATTAAAACATGTTGATATTGAGACATTAGTAAAAATCACTAATAATTCAAGTGGGATGGTGTACAATGGTTTGCCTAAAGGTGGTTATAAGCATTGTAACCTGCTAGTGGTAACATGGTATGATAACACAATATTTTTCCGAAAGGTGATTATAATCATTGAGAAGATGGAGATTCCATAGTTATGACAAAAAAACAAGATAAAAACATGCCCTTATATGGGTAAAAAAAGTAAAGTGGTGATAACATAATGATTTGCCTAAAGGTGGTTATAATCATTAACAAATGTAGGTGGGATGATGTGCAATGATTAGCCCATAAGCAGTTACAATCATTCAACTATAATTATGATAAAAATGATAAACTTGTCTAAGGATGATGATAACATAACATAGAGGTTAATGATGAATTGTAACAACTTACTAGTAGGGAGATGCTCGTTTAAACTAATAAAGGTTAAAATTCTTTTGTGTTTAATTAATCTATTTAGGGTATGATTAGGATGAGATTAGGATGTTAATACTGAGGAGATTCCACCATTCCTAAATATACTTCCTAAAGCTAAGGTTTGTTGTAGCATGTCTCAATAGGTATCATGGTATAACATCATGAGGACTTGGCTGAAATATGCATAAGGACTGACTCCAAAAATTGAATACTTAATAGAAAATAATGCACCAATGATAGAAACCATGATGATAATGTAAAGATATGAATATGGATGGATTTAAGTATAAGTGTGGGTAAGGAATCACCTAATGAACACACGTAAAAATGAATCAAGGAAATAGTGCTAAAAGGAAACAAATAGGCACACAAACAAAACAACAAATAAATAAACAAAGAAACACTCAAAAGAAATCATATGAATAGTGCCCCTAGAAAATAGGTGACAACTCTAAAAAACAAAAAAATGGGGGAAATATAAGAAAAGGAAGAGGGTGGTAGAGCTATCTCCATATGTACGAGGCAAGTAGATGTTGCCTACATAGTCCCTTTGATGTAATATCCAATAAAAACTTTAGGCTGAATGTAGTTCTCCCAAGGAATGGGAAGAATGTGACAACTAATGAAAATAAATACAATGAATGTGAGACAAGAAAAGGATTAGTCTTGTAAAATAGTAAGTGCATGAGAGAAAAAGGCCAAAAAGGATGGGGAAACTAAATGACAAGTGATTTATGTGTAACTTAGTAATGGTTCCTATAATTCTTAGGGCAAAGAAGTGGTCAATGTTTTTTTTCTTTTCTAATAATTTTTCAAATATTTTTGAAATTATTTTGGGGTGTCTCAACTCAATAAAGAATGATGAGACACTGAATTGTTCAAGATCATGAAACGACGAGAGCATTTAAAGTAAGGTTGCTCATAAAATAGTAAGAGCATGGCTTAGGTTGCTTGCAAAATGGTGAGAGCATGGTGAAAAGGGTGATTGAGCTAACCTCAACAAGTATCAAGTGCTACATATATAGTATGAGAGTATGACCCCAAGTCACTATAGGTTTACCCTTGCAGTGGAGGAATTTGACTAGTGTAGCAGTTAATTTAAATAAAACAAGCACAGTTGGTAAAAAGGCATAGTACAACATAATAAGTGGCAAGTTAGTACATCAAGGCTTAATTTTAATCCTAGTTTGCCCATATGAGGTTATAACTAGGACATAATGATATATATCAATGATACTAATTTACCCAAAGGTGATTATAATTAAATGCAAGATTGGTGGTAATAAAGGAATAACAAATGAAACATGTTACTACCAAAAATTCTATCATATTATTCTAAAATATGATCTCTGATTGAAGTACCTAAACCAATTCATGAAACTAATTAGATAACTTGATGCTAAAAATGTGTAACGAATGGAAAAAACTAAGGTCAAATGGGCTAGGCTTTACAACACACTGGGCCAATAGGTCGGAAGTAGAAAGTGGATATGGCTAAGAGGATGGATAAGGATGATATTTGTATAAAGAATAATAGTGATAAAATGGCATAAATTAAATGGTCCTTACAAAAAATACACTTTATCACTTAATCATAGTACCTCTTGAGATGAATAATATTCATCGACTTAGAAAGTTCATCTCCATCTAGTGTGGCAAGCCTGTATGCTCGTAATCCATAATTTGTAGTAATTATGAAAGGCCCTATATAGTTTGGTTTAAATTTCCTTTTATGTTTATTATTAGTTGTGGTATTATTTTAGTTTTCTTTAAGAACAAGATCACCAAGTTCAAATATTTGATACTTAACACACCAATTATAGTGGCCTTTAAGTTGGTTCTAATATGCTTGAATATTATTGAGCATAGCTATGTATTTCTAATCACTTAGGTCTAGCTCTTGTAGGTGAGTTACTCGATAGTCATGATAATCTAAGACATGCTTGAAAGATATGTATAGTGAAGGAAATTTAGCCTCAATGGGAAGGATGGATTTAGTACCATAAACAAGTGAGTATGCAGTGGCTCCTATGGGGGTATGATGATTGGTATAGTATTTCCAAAGGGTAGAAAATATCTGGAGGTGTCAATCATGACTAGAATCATTGATAATATTTTTGAGAATATTTATAATGGTTTTGTTGGATGCCTCAGCTTGGCCATTACCTTGAGGGTAATATGTTGTAGAAAAATATTGTATGATGTTATATTCAATACATAGTTGATCTACATCCTTGTTCTTGAATGATACTCCATTATTAGATATAATGTTAGAGGGGATACCATAGTGGAAAATGAGATGGTTGAAGATGAATTTGGAAATTTTCTTTTTAATCATGTAAGTGAGGGGTAAAGATTCAACCACTTGGTGAAATATTCAATGGTGATAATGATATGTTTATGGCCATTGGATGAAGTGGGTTTGATCTTCCCAGTGAGGTCAAGTCCCCATATATAAAATGGCCATGGTGTTAACATAAATTTTAGAGTTTTGGCTAGGGCATAAATCATATTAGCATGTCATTGACATTTGTCACACTTTTTTACATATGAAGTGGCATCTACATCCATTCTGGTCTAATAATAACCAATATGCAATAGATTTTTAGATAAGACTACCCCACTAGAATTATCACCACATACTTATTCATGAAATTCTCTTAACACTAGTGTAGACTCTATCAAAGTTAAACAATGAAGCAACGTTCCATAAAAACTATGATAGTAAAGGGTGGATCCAAGTAGAGTATAATGAGTAAAATGATGAATGAAGGATTTGGTTTGTTTTTTAGATAGGTTAGGTGGTATAAATTGATTATGAAGGTAGTTTTAAAGGTCTAAGTACCAGATAGAATTAGGACCAAAAATATCACAAATCCTTATAATAGTTGAAGGTTTATGAACTAGTGTTGACAAATTCTTGATGAGGAACTGATACTCTCTAGATTTATCTATTTATCAAATTAGAGATCCAATAGTAGCCATGGTATTTTTAGTTCTATTACTAGCCCTTGGTATGTGTTCAAATTGAATGTCGACAATTTTTTGCTTAAGAGTGTCGACCATGGCTTTATATGGAATTAGCTTGTCATCTTTAGTGTAAAAATGATCTGTGACCTAAATAATGATTAATTGAAAATCACCATAAACTTTGAGATGAGATATATTCTAATGCACTACTTATCAAAGTCTTGTAATAAGTGCTTCATATTCAACCATGTTTTTAGTCTAAGGAAAGCTAATTTTGAATGATTTAGGGATGAGATCCCCCTATGGTATAATAAATAATAGGCCTTCCCTTGATCCATGTGTAGTAAATGAACCATAGAAATATATTTTATAAGGCTTATTATTAAGGGGTGTGTAAATGATGTTCATTATGGATTCATCAAGAAAATGAAATGTGAGTGGTTGTGTGTCTTTGAGAGGTGCTTTAACAAGTTGATCTGCAAGCACTTATCCCTTGATATCCTTTTGATTAACATACTCTATGTCAAAATCACTGAGAAGCATGATCCATTTAGCCATTATTCCTTGAAAATATATTTTAGATCATATATATCTAAGTGGATTTACTTTTTAAATGACCATGGTCTTATTATTCAACATGTAATTGCATAGTTTTTGAGCTATGAAGACTATGGCCAAACAAGCTTTTTCAATAGGTACATAGTTATGTTCATATGTAACCAAGGTATAAATTAGATAGTATACATCATGATATTTTTCATTCTCATCATGTTGAGCCAAGAGTGCCCCTAGAGCATGTTTGGTAGTTGATTGGTATAATAAGAATGGTTTTCCTAGCATAGGAGGTAATAAAATAGGTGAATTAACAAGATAGTCTTTGAGTTGTTAAAAAGCTATTTAGTAGTGATCATCCCAAAGAAATTCAACTACATTTTTTAGAAGGTATGTAAATGGATGGAAATTATCTACCAACTAAGAGATGAAGCATCAGATTGATTGGATCTTACCCTACAAACTATGAAGTTACTTTAAATTGGTTGATGGCAGTATCTCAGTTATAACATGGATTTTAGCCAAATCAACTTCAATAACTCTATGAGACAACACAAATTTATTTATATTGAGTCTTAATTTGTACTCTCATAATCTTTCAAAAATCTTACATAACACTACTAGATGGTTAGCCCTAGTTCTGGATTTTCCTAATATGCCATCGACATAGTCTTTAATAATATCATGCATCATATCATGTAATGTGATAGTCATGGCCCTTTTATATTTAGATTCAACATTATTAAGGCCAAATGGAATTACTTAATAACAAAATATTCCCCATGGAGTGGTGAATGCTATTTTATGTTGGTCTTCTGGTGTTATTTTGATTTGGTTGTACCCTAAAAAGCCATCCATGAGTGAAGGAATTTCATAAACTACCATGGATTTGATGACCATGTCAATATTAGGTAATGGAAAATCATATTTAGTATAAGCTTTGTTTATGTCTCAAAAATAAATATAGATTATGATCCCTTTAATCTCTTTACTAATAGGTACTATATTAGAGATCCATTCTAAGCAATCAATGGGTCAGATACATCCTACTTCTAAGAGTTTTTCTAATTATTTCCTTACCAATACAAAAATGCAAGGATGCATCTTACATATATTTTTTTTTACTAGTTTGGTGTTAATATTAACCACATGGTGGTGTTGAACCAAGGTAGGATCAAAACCTAGCATGTTAGAATAGGCCCATGCAAAGATATCTACAAATTCTCTCAATAGAGTTGTAAAGACTTCATGTTTCTCCTTAGTGAGGGACTTGCCTAATTTTATCCATTTTAGGTTTGATGGATTCTAAATATTTACCTCTATTGTATCTTTGACTAGAAGAGTAGAACCATCCTCTAGGATAGTAGGCAATGACTTGAACTATTGGATTATGTTAGGGTCCTCCATTAGGACTTGCTCTTCAACTTATCCTAGGCATGATGAATCTAAGTCCCCTAATGGGAGATATGCTGATGTGACAAAAACAATTGGAAATTATTGAAGAATTTGATAAAATAATTATTACTTAAAGTTAAACTCGGATCCATAGGCAAGGTCATCATTGGTGGTCTCTTGGTCTAAATTTGAAGAAGAATGAGCATGCCTATGTAATGGTACTTGAAATAGGTTTTTACCACTAGAATGGCCTTTATATTTACTTTTTCCCTAGTCAAAAAGCACTAAAAAGAGGTTTTTACTTTGGGACCTCAATGTTTTACTTATTTGTTTTTGGCTAAGGGTGTTCACTCACTCTCCAAAATAGGCTACAAGATGTAATGTAATTGAGAATTCTGACTTGTGTACACCCAACAAAACATTGTCTCTAAGGCCAAAGAAGTCACAGAATGCCTCATCATTCTAGAACTCATGAACTAGTAGATTGGATTCTTGTTAGTCCTAATATATTAGTTGGGGATAATATAATGGTAATGGGTTGTGATAAATGGGCAGAGTAAGGGTACAAATGACATTGTTATCAAATAGGTTGGTTTCATCTAGGTCATCAAAGGTGAGGATATGATTGGACTCTACTTCACTATTGGCATCATCATCACTAGTCACTAGTGATGGAGTTTGAATAAGATATAAGGGGTAACCCCTAAGTGGTTTAAATTTAATTCCATAAGGTCTTTCATACTTAGTCATGGAAATTGGCTCAATGGTTCCTTGTAGATTTAGTCTAAGGACTCTTCCTTCATAATTGTGACACTTCATGATCCTATTGGGAATAAGATACTTGGCACTTTTATAATAATCACCTTGGTTGTCATTGTATAACTATGATTTTTCCCCTTTAAGAGGGTTTGGTTCTAGGCTAAATGCTGGTACAAATGTGATAGATCGCTTATCTTTCTTCTTTTATTGCCAATGCATATGTGGAGTGACTTTAGGTTTCCCAAAGGTTTTTAGATTCTAACGAAGATTGGAAATATGAAATGTATCATGGGTCACATACTCTTTTGGTCCATTATCTGAAATGGTGTAATGATTAGAAGCTTTAGGAAGTGGCATGTGGTAAAGGGAGTCAACATTATTAGGATCTATGCAATTTTTTGGTGAAGGAATAATAGGTATATCCTTTCCTTTATCCTCCTTGGAACTTGGATTCATGTCTTGTTAATAATTATAGCTTTGAAATTTTGCCTCAATATGTTTGCAATGTTCATATGGGTGTAAATCCCCTAAAACATTCACTTCCATCCTTGAGTGGGAAAACTTGATACATTGGTGTAGTATTGATAGGACTGCATGAATCGCATGCAACCAATGCCTACCCAGAAGCATATTATATCATATCTCAAGATCAAGAACATGAAAAAGTATTTCATGGGTCAAAGGCCCAATGATAACTAGAAAACCAATGGTACCTTTTGATTCTCTTTCTTAATTATCATAGGCTTTGATGGTTATCATTTTTAGTTAGAGATCTATTATTTTGTACCCAAAAAGCTTGATGATATTTAGAGACACTATTTTCAGGCTTGATCCATTATCTATAAGGACATGTTTCACTTTATGTCACTTTATATAAAATTCTATGTATAATGGATTATTATGGAGTGGGCCAAGGGAAGACATACCACTTCAATTGAATGTGACTTTTTGGGCTAGAGCTAGGTGTCCAACCAAAGCTTGAAAGTTATTAAGGGATATGTCACTAGTAATAGTGGATTAGGTCAAAAACTCATTCAAGATGTTCTTGTGGATTATTGACATTCACAACAAATCTAAAATAGAAATTTGTACTGGTGTCTTTTACAATTGTTCCACAATATCAAACTTTTTGTCTTGGTTAGTAGTGAATGGTTTATTCCAAGGCTAAATGGTTGGTTAGATGATAGGCAAAGTGGTATATGGTTGTGGGCCTAGGATAGTAATCCTCAACCTCTAAGTTGTGATTGTTTAAGCAATATTAAATACTAGACCATTATTGTTAACTAATGCTGGGAATGGTGTGGGATTAGATAGGACAAGTCTCCATTGCTAATGTACTCATATGTGGTCATGTGGAAAGGAAAAGTTATTGATATAAGGTCTAAAGGGGGAAGTCTTAGTTTTTTGGTTTGACTCTATGCACTCCCAGGTTAAAGAATGATTATCCATGTAATTTGGTTGAATTTTATTGTTTAATAATGGTTTAGGTTGATTAGTGCTTGGTCTAGGATTAATGGAGATCATATTAACACTACACCCTATAATATGACCTACAACCCTATTATAGTCATGTGAAACTACATGGTAAGTTTGTTGGTTGTTACTATTTTGACCTTGGTTTTGTCCATTATTCTGTCAGTCTAGGTTTTACTGTTGATTTTTTTAATTTTGCTAGTTTGGCCTTTGATTTTGATACTATTGATTTTGCTTCTACAATGACCATTGTTATTATTGCTGATCATTTTACTACCACTGATTGTTATGTTGTGGAAAGGGTTTTACATAAATCCCAAGAGTTTGATTAGAAGTGAGAGTACCATTATCCAATGTTATCTCCCTATTCTTCAACATATTCTCAATTAAATGCTTGATTTGGATGCATCTTCATACATTAAGCCCAGTGACTTGATGATAATCACATAATTAATTTTCATGATACCAATTAGGATAAGGAATGCCTTGTAGATAATGCTTTGGTATAGGCTATCTAATAAGATTAGTGGTAAAAATATTGTGAAATATAGACTCAATAGGTTCTCCTAGGTCACTAAAGACATGACATGCAGGCATGGTGCTCCTAGGAGGAGGGGTTTGTAATGGTAAAGGTTGTTGTATTTGTTTTGAAGGTCTTGGTTGTTATTCTTCCAGCATTAGTTGGAGAGGTTACCGGGTAGGAGTAAGTTAAAAAGTGATGCAAATGATGTTTTCACTATTTGGACATGATGAGATTTAGTTACTCCATTTCCCATAACATTCTTATTGTGGTTGAATTTCTTTAGTCTTTCTTGGTTATTACCCTCTATTAGTTATGATCGTTATGCTTGAATGGGATGTTGATGTTGTCCATTTACCTAATTAGTACCTTGATTTTGATTAGTTGAATTAATATTGATGACTAATTTATTGATAATCACTTGCTCAATCAACAAACCTTTATCAATGATCTCTTTAAAAGTATGTGCACATTGTAGTTCCATATGATAAGCTATCTCAGTATGAAATTTTTTGGTAAACATAGTGGCTAATTGTTTATCTAGTAAAATATGGGTGAAATGAGTTTCAAGGGTTCTCCATCATTGTAGATAACTTATAAAACTCTCACCAACCTTTTTCTTTGCTTGTTTTAATTCCACTAATGAAATCTCATGCTTGAGATTATAGGAAAAGTGTTACACAAACTTATCATAATGATCATCAAAATTTGTTACTAAATTTTTGGAAAACTTTAAACACCACTCTAAGGATTATCTAGCCAAGCTCCTTAGAAATAATAGCAAAAACTATATGTCACTATATGCCACTTATTGACATGCAACAAATAATTTAATTAAATGGTCTTAGAGTCACCTTTCCCTTTGTATTTGCCAGATTTTGGTGGTTCATATCCTAGAGGAAATGGTATTTGTAAATAACCTATGTTGAATGGATCAGAACACACATCATCCAATTTGAAATTTTTAGTTTATTTCTCATCCTGAGTGGTATTAATTACATCCTTCATCTATTGCAATTCTTGGGATAGGAAACTAGAAGGAACATTAGTTTGTGGGAGAATATTGGTTTGGGTAGATCATTTGGAGGTTACAAGTGGGACACTTTGACTAGGGTATGATGGAAATACATGTTGGGGTATATTGGTTTGGTTGGGGAATGGACCAAGAATATGCATACATGGATTATGATGTACTTTAAACTGTACATTTGGTTGTGTGATATTCTAGTTTGATTTAGCGATAGAGGTTTGACTTGGAGGATTTTTTGGTTGGGATGGAGGTATATAACTACACTATGCCTATTGTGGTTGAAACAGATTTGCTATTGACTAAATAAACCTTATTTTTGAGTGGGAACTTGTGGACCAAGACTCTATCTTTGAATTTATGGTACATTTTGAACCAATGGTTTTCTAGTAGGTACTTGAGAAAAATGGGGACCTCTTTGTTGCATGAATCCATATTTTTATATTATTGACTATTCATTACTTAGTTTTGAATTGGCATATTAATCTATGATTAAAGAGGTATGTTTTTCATTACTTAGCGAGGTGGAACATTAGTTTCCCTTGATTAAGGTATAAATGTATTTGTCCTTTATTGCATTGATACACTAGATTGTGCATATTATTATGCAATACTACTCATTTCTTATTGAGGAGGAGTAGGATTCATCACATTCTACTATTGAGGTATGACATTAGCCATTATTTGGTTATCGAATCCTATAGGTTGTACACTTGAGGAAGCATTTGGTTGAGGTTGGGATGTAGAAACTCGTATTCCCTGGTATGATGATCTGCTCATGGGACTAACTATAGGCACATGTTGTTGGCTAGTTGTTTGTGTATTAGTACCACTTTGATTGAGATTGGATGTTGTTTACATCTTGTCCACTACATTTGGCTCAATATTATATGTAGAGGCCAAGACACTTCTTCAATAATGGGCATATGCATCAAGTTATCTATCAAAGTGGTTTGTATGAATGGGTCATATTTTTTATTCTCTTGTCCAATTAACTCTATCAACACTCTTAGTGAAGGAACTAGGTCAATAAGAGGCTTAATCACCATGTTCATCTGATTGAAATTATGTGCTAGATTTAGGTAGGTTTTATATGCTATCTATATTTGGTTAAAGTGATCTTCCATGATGTTTTTATCTCAATTAGATATATTAGGGTATTGATACGTTGTTTGGACTAGAGCCATATGATTTCTAGAAGAATCCTATTGATCATAAATTATATTGTGGGGCACTCTTACTAGACTTGGTAAATTTTCATGGGGGGAGTTTTCTAGAAATTTGGCCCCTGCCTCTATGGCTTTAACCAAAATATCATCTTTGTTCTCTAACTAATGTTTCTTAAACAAAAATGGATCATACATGGAAGCTATATTATTAGAATATGATTGTTGAAGAATTGGCTCATCCATTGTGGGTATTGTAGCTAGGTATTGTGTAATTTATTCTTGGTCTTATTTTGAATAAGGTGGTGTGTTAACCAAATAGTTAGCTAAGGGATCTGGTTTTGTGCCCCTAATTGAGTATTATAAGAGGGATAAGGATATATCTCATAAGTAATATTATCCACATAGCGGTCTTACACCATTTATTCCTACACCACCAAATTACTAATCCATGGATTGTACATGAGTCCACTATAGGTGTAGGGATACATGTTGGGATCCATAGTCAGTGCTATGTGATAAAAGGTTAAAGAGTTATACAAACTCTAAAAAGAACAAAATCTAAAGTAGATGATGTTCCAACTTGGTCTAGATTCATCAAAAAGATCAAAAGGTTTATGCAAATATTTTTTAGGAAATAAGTTAGTGTGAAGTATCTAATGTTTCACTATTCACACAAAGATAATTAAGTAAATGGACTAAAAATCAAAATGCCAAACTCTAAGGTTAAAGTGTTTCAAATCAGTCTATTATACAAATTTAAAAGTTGCTAGGTCTTTTGGCCGAATGTGGCATCTAAATCTAGGCTCAAACAAGGCATGCACTAGGACTTTTGGTCAAATAGTGTCAAAAGTTAGACTTTGAAATAGATGAAAATTTTAGTCTAATAGATTTGAAACACTTCTAACAAACACTAGGAATTTTATTCTTGGTCATGAACTTGATCAAATAGGTATAAGGTATGAAACAAAAGGCACTTTAGAGATAGTGTAATTTCTCATAAACAATGATATAAAACTTGGTTCTTTTGACAAATAAGCTAGACAAAAGTGAATAGTATAATTGTGTTAGATAAAAGATAATAAAAGTACACTTAGATTCATCTAAAAATGTAGGAACAAATTTGAACTTTATGCAAGAGCATCTTTAAAATATCTGAAATGTTTTGGGCAACATAACAATGCTACACTACCCAAAAAGATGTGACAAAAAAGTTTGTTTCAAAAATTCTCTAAGGTAAAGATAATATACCATAATTTTGATAGCATAACACTAGTTTTCTTGACTCAAAATGTTATGGTGCATAAACTCAAACTGTAAGTGTTTAACACAAAATGGCTTAAGTTTATCAAATGGTGATAATGATCTTGAGTCTAAAATGGCCTTCAACCCAAATTGGAAATTTAACCTAAGTTCCCTGAAGTTTAGTTAAAATGGTGAACCCACTTAACACATCAAACCTATGAAATTATAAAGGCAAAATTTTGAATTTAGATTATATGTGAGGGACTTAAACAACTTTGGTAAATGTCTAGAATCAATTGGGAAACATAAATGTGCCAAAGTGGATGATATGACTCCCAATATTTTGATGAACTTTGAACAAGGAAAATTGATGATCTCATGAAAGAATCATAATGCCTCTTTGTTAAAAATAAAATGAGGACCATGTGTTTTGGGTTGAATTATTTGTTTACACCAAGTTTTGATCCAAACAAGACTTTAATCTATGATGAGACTCCACTGATTAATCACTCTTAGACTTTAAACTAACAAGATTTATTGGTATTGTTAGAACCCATAAATATACATGATTTGAGAGGATTTTAAGTATTTATACAAAATTAAATGTGCATTATATAGTAGAGTTTTTACACTCCCCCCCATTCTCTCAAAAGATAGTACTATGACATGGACCTTGAGGCACACCTTACACCAACAATACTTCTATGGTAAGTGGGGCTTTATCTAAGATCTAAAAAGTTTACAAAAATTCTATGAGAATCAATTAAATAATGACTTTCATGCCAAATAATGAAAAATAAAATGATGGATTTTGGGTCCATATCAATTGGCTTATTATAAAAAGGTCTAATCTTTATTACAACCACTACATCCTTCTATTCAATTAATGTAGTGTGATGTACAAAGTGTCACTATGTCCCATGTTTAACTCTAATTAGGATCCAAATGAATTCAATTTTGGGAGGTGAAACCTTGGGTCAAAGCTTCCCTAAAGAACTCATGGGAGTTGATGAAGTCCCCCTCACAATCCAAGTTTTCATAAAAATAAAGAAAGCATGAAAGTAGAAAGACTTTAGGGTCATTTTCAAGGTCACCCAAACTTTGATGAGTTTTTGGGGAGTGCTTTACATGACTTTATTTATAATCCTTGCACTAAGCTACTTGCAATAGGAATGGTACTTTTGATTCCAAGGGTTCCCTAAAGGCGATGAATGGAAGATCATACATGCAACACCCCTCTTTTTAATAAACAAAGATTTAACTTAAACAACTAAGTAACTACAAAAAATTGGAAAGGTGAATTCTTTTTTAAGCCCAAATGGAAAATGAGGTGGTGTTCATTTGACCCCTTGGTCTTAGTTGTAACTTTGAAAACTCATGCTAAAAACTCACTTAAACACCTAAATATTAATTTAATAACCTAAAATAATGTTCCTAATTCATTTGAGTCATGAAAAAGGTGATATAAACATGTTTTTAGAAAATACCAAACTTGCTCCTATAACAAAAATGTTAGCATGTCCTTTAGCCTTGAATCTCTTTTAGGTTTGAAACAATGAACTTTAAAAAAAGAGCTCTTGAGTTTGTGTTTTAAAAAAATCATGGTGACTGACATCAGTTATATAGTTAATGATGGTTACATTTGATAACCAATGATGGTTATCTAATTGAAATTAGTTATACTAATGTGACTGATAACAGTTATCCAAGTGATGTCAATTTTACTAACTGACATCGGTTACTGTGTAAACTTGTGGCAAACAAAAAATGATAAATAAAATTATAAAATCAATTTTTAAGAGTTTTATTGATCAAAATTAATATTTTAAAGCTAAAAAATGACCTTCTTCATGTTTGGGATGCATCTCATCCCACCAAGCATGCCATATGTGAATCTATGAATTTGACTCAAGAGAGGATGGTTATTATGGTGTTAGTTTCAAAATGAAAACAAAATGAAAGAAACACACTAACTAGCATAACATCTCTAAGACTAAACACTAGGGAAAGCTTAGTTAACAAAATTGAATTAAAAAAAAAACTAAAATGCAAAATAAACTTTCTTTTACATTCTTTGGATGCTCCAAAATTCTTGTTTTAGTGGCTTTTTCTATTTGTGCTCATGAAGTGTTCATCAAAGGAAGCTTGGATACCTCCATCTCTCTTTGGAACCTTTGGCTTGTGGCTTGGCTTAGATTGGAGTAAATTTGGCATGGTAACGCTATTTTATTGAATCTTTGTAATCAATTTTTCATTATAAATTTGCATAATCATGTGTTAAAATTCATGTTGTAAGTCCTCCTATTTATAGCTTTTTGAGAATGCCTAGATTCAACCTAAATTGTCCATCCTGAGATTGAGATGTGTGGTTGAAGATTAATTCAATTTTTGGAATTAATTTTATAATTATCCTCATCATGACATTGGAAGAAGGGGTAATTAAGAGGCATAGAGGGCATTAATGAGGCATGGAGGGCATGAATCTTGATATTTGTGTCATTTATGGCCTAGGGATGTCTTCCCAAGAAATGAGGTCACATGATGATGCATATATTAAATATTTAATTTCAAAAAAAAAATTATTGAACTATTTTCCATGGAATTATTGATTAGGCTCTAATTTGGTTTAATTATTTCTTAATCATGCTTAAGCACTTTGTGCACAAATTACTCAAATTGATCAGAAGGCCTTGTTATTGGTCCAAAATTTGACTAGATTAGAATTGGAAGTAAATGTCAGATGCATTGGATCCATTATCCCATTTATGATGTTAATAAAAACAAATAACAAAGGCATACATCTTGTGTAAGAGATTTTATATAAAAGAGCAATCCAAAGCACCTAGGTGCAAAATTAGCATTTTAACTCAGAATGATCTGACCAAAGTTAGTTGGCCCATAAATTACATTGCCCCATTTAGGGATACCCTAGCCAAAATTATCATTTGAATATGTTAGTTTCACATCATTTATCATGTTTTAGTATTTTTAGGTCAAATTGTGCATTTTGGGTAGAAATTGGCCAAAATCTTGATTAGAGGTTATCGGTGGTCAGATTTAGGGGTCTACACTATGTGGATAGGCTGGCACTATGACCTTTTCAACTAACATGGCCTTGTACCAGATGATCCAATGTTTGATATTATTGAATTTATATGTTTCACAATGGTTATCTCATATATTTTATAAAGTAAAATAGTGAAATTATTTTAAATATTCTCCTATAGAATTACATCAAGCCCATACTTTTGTATCCCCATTGGATATCTCTAGTAATTACACTACATACTAAGAAAAAGAGTACCAATTATTCCAATTTCATCTCTAAAACATTTTAATAGTCATAATCCAAGTCTATATATTATTTATTTTAGGTCAATGGAATCCATTATCAATTATTTAAATCAATATTATAGCTATCGTCAATCCAGTTACATAATCACAGATCACACAATCACCCTACAAGGGAGAAATACATCACTTATGGCCTTTTTGAGATATGTAGTCAATTATAAATTACAAGGGGTATTTGAGGCTAGGCCAACCATCATCAATAACCCATTTTTATTACCTTTTGTTATGTAATTATATCTAGTGCATGTGCAAGATTAGGGTTTTCTATTTTTTATGTATTTCGCACAATAATGCATAAACTTGAACTCATTTGTCAACACTTTTAGGTAGTCACACATGAACAAGTATATAAATAAGGAATATAGTCAACCGAAATGTGACTATAGTAAATATACAAGGCAATAGTATACCTTTTATAGACTTGTCCCAACAAATTATGAATTCCTTTTTTCTAACATGACTCTACATGTATGTCATTTTCAAAAAATTCTAATTATAGTTAACGCGCACACTAAATGTTTCATCCATTTTAGGGAGGTTTTCACATTTTTATTATATTTTACTATTTTTAATTTTTTATGATTTCTGTAAATTCTATAGCATATTATATTTGAATATTAATTTAGTACACATCAACATTTCCATTTCAATAATTTAATTCCATTATTTTAAGTCACTTAAACTAAAAGGGTTAAACATTTTGGTGAACTTTCTATTTTTAGAAAATTTCTTGTTATTTTCCTTAATTTTTAGGATATGATTTATTTCAAATTTATATAAATTCTTGACACTAAAAGAAAACAAATTTTGATTTTAGATAGTATCTGACATAAAAATATTCACTTTATTCAACCTTAGATTAAGTCTAACATTGAAGAAACTATCTCGTCACCTTGGATCATTCTAAAAATAATGCTCTTTATTTTAATCTTTGATTTAAGTTCATTGATTTCTAAAAACAAAAATATTTTTCTATTATTTTTTGTCTTTATTTTTCATTTTATTTTACTATTTTTCAAAACTATGTTCTAATAGTTTTTGAACTACTTAGTGACTATCTTGAAGGGATACACACTGTTATATCTACATACATCATGGTGTGAGGGTTTTAACTCAATATTCATAGCCATAATACAACATTAAACATAACTTTTAGTTTCCACATATCTTATGATTATCAAAAACACCTAGGGTCCCTTGTTTATACCAAAAAAGGCCCCTTTTAGTCATTTAATTTGTGGTACACCTAAGAAGAACATATTTTTTGGGGAATTTACTATCATCACACCATAAAAACTAGGGTTATTGGGAACAATCATGGTTATAATTATATAGTTAGTGATTTGAAACATTGGGTTGACATTAATAACCAATGAGAAAGTGTAATTATGATCCTAAAAATTATTAAAACCCTTGCCTATATCACATTCATATATTTATTTTTTCTTGTATTATATTCATACTCATTATCATTACTTGATTTAAATTATATTATATTTATATTCATTTATCTTCTCCATATATGCTAAATTACTTGTTACTATTTAACCCATTTTATGTTTTTGATGAGGGTTAAGGGGTTAGATAACCTAATCAAATGGATGAATGAAACTATTCTAAATTAGGCCAATTAAATTAATTTAGATAATATAATTTACTAATTATTTTAATATAGAGATTATAATGCCAATTGATATTCAAATCATTATAAGAAAGATAAGAGATAATACCTAGTTGGTTTTCAAATGTGAATGTGGATCTACGATGTGTAGGTATGGAAATAGGTAGACTGATGCTCAGGATACTTGTCATCATATTCAATAAATGTTATTTTTGTAGGATTGGACACTTCTATTGACCTATGGAAACTTGTGTTAATGTTTCCATCTATGGATCGATGCTTTTATACTATAAACAATATTCATTGTATTGAGAAGAGACTGATTGGACCTATTAGGGTTCCATAACACCTTTATATTGGTATGTCTAGATCACATGCATATGATCTATATGACCATATATAATTTAAAACCATAGTTACTACATCTTTCAAACCTATGTCTCAATAAAAATTAGTTATCAGGTGAGTAAATCTAACCATATAAGCCCTATTATTTCTAAGTGTTTGCTACATAGCCATATACTCCAAGGATGACCTTAGACTCACATGTATTTTTACCTCTTATTATGTGTGTGTAATTTTTATTGTGAAATTATATTATATGTATCCAATTATAACCCTTGGTATAGGTAATACAAGTGAAAATTGACCTTTTTTAATATGTTAAAATTTAACTTTATGAAAATCAATGTACGGTGCAATTCAATAGCTTTTGAATAAATAATGTATGTGCTAATTGAGAGGCTTACTTGGTACATTAAAACTATGCCCTATCTTTGTATATATAGAGAACATTTTGAATTTGAATTAAGACCTAGTGGCACATGAAAAGAAATATTCAAAAAAACATATAGGTGCTCACAAATGGTCACAAGACAAAAATTACAAAAAATAGAGAAAAGGATAAGGAAGGACACTACTATTGAAATTTTACACTAGCATAAATGGTAGTGTACTAAGGTGAATGGTAGTGTGTGAGATATTATAACACATACCAAATAATAAAATCTCAAGGATCCATGCCACAAGGTGGACAAAATATATTGCAGTGATTATAGAGTAGAAAAAAGACTGGGTGATGCAATAAAAATCCATGGAACCCAAGGGTACCATGTAAGAATACACATTAAGTACTC
>JARHVA010009981.1:152500-222500 GCA_037957365.1 Torreya grandis
ATAATGATTATGTATAGTTTAAGTTTCTTATTTTTATTCTAACATAATATATTATGTATCTATAGAAGGATCAAGTGTATCTATTTCAACTATAACCTTTTGATTTATTGTAGGAATCCATTCATTCAATCTAGTAAATGTAGGTGTAAAATTATGATTGCATTATGTAACATTTGGTTTTTTCTTCCATAAAGTGCACCTCTAGTGAAATCTTAATCAACCAATGGTTTCTTGGTAAGATTAATGTAGGAGAGATCATTCATCATAGACTATGTACTAGAATACAAATTTATTCTAGTGGTTTACCTATACAAGGGTTGATAGGCCATGTATTCCTTATTAGGATGGGCATGGGATGTTTCAGTCCTCTTAGAGTGACCTCTAGAAGAAGTGGAATGAGGGGTCCTTTTTATCTATTTATGAAATGCAATAAATATTCTATCTTCAATTTGTGCAAGATTTTTCCCTATAGAAAAACAATCTTTTTAAAAGTAACTATTAATATCGTGGTAATTGCAAAAGGGTTGTCATTTCACCTTTTCAAATTTCTATGGTGGATGGTAATACTTTGGAGGAATATTAATCAACCATTTATATAATATCATATGTAATATTTCATGTGGTCTATCTATTAATAAATCAAATTAAATTGGTTATCTCCTATTAGAAGTATGTGTTTTAATGCTAGGAGGTATTTTGTATGTTGATTCCTTTCCTCTTTATAAAAATTTTACAATTTGTTACTTGGTATGAATTATTGATTTGGAATAATGTATATGAGATGGATTAGTACCTTATTATTTTATTTCTTCTCTTTTTAAGAATTATTTCAAACATGCTTGCTATTAGGTGATGGTTTAGGTGATAAGCTATTAATTTTTATTTGTGCACATGCATGTTTACGAACCCATGTATAAGATATCAAATTAAGAAAAAAGGCTATGTATTTATCTTTATTTAATCGGATAACGAAGAACCATAATAAATATTAAATGCACTTTCAAGTCTTATGGTGTATATTTCAAGGAATATAATGCATATTTAAAGTAGATACCATAATCTCAAATAATATTCTCATCATATTGTGTTAAGCCTCAAAATGTTACAATGGTAACTTAGGTAGTTTAGGATTATGTAAATAAAATAATAATATAGCTTCAAATTTTTTTAAGGTTGGTAAGTAACCACTTGTAATGCTATAGAGATAATCTCATGTTATACTTATATGGAAGGCCTTAAATAATATGCATCCATATTTATCCAATGATCAAATGAATGTACATACTATTTATAGTGATTTATAGGGGATCATTGACCATCAAATGAAGGTAATATAGGTATAAAAAATGGGTAAGATAAGGAAGGTCAAAAATATCTCATATAGGGGGTTGATCCTCTAAAGTTTTATCATGAAGAGTATCCTCATGTGAACATAATTGTAACTTAATAATTACAATTTAATTTTTAATATCTCCTATAGTAGTCATCATAAATATATTATCACTAGGAGGAATGGTTGGAGAGTTTGAATATGCACTTATAGGTTGTAATTTACCATCCATATTAAACATAATAATTATGGCCTCCTTAAAACTATCATTGAATTATAAGGTAGTATCCTTAAATTATTGAAAATTATTGGGAAAATTATCATTCATGTTACGTAATGATTTGAGAGAGGTTATTATGTCATTTTGGATGTCATGATGATTGATATAAGTATCTAGGAAATAATTTTGATTACTTGAATTTTCTTTATATGAAAAATAAGTATAATATGTACGTTAATTATTTCCATCTATAATTGTAACATGATTTTGAGTAGAAAATGTAAATGAGGTTGAAAGAGGAACATTTTATATTTTGTTCAAAACATCATCATAGGAAGAAAAAAAGTAAGTTTCACTTTCATTTTTGAATTCAAAGGAGAAAGAAATGGAATATTCCATGTCACTTTCTAGTTTAGATACATCATTACCAAATGAGGAAGGAACATTAGCATTATTATCATGTGCATCTTAAGGGGAATCAATTTTACTTGGTTTGAGAAATTATTCCATTAAGAAATCTTTTTAAAATATGTTTTGTTGTTTATATTGATTTGGAATAAGAGGATGAAAACACAAAGCTACAATAATTTCAATAAGATTACCATTTTAATATTTACAACATAAAATGATATGGAGATAATTACTTTTACTATGTGTATTTTCATGAGATAAATAAGGAATCTTATATTCAATTTTAGTAATGTTTTCAATATTTTGAAAAGAAGTAAACATTAATTATTTTTAACATGATAATAATTAAATAAAGAGTTTGTATACTCAATTTTTTGTAACTATATATACATTAAATATTATGATTTTCAACATTTGGAATGTTATTTTTATGCATGTTCATTTTATAACATTATAGGCTATGTTATTCACTAACAAATGGTACACTTGGTCTTTCTTCAAGAACCTCATCATTAGGTTTTAAATTAGGAAGTGTAGGAAAATAGGAGAATTAGGATCCTCACATTAATATTTAAAATATGTGTAATCACAATCATAATCATATGGGGAATAATAAATAATTTTCTAATTTTCATCATATTCATTAATTTTTATATTTACATTATTGGTATTTTCAATTATAAGGAACTTTTACAAAGGAAGTTCGAGTATTAAATTTTTGGTAAGGCATAAGATCGTCATAAGTAATGTAATAATCATAAAGAATATTAAACAAAATATATAAATAATGAGTATCCTTAGAGGTTTCATTATGAGCATGAATTTTTAGTGTTGTAAACCTAAACACACCCAAAATAAATATTACAAAGCTAAGGGAAACAAAGAGGAAAATCATCATTAATATTATGCCCATGAAATAAAAATCAAATATAAAAAATAAATATAGTAATCTAAAAATTTTGTGGAAGGAATCAACCATAAACCAAGATAGGGTTTGGTTTAATTAAATATAAGAGGACGGGTTCACCAAATATTTAACCCTTTTTATGTTTTGGATGAGGTTTAAAGGGGTTATAATAGCCTAATAAAATAGATGAATAAAACTAAACTAAAATGGGATAGTTAAATTAAATTAGATAATAAAATATACTTAATTTAAAATATTTATAAATATATAAAGTATAACTCCAATTTATATTTTAATAATTACAATACAAATAAGAGATAACACTTAGCTAATTTTCAAATGTGTATGCAGATTTGAGATGTGTAGGTATGGAAATAAGTAGAATCATGCTCAGGATATCTATCATCAGATTTAATAAATGTTATTTATAAAGGCTTTTACATTTACATAAAATTTTGGACACTTATGTTAGCACTTATATCTATGGCTTGATCCTTCTATCATATACAAAATATTGACTATATTGAGAGGTGATTGAATGAATTATCACCTTTTTTAGGTATATATAGATCACACACACAGGCTTTATATTACCATATATAACAAAAAACTATAATTACTATCTTTTTTGTAACCATGTTTTAATAATAATGTGTTAACACAGGACTCAAGATAACCTTAACAACCTTGTTGTTGTTAAGTGCTACATAAATAGCCATATAATCAAAGCAAGGTCATAAACTCACATGGAGATATCCATCTTATGTATGTGTTTGATGTTTATTGTTAAACTATATGCTCTTTATCATATTTTAACTCTCACTATAGTCATTTCTAGTGTAAATTGACTTTTTCTAATACTTAATACTTCAAATAAATGAAAATCAATGTAAGGTGTAATTGAAGAGCTTTTAAATAAAAAAGTATATGCTAATTGAGAAGATTGATTGTAATTTAAAACTATTCTCTAGATTTGTATATATGAGTAACCTTTTAAATTTGAATTAAGACCTAGTGATGTGTGAAATTTAACAATAAAATAAACATATGGTTCTTCAGGAACAATTACAATATAAAAATTATATAAATAGATAAAAGGGTAAGGAAGGACACTACCATAGATTTTATATACAAGCAGTGATGCCAGTGTTATTAATTGAATTATAGTGTCTAAGAGATTTAAATATATGAAAAAAAATAGAATCTCATGTATCCCTATCTCATGGTGGTCAAAGTGCAACATGGTGATAAAAAAATGTATGAAAATGTTATGTAATGCAATAAAAAACCATGGATCCCAATAGGATCATACAATATCATGACACTAAGTACTCAATATTACATTAAAATGGATATAAATATAAATATATACAAAGATACATTATATAACAAATATTGTACGAAATATGGGTATCTACAATTACCTCTGAGCTTGTTTCATTGTTTCATTTACAGTCATTATATATATCATGGCTAACTCTAATTATTTAAATGTTATTAATCAATAAGAAACAAGTAACTCATGTATAATCAATGAATATATTAATCTAAACTAATGATAGATCCTTCCCTTTGACACACCTCCCTTAGTGGTGTTTTTATTCAATAAAATATACATAAAGATTGTGATTATTAATTCTTTCAAGATAAAATCATCACTACACAAAATTAAATAGAATAATTATAAAATAAAAATCAATATTTAAACTCAAACATAATATCACTTGATAATTATAGAAAATTTACAAAGAATATTGAATGTATTATTGTCAATCATATCTCTTTATATATCTATCATATGCCTCACAAAAAATACACATCCACAATTAATGATTCAAAAAGTATACAAAAGGCAAATAATATTCCAAGTGAGATTCTAAGAAAAATGACTCAAAATAATTTGATTACATTAACTTCTATGTATCCTCTACAAATATCAAAACACTATTGTGCATATCATAGATTTCATGTACATCATACATATAATTGTTGGGATTTAAAGAAAAAGATATATCTCATTGATAGTGGTTATACTATAATAGATAAACCTATTAATCCACCAAATTATATTATATCTCATAAAAATAATGTTCAAAAATAACACAAAGAGAAAATATGGATATATAAAAATAATAAAAAATCCACAAATCAAGATTATAAAAAGCAAGATTATGAAAATAACAAGATCAAAAATCAAAATTTCAAAATGAATAATTACCAAAATAAAAGTTTCAATAATAAATTTAAGACAAGAAATAAGGCACATTTTTTGAAAATGCATCTCATGAATAAATGCCCAAAGGAAAATAGTCCTATAAAATATAATGATACAAATATGGTTTGTAAATAATCAATAATTATATCTACTCCATGTATAAATAAATAATATATGGTTAAAACACTAATTACTTATGTTCCTCATGTGAAAACAATCATACATGATCATTTTATTATTCAATATAAGATGCAAGCTCCTCACAATGATGAAATTATTAAAAAAAAAAACTCCAATATATGGTGCAATAAGTTTATCATGTAAAAAAACAAAATACAATCAAAATGGCACATCACAATCTCAAGAGACACCTAAGAAGATAAATTTATCCTATGATAATTTATATATTGATGATTATGATCTTGATAACAAATAAGAATGGTTTATTCCTAATGATATTTATTATACACAATATGAATATGGAAATACAATTGAAGGTTACAATACACATGATATAAGGCCTATACATAGACATCATATTTATGATATCCTTGGATTATAGTCAAGTATTACTTTTTTACTTATCTTATTTTATTTTTAATTTTTCATTATTATATCCTTCATCCACTCATTATTCTAGACCTTGTTTTTATATTCACTTTGGTATTTTCCCTCTTTATTTTCAAACTAATTCAAACAATCCAAAACACTTATATCTATAGAACTACACTTTCTTAATATTGCATATCGTACACCGTATAACACTTTAATGATCTCATATTTCTAATTATTACATGATTATTTTTATAATATTATCCATTGAGGAGCATGTAAATTTTTATATAACTTAATCATTCACTCTACATTGTTATTACTAAAATCTACACAAATATTATGGGCACATTATTTTCTTTCCTTCCTATTTTACCTTAATTTTTCATATTGTTAAGGATTTTCATAATCCCTTATTATCCTTAATTTTAAAAACCTTGTTTCTCAGCACATTTATTAAATATATTTAGAATTAAATTAGTGTAAAATAAAACTAAAAAAAAATTACATATTTCAAAAATTCAAATAAAATAAAAAAATGTTCAAAAATTCAAAATCATGACCTAAAACATTTTCAAATGTTATTATATTATTTTCATATGTTTTTTATTTTATGTTAAGTAAATATAATTTTCCATGTTTTAATACATATTTATTCTCACAAGGTACTTGAGCTTGATACTGAACATACTATTACATGATTCTTTGATGTTGGGCTTCCCTTATTACCCAACGACCTTGATAAGTTGGGGGTAAATGTTTCTTCTCCATAAAAAATTTAACAATTTATATCTATCCGTAACATATTTTACATGTTGAGATACTTATCATAAAAATTTATTTACACTCATTCATACTTTATAAATTTATTTCGTTAAATATACTACTTGCTAACTTTTACAATCATACACATAATAGATATATACTAGTCTCATTTGTTACATGATTTAATTTACATTCTTATTTTTATACATGATAATTTAGACTTAATTATTTTATGTGTGTGTCCCTTGGCCTTGTGTATTATGTGACATGTACATGTGCCTTTTATGTGTCCTATTGGGGATGATGATTAACATACTATGAAATTTACATGACATTTTATTTCTTATTAATTAATTTATAATAAGGTGACATGATTCATATCAATCATTCTATCTATTTACTATGGTTCCATGATTAATTTCATGCATCACTTAGTAATTTATAATTACTCTAGTGCCATGATATATATAATGTATACCTTGATTCTATGACTCAATGATATATCTTTCTAACACATGTTTCATATGAAAAGTTAATGCTATATTTAATAATATGATGTAATCATTTTCAATTACTCAAAGGGATACTACATAAATTTAAATTTTAAATTTTTTAATTTTGAGATAAGTGACTTATTGGATAAATATCATCTCAAAAGTGGGGCATCACAATGGGCTTGCTTAGAACATTACAATCTCATAAGAAAAATTATTCAAATTTATGGTAAAATATAGCTTTAAAATGGAAATAAACTTCAACACTTTTATATAATAGATACATATGGCATCCATGTCCACTAGGATCATTACTATAGTTAAACATTATATATTTCAAATAACAATAAAATTTGAAAGTTTCAAAGTTGTAAAGTTTCAAAAATTGTAGGTTCAAAATAACATTTCAATGTAATACATATACAGGGGGTATTATATTCATTCATGTTCACTTTTATACTATGGAAATTTAAAAACTCTCAAGTTTAAAGTTTCAAAATTATAAATCTTTAGATATAATATAGATATGTATACATTGGTTTGATTCATCTCAATGTTACAAGTGGGACATGTTAAAGTTTAGTGACACTTAAAATCTATGAATGTAGTTTTTTAATATGTAGCGAGCCATAGTTCATGGTTACACCCCTTAAAATATTTCATAGATTAATATATACATTCAAATGAGAATTGGAGCACAAAATATTTCCAACTCAATAGATTTCAATGGTTTTCAAATTGATACTTGATCACTCTCAATTTTGCATAGCTCAACACTTCTCCAAATGTCCCATTAAAGAGCATACACTTCAACATCTCCAAATCTTATGAAAATTATATAACACACTATATTTATTTGTATACTTTCATTTATCTCTTTTTAAATTACAAATATGAAATTTATAATTTATAATTTTCAATATGAACAAATATAACTTTTAGTGGCATTATTGCAAGTTTATTGCACGATCAAGCTTTGCATCCAAAGACAAAGTGTGTATACACACTCAGGTTCAAATATACATTACTCTTATAGTTTTAATTTTTTAATCAATAGAATAAATTTATGGGAAATTTAAACATGTAAATTTAATTATTAAATTCTTGACAATGTTTATTCTTGACATCTTTGCCTTTACTTGGTCTATTCGACATTTCACTAACTTGCAATCTATAAGAGGGCATTATATTATTATAATAAAAATAAATGTAATACATACATCCATATTTAATCTCCACTAACCCATATGATCCTTTTAAACACATATTAATAGTCTCTAGTCTTTTGGGACAAGTTTGTACTGAATGGATAGGGTTATAGTCAGTATCTGTCCCTTAATGTGGCATTTTCCTGCTTTCTCTAATGATCAATTTTTCGAATCGAGAAGTTAAAAAATGGATCTATCATGCATTTGGTAAAGTTAATTAGCGAATTTACTATAAATATTCTCTTACAGAATCACATCAAGGTCACTCATTGTACCTTCACTAGATCTCTCTAGTAATTACATTACACACTAAGTAAAAGAACACTACTTCCAATTTAAAATATGAAACATTATAATAGTTATAATCTAAGTATGAATATTTGTTATTTTTAGTCAAAGACATCCATTTTAAATGATTTAATTAAATATTATAGATGTATTCATAATCACAAAAGGGGCAATCACTCTAGGAGGGAGAACTACATTGGATGGAGACCTAGTTTGGATATGTAGGCAATGCTTAGTTGCATGGAGTTTATGAGGTCAACTTGACCATCCTAACTAAAATTTTTTTATTTATCTTTATTATTTAATTATTATCTAGTGCATGTGTAAGATTAGGGTTTTAAATTTTTTAAGTCTTTCAAGATACAACACATAACACATAATTCATCATTCAATCATTTCAAGTGGTTGCATAGGCTTAGATCAATAAATCAGGAATACAATCAACTATGACATGGCCTCAATAAAAATATAAGTTTTTAGTATGCCCCTATTTACTTCCTAAATACGTATCCCAAAAAAATGTGAATTACTATTTTATAACATGAATCTACCTATAAGGTCATTTTACATAGTTTCCAGTTATAGTAAGCATGCATAATGAGCATTTCATCTATTTTAGTAGGATTTATGCATCATTTTTCTCTTTTACTATTTTTTTATCAAGTCTTTTAAAATTTTAAATTTTATATCATACTATATTTGACTACATTTTAATATTATAATAGTACATGCCAATAATTTAATTCCATTATTTTAAGTCACCATAAATTAAAATGGATAAACATGTGCAAATATAATGTTTTATCTATTTTTTTCCTAGGGTTTCATGCTCATTATATTATTAGGGACTCGTTATCATAAAATTAATGATCTATATTTTTAAATTCCAAAATTTATGAAGTTATGAATCAATTTTTAGCAAGTGACTACTCATGTAAGTAAAAAATTAATTCCAACAATGAAAAAAGACTTATAGATTTAATCACTCTACCTATCTATTCATTATATTTTGTGAAATAATTCATTCATGCCTCATATAATCCAAGAGAGTTAGCATTAAATTAATTAGATTTCATTGGATAGTCACCCATTTAACATAAACATGATAAGGAACTTGTGATAAAATAATATAATAAAATCATGAAATAAAAATAACCTATCTCAGTTCTTAATATGTAAAGGATCTGATCATAATTAAAAAATAAAGGCCATCATTACCTCCTAACACTATTGAGTGAATACCATATCTAACCAACACACATTTTAGGTCCTTATGATTTCTTTACATTTTCCAATAAGATCTCATGCTTACCCTATATATTATCTTATGTTCCATATGAGTCTGTGATACAAAAAAAATAAAAATATCCTTGTGTAGGTAAAAACCATCATATCTCACCTTTACCAGTGTCATTATTACATAACATAATTGTAATTTATTAATCGATTAAAATTATTGAAATATAGATGTTATCATAAACAATTTGGTCATATCACAAAATAGAAAGTAATATACCTCTCCCTAAATAAATTAATCATATTAGTTTATCCTTTTTTACACAAACAACTTGATATGATTTAAAACATTTTATGATTATCAATTATTATAATCTAACAAGATTTTATAAGATAAATACATAATAATTACTAGTTAATGTTTATTCATAATCATATAATTAATAATGTAAAAAATAAAAAAATTCTTTCTTTTAAACAAGGATATATATCATAAAATTCATGAACCACCAAACAACTCAAAGTATTATATATTTTAACTTTCATAATGAATAAAATAAAAGTATAAAAAATTAAAGACTATATCAAAGAATGGTTTTTAACTTGTATTGGGATAATACTAATTCCAACTAATTTACTCATATTTTATTAAATATAATGATAAAATATATAAATATTACCTTTTACATGTAGGCTAATATTTAATCAAACATCATGTTGAATATTTTATACCAACCTAGACCTAACAAATCAATAACTATATAAATAAAGCAGAGTTCAAACAAATCCATGAGCTTATATTTATATGTATTTGATAAAATAACTTTAATACTCTTCATTTAACATTTTAACAAAACATTTTATTTAAAATCCACTATAAAATTCCATAGACCATTCAATCTAATGACTATCAAGGTCATGGAATAACAAAAATATTCATCTTCTCCACAGCACAAATAAAATGTCTAGGATTTCCTCTTAGTTTAATAAGAGATGTCACAAATTATTAAGTGTAACACATAAAAAATTAATCATAATATTATCAAATAGAGTTGAGGTTTATCAATAAAAATGCATAATAATGTGTCTCACTAGCTGACTGGAAAAAAATTAAAAAATAAATCCTAAAAAATATATAATGATTTTTGAAAAAATTGAAAAAATGTATTTGCACTAAATAGTTATGTATATAATGTAATAATATATTTTGAATAATTGTAATAACCCAAACTCAAGATTTTTTTAGGATAATATGAAATTTTATGTGGCCTATTTATGCCAAAAGGTGTTACTATTTATTATATTTCTCATAAATGTGACATAAAATGATATACCAAATAATATTCCTAAGGTGTAAAATGTCATCAATGTCATCTAGACTAAATTAATAATGTAGCTTAATATAATCATCCTCTGACACATGCATCCCCTCAACTCAATGGGTTAAATCCTCATTCAATAGATCAACATTCATTTTGAAGAGAGGGGGATTAACTATTTGTACATGGATTTAGTGAGCATTCCCTCCTATTTCAAGCCTAGATATTTTGCTTGCATCTAGAACATTCCACTCTCTCACTCCATCTATGTGCTTCTAACTACCATGGGTGGTGACAGAGACTACTTAGAACCCACATCATGTAAAGAGGTCCATGATAAAAATAAGATCTAGAAGAAACTCAAGAAGGGAGGCCTTAGAAACTTTATGGAACACATTACTAAACACAATACCATGGTTTCCCAAGACTTCATTGTAGCATGAACTAAATGAAAAGTCACCATGTAAGGCATCACCATAAACATATTTAAGGAATTCATCAGTAACACCATAGGCATGTCCCACATAGGTGAAAAATAATATAAAGAGTAGTCCAAGAAGCAAGAATCCCTACAGTGATTATTTAGAATGAATGATTTCATGTAAACAAATAAGAAAGGGTTCCATTGAGCCAACCTCTCGAGATACTAGCTAGATATATACCTTTAGATCATGAGGTACATGGCTTTGGAATGTAAGTAAACTTTAATTTTCACACCATTTCTTTCTCCAAATTCACTTCATTGGGTTTAAAATAAGTCTTCCATTTTTCCTATTCAAGTCCCTATAAAGTATTGTTCTAATCCACCTAGTTAATGATATAATTCCCATCCTCCATCAAGGTCTAATCCTCCTTATTGTTAAACATAGTCTAAACCTATTAGGTTAGAAGGATCCCCCTATGTGATCCTCTTTTGAGGACTCCCTAGCGAAGGATCCTATTGAGGGATCCCACCTACCCCCTGAATACTCCCCCAAAAATAATTTATCGCAGTCCCCACTGATGATCTATGTATTAAACTATTGTTTATCCCCAAGCCTATACCAATTGAAATTAGGACTCCTATGACTTAAACTTAGAAAGGAAAGTCCATATTTATGGAAGAATTAGAAAAGAAAAAACATTTTTTAGAAATTTTTAATTTAAAGGTTCAGTAGGTAGGGTTTGGCCTGGTCAAGTTGATCCAAGACTAGAATAAACTTCATCAAGTGGTTGAGGCTACTATCCAAACTTTTATCCACTCTACCCATCCCCCCAATCCCCTATTATGAAATCTACCTAGGTCTTAAAACCCCCCCAGGATGCCCCCAAAAAGGACTCCTTTGTAGGTTAAAGGTAGCAAACAACGAAAGATGACCTTCATCAGCGAGATAGTTGAAGGACTTTGGAACTATACTCATGCCATGGTTTCAAAATACAAATCCTTCATCCTAGTAGAGGAAAATACTACAACTAAAGACACTAAAGAGGGACCTTCCTCCTAGATCATTTTTATTTATTTTTTTCTTATTTTTGTTCTAATTACTATTTTTTTTGTTCTCTCGACCGTGGTTGGCCTATTAAAACTATTATAATGCAGTCTCATGGTTCTACATCCTTGTAAAACCTAGATTTTACCTTATCAAATAAAAAAAGAGTTCCCAAATTTAGTAGACCTAAATAAATTGCATTCATTATATCTTTTAATAGTGATCTTTAGAATTTCATGCAATGTTTAAATAAACATCAATCACTATTAAGAGTATGAAAAGATTTGCAAAACTTGTAAACTTGAGATGTCTTATTTGGTATTAATTAAAATATATATATATCAATCAAAAAAAAATTCTATACTTCATGAGAATATACAACCTGAAAATATGTATTAGAGATCACAAGGAGGATACTTGAAATGAACCTTCTCAGTCCACTATACTATCATATATACTCATGAACTTTTATGAAATATTAAATACATTTATCTAATATAATTTGAATATATTCATGTTTCATACTTTATCATGATACATTACTATTATTAATATCAAATATAAATATCTCAAACAAAATAAACTTTCCACACCACCAATGAAACAAATTAAAATTGATAACTTATTGTAATAAATCTCCACAAATCAAAATTTATGTAACAAAACTCATAACTGAGCTAATACCCAAGCTAACCCTTAAATAACTATTATTATGGATTAGACCATGTAAAATGACTCAACCAATATATCAATTTTAAAAAAAATAAGCCAATATATAAATAATTTACACTAAAAAATCTCAAAACTTGAGTCTCTTATTAATTATTTAATCATGGTCAAATATCTCTAACATTAACTAAATCCTAGGAAAGGGTACTAAAATTATTGAAGTCATCAAGTAACATTAAAACCAAATAAAAACACTATTATTATACCATTTTAAGCTAATACCATATATATTAGACAATACTTAAACACTATAACTATACATCATAAATTTACAAAATTTTCAAACATGATCAAAAAAAATATTACTCTAAATAAATATACATAAACTATAATAACTAGTGACTATAATTGTCTTAACAATTATGCTTAGTAGTTCTTAGTTAGTCTCTTTTAACCATGAGTTAAATAAAATTGAGTTCACAATCCAAAATTTGAATGATTACATTCTGAATCAAAGCATCCTAAGTTCACATAGATTGTAAATATGATTAATTAGTTTAATTTTTCTATTTTTGGTTTATGATAGGTCTTATAGAGTCCCTTATAGTGTTTAAAAATATTTAGGAGTATATAATGTGTGTGTTTTATCCCTCTAAAGAGTTTCCCACCAAAATTAAGATTTGAAAATTTGAATGATATAATTTGCCTTATAGTGTGTTTTTAAATATTATGTGAAATCTAAGGTGGATAAATGTTTTTAATAGGTGATATATGGTTTTATGAATGTGTATTAGTGTGTTTACACGTTCATATCATGGAAAATAAGAATGTATGTCAAGAAAAGGCATTTGTAACTACCACTCCTATGTAGGATATGACTATAAAAAGAGAGTTAGTTAGCATGTTAGCTTAATAAAATATGGTGAGTTACATGATAAAATTAGTGTGTGTTTATTATGAGATAATATAAGTTTGGTGTAATAGGAGAGGTTTGAGGAAGAGTGAATTAAATAATAAGAAAGATCAAATGTTGAGGAACTCTACCTCCCTTAGCAAAAATTATGTAAATGAATTTTATATGTGCATTGAAATCAATAAAAATGTGTGTGTTTTTGTGTTATGAATATCATAATAATTGCATTTTTAATTTATGCAAATAATTTATATGATTTTTATTTATTTTGAGATATTTGAAGAGTGTTTATGTTATAGGATGGTATTGAAGACTATGGGATTATAGTTAGATAAAGTGTTAGGAATGTAAAGAAAATGTGTTTAATATGGTAATTTTTAAGGATTATTAAGTTTTTCATAGTATCAAAAAAATTTATGTATTTTTTTATCAAGATAATGATAATTTTGGAATTTTAAATATCCAATTACAAGGTGATATCTTATAGCATAGTCCATGCAATAAATTTGCCAACACATAGTCAACACGACCATATAGAGATGTAGGTTTGATTATTAATTAATTGGTTATTTTATTATTTTTTTTCATAACATTTATATATATTTTATCCTTGGTTAATTTAAACTCCTTTTAATCCCATCAAAACTAAAACTAGCCCATACACTTGCAAAGTACACTTAGAATTTTGTATGGATGTTGATTAAAGCATTTTGATAGTTTAATAGACCAAAATTATATTTTATAAGGTGTGAATAGGTGGTAAAGACCATAAAAATCCCAAAAATTACTTTTAAAGTGCATAAGTTTTAATTTAGACCATTTTTTACCCTCTCAGCCACTTACACGCGTGTTAGACATAAACATAGGGTTTTGAACTTTCATCTTCCATAGATTTTGTTTCAACCCTTAAAATTTATTGAAAATTTTAATCACACATTATTTGTCATAATTAATATGGTTATGGTGGTTTTTTGTTGGTTAATTACGGATTAGTATGGAAACCAAGATGGTGTAGTGGTTTAGGCCTAAAAGAGACATAATTAGGAGAAGTAGTGTTGCGCTAAGGGGTCTATCTTTGGATTTAAAACTTGAAATTTTTATTGGAGTTTAATAATATTAAAATTTATCCAAATATTCCATCTCTTTGTCTATATCCTTTACATATTATTCAAACCATCAAGATTTGTACTTAAGGAGAGTTACTAGAGAGGAGACCTTAAAAAGATAAAAGTTGATTGGGTGAAGAGTTATAATATTTTGAGTGTATGATTAGATGAGATGTGTATGGGATTTATAAGAGGTAATTATATGGTGTTTATAGTCCTTTAATTTATAAAAAAACCTTGAAAAATTTATTGAAGCCTTTTAGGCCTATAAATCTATATCTACAATGAGCAAATTTTAAGTATGCAAGGAGAGTGAAATTATGGAGGTGATGTATGAGATGATGTGGATGTTGGTACGGAATATAAAAAAGAGAGAGTGTAGAGAATGGTTATGAAGGTGACAACTCTATAAGATAAAATAAGTCTATGCATGTCTAGAAGTATTATGAGCCTATAAAACAAATATTGATCAAGAAAGATCAAGGAATAAATAATGTACATTCAAAGTCAAGTTAATTTAGAGATGATATAAATATAATGAGAAAAAATTAGAAATATAAGAATGAATATAGATGTTTTGGGCTTAGGTCCCTACATCGAGTGGTATCAGAGTAGGTAAGCTATTTGAAAGTTTATGATAATTTATGTTTCATTAGGTTTATGATACATTATTTTTATAGTTTGATATGTGAGGTGATATTAAATTTTGTATGACTAAATTAAGATATATTAGAGAATTTTGTGTTGGAGTGACACTAATTAAATAGCTAGTAAAGATCAAGAAGAGAGGAGAGGGAGAGATTCCAATTGAGAGTCATAGTTCCAAGGTGAAAAAGACTTGGACAAGAGGGTTCCAAGGTTAAAAATACTTGGACAAGTAAATATGAAGATAGATAAGGAAAAGGAGAAGAATGGATTGGATGAATTAGAATACCACAAGGAGAGAAATACGAATGAATACCTAAGGAAAAGAGGGTTAGATTTTGAATAAGAAATGAGTGAGATATAAAAAGGATTAGAGAGGACCAATCTCTTAGTAGAGATAATTAAAATATATATAATTGTATGGATGGGTTATGAAGAATAAGAAGTTTAAGTGGCCTATAAGGTGACTCATGGAGAGGAAGAGGAAGATTGTCATAAGATATAATGATAAGAAGATATATAGGTAGATCAAGGATGAGATGAAGAAGATCGTGAGAGATGAACATAAGGAAGGTGAGAGAACCTTGTGAATAAGGAAGTATCCATGAAGAAAAATCAACCTAAAAAGGAAAAGATGGAGACAATTAAGCCTCACATGCTTAAATTTAATGAGTTATTATCATGTATGAGTAGAGGTATAAGAGTAAAGAAGGAATAATTCCATGTTAAGGACATAAAGATTTAAAATATAAGGATATCAAGCATGATCATCATGATTATGTGTAAGAAGAGGCTGATTTGATAGTCATGTATATAGGATGCCTCATGGAAATAATTAAAAAAATATTGGATCAAGAAGATGGAGATAAGAGGTATGAAGATCAAGATTTAGAAGTTGTATTCCATGAAGAAATCAAAGATGTACAAGATAAGATTTTATTTATGAATAATGATGATGTGATTAAACTTGATAATAATATAGAGAAACTTGAACAAGAATATACATGTGATAAAAATTTGTTAGATGAGTAACATGACCAACCATTTGTCTATGAGAGCTAGGATAAGTTGTAGGCAGAATTGGTAGCTTTGGAGCATGCCATAAATGATAAATAAGAGGAACAAATCTATCCCATAAAAATATATTAATAGGTGAAAATTAGGCATGATAAAATGGAGTTTAAATAGAATTAAATAGTGTTAGATAACTCATCATACATCATGAAATAGTAGGGTATACAAGCTGAATTGTAGAATGGAAGAGTGTCCAAATTGACACAAGAAAGAGATAAAGTTACAATACAAGATAAAGTAAAAAAATTGAGAAAGTATAAATAAGAGGTGTTGATGTGGGAAGTAATAATTTAATAAGCTAAAGATAATCTAGTAGAGTTAATTTGTCAAGGAGATAAGAATATTGGAGCTATCACATATGAGATAGAGAACAAATTTTAAGATAGAGAAAAGAAGATGCCACTAACAAATAATATGATGCCCATAGAGAGATATAAAGGAGATGAAATTATAGGTTACATGGGGGAAGAAAATAAGAACTAAGTGATGAGTTACAACCAAATATATGGATAAAAGATGGTACAAGGAGATGCAAATAAAGTGGCAAGCTTAGATAAGTCAAATAGAGTTATTTGAATTGGACAATAAATAAGTAGGGGTAGATAATAATGAAATTGAAGATAATAAATTACAAGATAATGGAATCAAGGAGATGAAATATAATCCTATAAATTTATGGAATAATAAATTAGAAATAAGAGATCCTTAAAAATATCATGAAGTCCTTGAAGAGACTATCAATTCTAATGAGTGTACTTTGAAAGGCACTAAACATGAAGGTGTAGGTTTGAATATGAGAAATAAGTATTTATTACATGAACACATGGATGAAATAGATAAGGAGGTAAAATATATCATAATAGAGCCAATGTAAGATTAATACAACCATGATCCTCACAAAGGAGTTGAAGTGATGAAGAACGCATGTTGGGAAGAGGACAATATTTGTCTTAGGGAGATTCAAGGAAAGAGTAAGCATATGAGAAAATGGAGAGAAATAAGAAAGGGTAGTCTTATCACAAGGACTATATTAAATATCCTACTAAGAGGTGAATAATAAAGGCTCATGGAAGGAGAGACACATGTAAATGAATTATAGAGCAAACAAATGAGGAAAGAACAAGGCAATAACTTGACATATTAAATGGATAATATTTCATATAATTAACTTGAAGGTATGAATGATGTTAGTCAGGTGAAAAATTTTCAAATATTTTTATGGTATGATGAACCTAAATTTTACAAATTAGATGTTATTAAAAGAGGAGCAAGGTAATGAGAAGACTCACCATAAGAAGGTGAAGTATCAAGAAGAGATAGATAAAGAATATGTCAAGGAGATTATGACAAGGTTAAAGGATAGAAATGTTTTGAGAAAAACTTAGATCATGAGAATGAAGGAGAAAGAGTGATTTAAAAGCAAGACCATGCAATAGTTCAAAAACAAAGGATGACAAATGAATAATAAAATTATGAGTTAAGAGAAAAGGTGGAGAATGTGAACCAACTAGTTGAGTCCAAGAATGGTGAAGATAAATTAGAGGTGGAGGAAATATAATATGAGGTAGACAAGAAGTTTCATTAGGTTATACATTTCATGGAGATAGAAGATGAGCTAAAAAATAAGCAAGGCTAGGTAAGAATACCGAAAAAAAGGCACTCGATAAGAAGAAAAGGAAAATAAAAGAGGACTAGAAAAAAGAGAAGATAAAAGTATCATTGGATAAAAAAAATTTTAAATCAATTAATAATTTAGATAAAAATCATTTGATCAGGTTCTCAAGATTTTCCCCACTTGGGGTTTATGATGTAGAGCATCTTGAGTTAACATAGATTGTAAATATGTTTAGGTAGTTTAATTTTTCCATTTTTTTATTGTGATATGTTTTATAGGTATTATATCTTACCTTAGAGTGTTTTAAAATCCTTAGGAGTCCTGAATGTGTGTGTTGTATCCCTATAAAGAGTTTCCTACCAAAATCAAGATTTGAAAATTTGAATGCTAGAGTTTGGCTTAGAGTGTTGATGTGAATCTTATGTGAAATCCAAGGTGGTCCAATGTTTTTAATAGGTATTATATGGTATTATGAGGATTTAGGAGGGTATTTACACTTTTAAATTATGGAAAATAAGAATGTATGCCAAAAAAGGCATTTGTAACTACCACTCCTATTGGGGAGATGGTAAGAAAAAGAGAGTTAGCATGTTAACTTAATAAGATGTGGTGAATTTCATGATAAAGTTAGTGTGTTGGTAGTATTGTATAATATAAGGTTTTTATAATGATATAGGTCCAAGGAGAGTTAATTAAATAACAATAAATATTAAATGTTGAGGAGCTTTGCCTCCCTTAGAAAAAGATGTACATTACTATTTTATATGCATTGAAATCAATAAAAATATGTGTGATTTTATGTTATGAATATAATAAGAAATGTATGTTGAATTTATATAAGTAATTTATTTTATTTAGATGAATTTTGTAGTATTTGAAGAGTGTTTATATTTCATAGTGGTATTGAAGACTTTGAGATTAAAATCAAACAAAGTGTTAGGAATGTGAAGAAATATGTGTTTATGATGGTCTTTTTGAGGGATTATTGAGTTGTTTTATCAATAATAGTATGTAATTATTCATGAATATAATAATAATTATGGATTTTTAAATACCCCATTAGAAGGTGGTATCCTATAGCATATTCATGCAAGAACTTTGCCCACACACAATCAACAAGATCGAGTATAGAGGTAGGTTAGATGATTAATTAATAATTTTTTACATTTTTTTGGTTCATAATATTTATAAAAAGTGTATATTTAGTGAATATTACCTCATTTTAATCCTAGCAAACCAATTGAGTTGAAAAATACAACTAAAACTAGCACATAGTTATATAAAGTACACTCAAATTTCTATATGAATGTTTATTAAAGCCTTTTTAGAGCTGATCTAGACTAAAAGACTACATGAAAATGTGTAAATAGGTGTATAATACCCTAAAAAAATGAAAAAGTTACTTTTAAATTGGGTAAGTTTCATTTTATACCATGTTTTACCCTCTCGGCCACCTACATGGTTGTTAAACATAAATCAAGGGTTTTGAACTTGCATCTCCCATAACTTTTGATTAAACCCTTAGAATTTATTGAAACATTGTAATCACACATTATTTATCATGATGAAGATTATTATGGTGGTTTTAGGTTGGTAAAGTATGTTTTGGTATGGAAACCAAGACTGTATAGTGCTTTAGGCCTAAAAAAGACCTAATTAGGAGAAGGGGTGTTGAGTTAAGGGGTATATATCAGGTGTTAAACCTTTAAAATTTAGGTGAATTTTAATAAATAAATAAGGTATCAAAATATTCCCTCAGTTTATCTATATATTTTACATATTAGTCAAAACATCAAGATTTTTAGTCAAAGAGGGTTACTAAAAAGGAGACCTTAAAGAGAGAAAAGTTGATTGGGTAAAGAGTTATAACCTTGGGAGTGTATGATTATATGAAAGGTGTATAGGAGTTATAATAGGTGAGTGTATGGTCTTTAGAGTCCTTGAAAGTAGGAAATAACTTTATAATAATGATAGAGATTTTTAGGCCTATAAAGCTATATGTACAAGGAACAAATTTGACCTATATAAGGAGAGTGAAATTACTGAGATTATGTAGATGTTGGTATGGAATATAAAAAGAGAGTGAAGAGAATGGTGATTAAGGTGATAGGTACTCAAGATAGAATAAGTATATGCATGTATAAAATGATTATGAGCCAAGAAAAGAGAGATTTATCAAGAGAGTTTAAGGAATAATTAATTTACCTTTAGTGTCAAGATAAGTTAGAGATGATAAAATGCTAATGAGAACAAATTAGAGACATAATAATGAACATAGAGGTTTTAGGCTTAGGTCCCTAGATCACATTCTATAGAGTAGATTTCAACATCATTTCAAGATCTAAAAATTTCAATTGGATTCTTCATAAGTTCATCATCATGTTTATCATAAAAAAAATGTAACTAAATATAATGCTTCATAGACTATTATTTTCTTAAAAATCAACAATTACAAATTATAACTTTAATGTGAAATCACCAATGTGTGTGTGTGCGTGTGCATGTGTGCGCACATGCACATGCACATGTGTGTGTGTGTGTGTGTGTGTGTGTGTGTGTGTGTGTGTGTGTGTGTGTGTGTGTGTGTGTGTGTGTGTGTGTGTGTGTGTGTGTGTGTGTGTGTGTGTGTGTGTGTGTGTGTGTGTGTGTGTGTGTGTGTGTGTGTGTGTGTGTGTGTGTGATAGAGAGATAGAGAGAGAGAGAGAGAGAGAGAGAGAGAGAGAGAGAGAGAGAGAGAGAGAGAGAGAGAGAGAGAGAGAGAGAGAGAGAGAGAGAGAGAGAGAGAGAGGATAAACATTAGTGCTCCTTACTTCCCCATCTACCAATCCTAAGATTTCTAGTGTTACCCAAACAAGAAAACATGTAAATAAAAGTATGAAGAGAAGAGCAGAAGAAGATCATGGTTCCACCATACTATAGAATAGTTTTAAAATAATCATGAAAAAATAAAAAATAAACATAGACCCTAAAATAGAGACATGAAACCAAGGTGTTAACCTATAATAATTATTAATATAATACCATCCAAAGTAAAATTAATAAATCATTCCCTTATAATTCCATCATTGGGAGAAGTGAAGTCAACACAATATTTCATGGCTAAGGTTTCTTATAATAACAACTAACTAGGGCCATGTTACTTGAAATACTAATTTACATTAAGCAATAAGTAAAACAGTATTATTCCCCCATTCAGGGTACATTAGTTGATAAGAAAAATAAATAAAATAGAAAGGATGCCTTCTTGGATTCTACCAAAACCTAGATGGTTCAAACTATACTTTGATGGGGCTTGTAGAGTCAATCTAGGATCCTCTGGGGTAGGGTGTGTAATAAAAGATTGTAGTGGTTCATTAATTAGAGCCATCTCTTAAGATTTTAGACAACACTAATAAATAATCTAGAGCCCAAGCTTTAGTAGTAGGGATTAATATGGCTTTGGATTGTGGAATCCCCTTTCTTGAAATTGAAGGGGATTTGTAGGTGATCATTCAAGCTTTGTCCAGTTTAAGGGTGAAATCCTAGAAGATTGCAAATATTCTAGATGTCATATGGCTTAAGTTGGTTATTTTTTAAGGCTAGAATTACTCTCATTATTTTTGAGAAAGTAATAAAGTGGTGGATTTTTTGGCTAATATGGAAATAGATCAAAGTGAGGAAGAAAGCTTGGATAATATTAGTGAAAGATGGGCAGATTATACGTCCTTTGAGAAGATTGAATTATAAAATGGTTCAATCAATATTGTAAATTGCTTTTTAAAAGAAATTTTTAATATTTGTTTTTTGAATTTTACTTTAGTTTTTGTTGAAATTTTTAAATTTTTTTTCTATATTTAAAAAAAAAGGAAATAATGAATTTAGATTGCAGGGATAGATTGCTCATTTGGTAGAAGTGTTTTACAAGTTTCAAATATGACATCGAGTTGAGTGTACATAATGGATTTTGATAGTGTTGGCTTCCTTGGATTTTGGTGATTAGATGAGCTACTCTTTTTCATAATGGACTTTTTTTAATTTTTTAGCATGGGCATTTATTGTCAAGGATTGTTAACTGTAATTAGTTTTAGCAAGGTGGTTTTATTTCTTGGTGTAGAGTCCCAATGTTTGGATATTAAGCTTGATGGATCATTTTAATGTTGAATCAACAAGTTGGCCTCTATATTTTAGATGAGCTAAGAATCATGAAATGGACTTTATTGGGTCTATTTACAGAATGTGTTTGTTTAACATTTTTTGTATTCATTCAATTGAGGTGGTAGAATTAGTTAAAAAGTTGATGGGTGTGAATATTCTAACACAAAGAAGAGTTAGGGTCAAATCAGACCTAGATTCACTATTTACATCAAATCTATGTCTGATAATGTCAGATAGGGATCAAGTCCAAGATATGATTGAGTTTTTTGTGTGGCTAGAGTATCGATTGGAGTTGTTTCTATAATTCAAATCCATTCCCCTTGGGCCATTCTTGATGATACCATTATATCATAGAAATTTTCTATGTTTTGTTCCTTTGGTAATATTTTGAGAATTAGAGTATCATTTTTTGGCTTTAGTGGACTTTGCTAAAGATGTGGAAGTGAAATGTTTGGTTCAATTAGAATTTTTAGAGAAGTAGGGTGTTAGTATATCATTCACTAAGACTTTTTAAAACCCATTTAAGGGATTTAAGAGTGGAGGGATATTAGGCATTCTCTATAAAGGGTTAAGTCCATCAAGTTTTTGGGAAAATGTGTCATGTGTGGTTCATTTAAATCTCCTCCATGGTGGAAGGGAAGTAGTAGTAGCTTTGGCAAGATCTGGGGTATGTGTATAAATGGTTGGTATTCTCTACAATCAAGAAGTCTGAAGGAGAGTCAGCTAGTAGGAAGCTGGTGAAGATAGGTATCACATTCAAAAGTAATAATTGGGATGTTTTGGTTATCAGTGGTCTTGGGTTAGGGTAAGAGATAGAGGCAGCAAATGTGGTGGCCAACAATGGAAAAATGATAGAAATTAATTTTAGGAGTAAGTTGTAATTTTTTTTTGTTATTTATAATAACATTATAGCTTGTTAATAGTTGAAATTATGTTTGAAACGTTTCATCTATAAGTATGGTTTTGTTAAAAACTAGTTCTGGTTTTTGTCTGGTCATATGGCTTAACATGGTTATATTTTAAGCCAAACCTCAATAGTTATTTTTGATTCTTTTTTTTAAAGGGCCTAGAATCTAAAAAACTCCTAAGTATCATTCCAAAAAAAGTAACACTATAGTAAACAACAAAATTTTCAAGATATATTAGAGATTAAAAAATAGGGGTTTTTCATAGACCTAAATATATAGATACTTAAAAGTAAACTTTCATAAAATAACACCTTTTTCCATATTTATAAAGTGGTAGTAGATAAAAATTGAGGAAAAACATAAAGGATAAATATCAATTAATATATTCAAATCAACAAGTTTGAAACCCTTAGTTAAGATTGCCTTGTTCTTATTCTTTATTTTCCTCATCTATATCTCTTTCTTCCTTATACATCTTGTATTTTATCTCTTTGTGACCTTACACACTATGTCTAATTAAAAACCAAAGAAATATCATTTCAAAGAGTTCTCTTATTATGGTTGGGCATCATGGATTCTAAGTATAAAAAACCATAAAATTATAGGTAGTGGATTATATGTATAAAATAGAGTATCCTACTCTAATACTTCTCTTCTATTTAGTACACCACTCACACCATCCCTTAGTTTCCTCATTACATACAATCCAATTTTAATAATTGAACTAAGAGTCATTTATACTCATTAAATCTACAAAGTAACCAAAAATCATTCAATACACATGCCTTAGCCTTATTTAGGTCAAAAAAACTATGCCAAATTAATGATTAACACATTAACCTTATTCAAGTTCCTAATCAAATAATTATAAATCAATCAACTTGATGTAGACCAAATTTTAAATTCAAAAATTCAAATCATATAACAATGTTTTATGAGAACCATTTTCAATAATTACTCAAGCCTTAGTCAAGGTTTTATCAAGGAAAAAATTTAAAAATCCATTTAATAACACTAAATACTATATAAAACATGTCAAATCCAATAACACTTAGGAAATTTTATGCTAAACATATCAATATTAACAACCCTATTATTTACAATCATTATGTAGTAAAAAAAAAGTTAATAGAAGTAAAAATTAAAAAAATAAGGAGCTTACATAATTGGCTTAATACCAATGCTAGACACTTAATATTCAAAATAAAAATTTATGCAAAACATGGGGCATTCACATTATAGCCAAAAAAAGATGGGATGGGTGGAACCTTATAAATCTTACTTATGCCTTACCCTTTTATACATGTATAACACTATTTTATACTATTTTATAGATATATTCCATCATAAGGCCTATAATATCCTTTAAACATATTTTCACCCATGAAATGACATCAATAGTACTTTTACCTAAGAGATTATAATCAAAATTAAAGCATTTTCATAATCATCACATAAATATCATCTATGAAATTTAACTATAGAACAAATAAATAATAATATTAATATACCATAAAGTGTTGAGAGTATTATATTATATTTAAACATGGAGTTATATGGCATCCACTGCCCCTAAAAGAGGTGATGTATCAGGGCCTATACAAAAAGGTGAAGATTGTGTTACCTAGAAATATGTTCATATTACCATGTATCATGTTTCTCACTCATTTGGTCCCATCATATAAACACTTGTTGAATATCTCTATTTCATAGTCTGATAATACAAATATCAAAATTTGGATTATGTCTAATTGGATCATATCCTCTTCCACCACCTATATATTTTTCCAATCTAAAGCATGATATGGATCATGCACATATTATTTACCAATTTTAACCCCCAAGGTCAAAAGGTCAACCCCTATAGGTTGAAACTTGACTTGTCATGTTTTAATAACAATTTTAATAGCTTTTTCATGCCTTATTAGGTATTAAAATAGTTTTATAAAGTTTATTAGCAAAGATTAAGGCTAATTTGATAAAATTAAGGTAAAGGTTATTTTGGTCTTGTATTAGCCTAGTCATGTCATGGTGAGAAAAGAGGTGATTCGAAGAGGTGTCATAGGTTTTTAGGTATCTATAAAAGTCATATTTACACTTTATTACCTTTCATAAACATTTTACATGTGTTTGAAAATTTTAAGGTTTGTTTTTAAACTTTAAGGTGAGAGAAATACAAGAAAAATGTATTTTTGGCTAACTTCCATGTATTCTAAAGATCATAAAGATGAAATACATGTACTATAGACTTTTAGAATTTGATAAAGTGGTTATCCAATGTGAATATAGGTCATATATGTCATTATAAGTTAGAAGGTAGTCAACATGGTAATTTCAATACCAAATAATAGAGTTTGAGGCATTTTTATGAACTTATTGAGCTCATATTCAAGTGAATATAGTTTCAATGTGTCTCTCTATTTCCCATAATTAATTTAACTATCATATAGATTTCATAGGTCCTAAAGGTCTCAAACATTCATCATAACTTCCATCAGCCTCTTGGCAGACTAGTAAAGTCAGTTTTCATGAAGATGGTATAGGTCGTACAAGTGGAGTTAGGGACCAAGACCTTGAATATATAGATATGTATATATATATATATATATATATATATATATATATATATATATATATATATATATATATATATATACATATAACCTTATTTCCTCTCAATAAATGACATATATAAGGTGCTTAAAAGAGGTGTTAAACACCATAGACTCACTATTTCTCCTTAATATAATAGTTTCAAGTAGGTTGAATGCATAAATGAAATTTAATAGGGTCTATAGGGTCTGTAGAGTAATATTTAATATTTCTCAAAATCCCATTTGGTACGTGTGAGTTCAAAGGGAAAGAAAACTACTCTTTTGCATACTTTTTAAGGTGGCTACCATGATTTCTTTGTCTTTTAGGTTATTAATTACTCAAATAATGTGTATGTATTTATATAATAATATATCACTCTCATAAATTATATAAATATCCACCAATCATTCTCCATGCTCATTCTAATGCCATTTTCTTCTAGTAACAGATAATGTTTTCAAGCCTTTTGGACTATGTCATGGATCTACCTGCATAAAACATGGTGGAAAGAGTATTGCCTTGAATTTTCATAAGTGTTTGATGATTTAAATTTCATGATAGAGGTGATTAGTTAATATTAATATTATCTCAAACTTCAAGACATCTAACTAGCACTATTCAAGGCCTAAATCATGAAATATGTAGACCTGCAAGTCTATAGACCTAGAGGTCTATTTCCATGAGAAATGAAATGAAATATGAATCAATATTGTATTTTTAATACCTAATTAATGAAATAAATATGGTTTTAACACATTTAGAAAGGCCCAAAACCATGGTGGAGTGTGTTTTCTAACTCAATGCTAAAAGATCCCAAATACTACCACCTATAGGCTGAATAGTAGAGTCTTAGTAATTTAAGGATTTGAGACAACATGAAGAGAATTTGAAAATGTAAATGTGATATTAATATAATTTAATAAATATATGTGAGTAATAACTAGGTATAATTTGGTAATGGTACAAAAGACAATCATGTTTTGATCATAAATAGACATGTATTGAATAGACATGAGGCAAAGCATGTATGCTTGAGAAAGTAGAAGTGATAATAAACTTGTAGAAAGTCAAGTATGAATGTGAAAGAATTAATGAGTTTAAATTTTGTATAAAGTGTTAATATCATAGTTTAGAGTGCTACAATTCAAAGCTAAATACTCAAAAAGATCTCTACACACCTACAACCATATCTTTAATAGATGTAATAAAGAAGGTGAATGTTTGTAAGGGTATAAAGTATTAAAATAAGTTGTAAAGGATTAAAATAGGAATGTTAAACTCTAAAAATTATAATTAATATCATTAAAATCATTAGTGATCTATTTTTAGGTCTTAAACTTCAAATGCAGACAAAGTATCATATGACTACCTATAGGCTAGTTTGAGTGACTCACATGGTTTCCAAACTTGAGAATATGATGAAAGTTTTATTTTTTGAGTTTTTTTTAATATTTAAGATATAAAATACCACTATATAACAATAATACATGAAATATAATCCAAATATAATGATCAAAACACTCATAAGTCTCCTATAATCTCAAATCCATATTATCTCATATAACCCTATATAGTATTGATAAGAAAGATGTCTAGTTGGTTTTGGAGTTAAAATAATGTGGGAATAAATATGTATATGTATCCATTTATAACCTAAAAAATTTATTTATAACATTATAAAATTACTATAAAGGTAATCCTCTTTAACTTATAGTCACTAAGGTCTATACCTTTCTCACCCTTATATGTTACAATGGTATTCTGACCATTATTATTCATCAGGCTTCCTAAAATCATCCTTAGTTGGTGATTAAGTTTTGTAATCAAAATGAGGTGAGATACCCTAGATACTATGTTAGACCCTTTTATTAATACTAAGGGAGTTGAAACCCTCATATAATTTCTTATTGAATTTATAACTATCTTATTGATATCCATAAATCATTAGGTGACCCCATAAAATGACAACTTTATGTAATCCTTCATAGATAGGCCTCAAGTTTCTTGTGAGTATAATTATGCATAACACATACCCCCTAGGGTGTTTTTAGGTAAAAATAAACTAAAAAATTACACTTTTCGGCTTGAATTCTATTCTAGACCTCACACATATAGTTTCCCAACCTGAGATGTATTTTTAGATTCTCATATCTCTCATAAAAAGATGCATGGTATATTAAAAAATTAGTAATAATAATTTAACCATATTCACTCATGACTCATGTATTTTTTATGTTTATATAAGCCATATCATTTATGAATAATACTTAAGACCCTAAAGCACTCATAGGCTGACTAGATGACCAATTTTGACCCAATGTAAGAAATATGCCTTATAATGAGTCATAATGGATAGATTTGGATTTTAAATGTATTTTTTGGAATTCAAAATTATCATGATCACCATTTAATGTATTGGTTCGCATGTGTAGGTACATAACTATACAAAATGATCATAAATGCATGACTATAGGTGTGTTTATAAAGGTACATGATATGAATTGATCTCAAAACCAATTATAAAGGATTTTTAAGAATGATAAGAGGTTACATGATCATTAATAATCCTTCTCATGTCTTAAAAAATTATATATGAACCAACCAAGTCATTAAGTTGGACATGAAGAGAGGAATGCACTATTTTGTAGGTCAAGAAGCCCATCTACAGGCCTATAAAGTAGTTCAAGATACATCATTTCAATGGATGAAGTTTTAAAATTATGTTTCAATATTTAAAAAAAAACCATTTAAAATCATTAGAGCCTAAAAGTGTCTTGAAAAATTAGTTTAAGGGTCTTTTAAGCATGTTTAAACACCTAAACTAGGGTTTTTGACCATTTCATGCTTCATATATCTATACCAAGTTTCGAGAGCTAAAACTTAGCATGGATAATGTTTAGGTCTTGGGTAAAATTAATCACACACTTCTTCAAGGTTTGACATGTATGGGTGTCTTGTGGAGCCAAAACTTAGTTGATAGGCCTAAAGGGATAATGGAGACCTAATTAGAGAGACAAGATGGGATAATAAGTATACTTCCACTTAAATCTAGGTCAAAAACCTTGGAATGAAGCCAATAGGGGATAATACATTAAAAAAAATTACCCTTATTTTCCCAATATCCTCTACACACTATCCTATAAAAGGAGCTTTATTTATTTTTAGGGCTACAAGGATTTGAGGTCAAGTGAGAGTTTTTGGTGTAAGTTGAAGTCTTAAAGAGAGTTTGAGACCTAAAAATGTGTTTTCATAGGTATTATATGATAAAAATAATATTTTAATGGAGAATAATTATAATTAAGAATTCAAACTCATGTTTTGATCTATTTGGGTAGGAAAGGCCTAGTGTGACCTATGGGGTTTCAAATCATATAAAGAGTTACTTGATGATTGTCACTAAGACGTCCTTTTAAAAAGCCCCTAAATAGATTATATGTGTCAATAGTAGAGATATAATTTAACTCAACATGACTTGATGATGAATGAGATAACTTATCATCTCCTAATCCAAGACAAAGGGTAGTTTTCAAGAGGAAGACAAGGTGTCAAGAAACCAAATGAAACTCCATGTCACTCGGAGTAGGAAGGAGTCTTTAGTAAAGAACACATGTCCTTTAATACATGTTGAGATAGTTTCATACCTCCTTTCTTGAATTTAACTCTCATGAGACACTTGTCACCTCTCTCTTTTATGAGTTCTCTCTTCTTTTCTCTAATTTCTCTATAAATTAAGCCTTAATAGGCTATGTATGTTTCCTCAACCTATGTATTTTGAATACCTACCCATTTTTAAGCTTTTTATCATTGATAATTTCCTTTTTAACCTCCTCCTTTAACTAGTTTCAATGTGTGTTTGACTAGTTTATCTTGTCAAGTGATTATCTTAGCATCCATGACATGTTATCCATTTCTAGCATTCATATTCTATTTGAAAGCCCTTTTGTGTATCTTTGTGAAGTTTATAAGTGATTTTTTAAGGTTGAGTTAATTATCTATTCACTAGTATCATTATATGACCCATTGACTAGTCCTTCTATCCAAAGCATCTTTAACTACCTCCACAATGAAGTGTGATGTAAAGAGGTAGATTAGGATTAGTGTTTATTTCATGTTAGTCTCATGGTTGATGTGCACATGTAGATATTTATTATTGGTCAAGATATTTTAGTGCATCACCTCCATAAGAATAGTTTTCTCTCTCTTTTCCTATCAAGTTGGTAGATTAGTGAATGATCCTAAGTAATACATCAAGGGTAGATAACCATTTAACCTAGAGATTCAATACAACATTAGGCCACCCATAACCTATTGTTGTTTCCATGTTATCCCAAGTTTTTAAAGCTTGAAATACCTTCCAAGGGTGAAAATTTGAGTGATAACAATTTTGGGACATGTAGTGGGATTAAGATCTAAGGTAGTGGAAGTATATTTTGTGTTTTTATTCTACATATCAGTCATTAGATGAATTAAAAACATTAATGGTGATTCTATGCTGAATCACCTGGTTATAGAAACCCATTCACTTGTTTAAAATAAGTTATGTTTTCCATTCACTATCTTGATGAGGTTGTTATGGTTGAGTTTGAAGTATATCTATATTTCATGCAAGTTGATGAGGCATATTAAGCATATGGTACTCCCTATTATCCCTATAATGAGCCTTATCAATCCTATAATGAACCATACTAGTAGTATATTGATTCATTTCTATCCTATGACTATCTTAATTTCTCTTTATGTTACTCCAACTATATGCCTCAATAATCTTATCAATCTTGTTATCCCCATTACTATCAAGAGTATCAGTCTTTCCATCTTTATGATCCATATAAATCCTATGATTTGCTTACACCTCCTCCATGTGGCTATGATAATGCATATGAACAACCTTATTTTCAAGATGAAATGGATGAGATGGAGAATAAGATACTAGTATTTGAAAAAAGAGTTTGTTCAACTTCTCAATATGAGGAAGGGATTGGGATTTTTATAGTTGAATCTAATTATCCATTAGTGAGAAATGAGTTGTGTACATTGGTATTAGAAAGGATGCATATTTGGGAAAGACAAAAAAGTGAGTTGGATTAGGTGTTTCAAGAGTCATCTTGCATTCCTTATCAACCTTATTATGCTCCATATACTCATAAAATCATTGACCATCCTCAAATACAACCTCCAAGAGAGATAATTCAATTTCCTAGAGAACCTACTAGTTTCAAATACCCAACTTGCAGCCAAGTAGTTATGTCATAGGAGTAAAAAAAGGAAGAGAGCCAAGATCAAGAGACTAAAACCAAAGAATACCTTGTGCCTATTCAAGCCCCATTTCTCATTCCTTAAAAACTTAAAATTATTCCATCTTGGATATATATTGAAGGAAATATTCAAAAGAAGAAATATGCCATAGTTGAGAAGGTTGAAAATCAAGTTGTAGCTATTGAGGAAACTCAATAAAAATGTATGAGAATAATGAAGTGGATTTTGAGGAGAATGAAACACTTATAACACAACTCAATTTTATTTCTGTCAAAGAGTTTTTACAAGAATCTTCCACCCCCAAGACCTTAAGTTTCAATAAAACTCCTTCAACTACCAAACTAACTCATGAACATATCTCTTGCCTCTCCCATAATCTACATTATTGAGGAAGAACCTATCCTATGAGAGGCAAATGAAGAAGATAAATTTATGGTTAAAAATGATGAATATGCTTCAAATGAATTTGATGAAGAGATATTAGTTGTTACTCCAATTTGGGAAGAAAGAGGCAATGCATTTTTCAAAGATGATTTATATATGAATGTCAAGGTCTTGAGAGTATGCTTGAAGAAGGATATCTAATTATATCTAATATTATTGAGGTTGAAGCTAGTCTTAATGTTGAAGGTTTTCTAAGCCAACAACTTGAGGTTTTGAATGAATTTGAAATGTTTTCAAATGAGCAAAAGAATGAAATTGAAGAAGTTGATTCCCAATAACATCATGAATGAATATAGAGGTTTGATATTCTTGATATCCCTATATTTTTAATTAGAAATATCATGATTCTATTCAAGTATGTATCATTCAAATTAACCAATGTAAAGAGCTAAATTTTGATTGGCGGTAGTACATTGAATCAATTATAGAATCTTAAGACATTTACAAAGATAAATTTCCTATTCATAATGATTATGATGAGTTTGATCAAGATACATCCATTGAGCACCATGATGCATCATATATTGAGTACACAAATTTCCTTGAAGAGATTTACGAACTTGTAGTAAATGAAAAGAAACATGAAGTCACTCAAGATGACATAGAGACCCAAGGATAATATCTAGATGGAGTATAATTTGTTGAGGTTATAGCTAAAAAGTGATATGGAGTGGGTATTGAAGTAAAAGATAAATTTTTCTTCATAGGTGACAAGTTTTTTGGTTTTCCTTCACTTGAGAGCATGCTAAGAGGATTGGTATTCAAAAAGAAGGTTAAGTCAACAAAAGAGATTACTATGAGATAGGTTTATTAATGATATTATTCACCTCAGGGAGATAAATATATCATAATTTCCCCTTTGATGTAGGATGAAGAAGTTATTTTTAGTACACAGTAGTTACTTTGTTGTGTTTTGTGTTTCCTAAGTTCTTTCATATCACATATGTGTGGTCTTGTTTCCTTCACTTTGTATGTTGTCTTTGTTTCATGTTCTATTATAAGTAAAATAATTTGTCTTGTTTTTTTTAAGTTCTAATTAGGTCTATGGTTTAGTTAAGGTGACTCCATTATCCAATGTAAGGACAAGGATACTAGTTTAGTAAGCATGGCAAGCATGCTACCCCCATGAATCACCAATTTGTTGACCAGTTTTGACCCTCAAGGTCAAAAGATCAACCCCTATAGATTGAAACTCGAATTTTCATGTTTTAATAGTGTTTTTTATATATTTTTCATGCCTTATGAGGTTTTAAAATAGTCTTTCTAAATTCTATTATCAAATATTAAGGTTAATGTCATAAAATTAAGGCAACAGCTGTTTTGGTATTATACTAGCCTAGTCATGTCATGGTGAGAAAATGAGTGAGTGCAAGAGGTGTCATAGTTTTTTATGTCTCTATCCAAGTAATATTTACCCTTAATCACCTTTCATAAACATTTCATATGTGTTTGTAAATTTCAATGTTTATTTGTGAACTCTAAGGCAAGAGAAATTAAAGAAAAAGGTATTTTTGGCTAACTTCCATGTTTTCCAAATATGGTCAAGATGAAATAAACATACTATACACTTTAAAAATATCGTAAAATAGATCTTAAATGTGCATATAGATCTCCAATGTGCATATTTTTGATTAGTACAAGTTAGAAGGTAGTTAGAATAGAAGTTTCAACACTAAAGAATGGAGTTTTAGGCATTTATATAGACTTATTAAGCTCATTTTTAGGTGAAAATGGTGTAAAAGTGTCTCTCTATCTCCCATAAGTCATTTTAAATATTAGATATCTTGGAAAGTTCCTAAAATTCTCAAAATTGCATCAAAATTTCCATCAACCTCTTAGTAAACTAGTAAAGGTAGTATACAAAAAGAAGGTGCATGCCATATAGGTGGATTTAGAGCCTAAGATATTTATCAGATATATGGACCCTTATGGCTTATCAATAAATGTAATTATTTTTTTGATTGATCTCCTTAACTTTATGAACAATCACTAAGGAGATAAGGTGTTTTAAAGAGGTGTTAAACCCCATAGACTCATTATTTATCCCCAATATGCTTATTTTAAGTAGGTTGAATGCATAAAATAAATTTAATATGGTATATAAATTCTATAAAAGCATTTTCACATTTATAAAAATCCCATTTGGCACATGTCAGTTCAAAGGGTAAGAAAACTACTCTTTTGAATAATTTGTAAGGTGTCTACCATGGTTTATTTATGTTTTAGGTTTTTCAACAATCAAATAATGTGAATGGATTTATTTCATAATATCTCACTACCTATAATTATTTATATATCCACCAATGTTTCTCCATGCTCATTCCAATGCCATTTTCTTAAAGCAACAAATAATGTTTTCAAGCCTTCTAAACTATGTCATATATCTACCCACTTAAAACATGGTTGAAGGAGTCTTATCTTACATTTTAAAAAGTTTATGATTGTCTTGAAATGATGAGAGAGGTTATGAGTCAATATTAATATGATCTCAGACTTCAATAGATTCCACTAGCACCACTAAAGGCCTAAATCATGAAAAATGTTGACCTATAAGTCTGCATACTTGTAGGTCTACTTTTAAGAGAAATAAAATGAAATATTCAATAATATTTGGTTTATAAGACCTAATTAATGAATTAAATATGGTTTTACCACATTTTTAAAGGTTTAAGACCATGGAGTGTGTTTTCTAAATTAATTCTATAAGATCCTAAATATTACCACCTATAGGCTTAATAACAGAGTTTGAGCAATTTAAGGCTTTGAGACAACATTAAGATAATTTTAAAATATACATGTGATATTTAGATATTGGAATCAACCTATGAAATTATTAAATAGTTATAATTTGGTAATGGTATAAAATACATACACCTTTTGATCATCTACATCCATGTATTTAATGGACACAAGGGAAAGCATGTATGTTTGAGAAAGCGGAAAGTGATAATAAGATTTCAAAAAGTAAATTTTGAATGTGAAAAACTTAATGAGTTTCAAGTGCATATATAATTTCAATAGCCTATTTGAGAGTGTTATATTTCAAAGCTAAATATTCAAAAGGCTTTCTACACACTTACAACCTTATCTTGAATAGATGGAAGAAATAAGATGAATTTTTATGAGGGTATAATGTCTTAAAAATATATTCATAGTATCCAAAGAGGACTAGTAAAATCTAAAATCTATAATTAATATCATTGAAATCCTCAGTGACCTTTTTTGAGGTCTTAAAATTCAAACGTATAAAAAGTATCATATGGCTACCTATAGGTTGGGTTGAGTAACTCAAGTGGTTTCCAAACTTGAGAAGATGATGAAATGTTTCATGTTAGAGTTTGGTTGAATAGGTAAGATACAAAATACCACTAGATATTAATAATATATGAAATAAAATCCAAAGAGAATGATCAAAACACTCAGATATCCCCTACAATCTCAAAGCCATATTATCTCTTACAACCATATATAATATTGATAAGAAATATGTGTAGTTGCTTTTTGAGTTAAAAGTTTTTAGGCAAGAGCAGGCTTATGGATCCATTCGGAAGATAAATAAGGTATTGATAAAATTAGAATTTTTTTGTAAAGGTAATCATCTTCAACTTATAATCAGTAAATCTTGTAATTCAACTAGAATGTAACTCACAAGTAACATGAATCCTGTGTATGAAGGATTACATAATGACTACATGTTATGGGGGTACCTAATGATCAAGGGATCTAAATAATGTGTTTATAAATTTATTAATACATTTTATGAGGGTTCAACTCCCTCAATATTAATAAAAGAGTATAATAAATTAGCTAGGGTCTCTCACCTCATTTTGCTTACAAATGTTAAGTACCAACAAAGGATGATTGCATGAGGATTGATGAATAATAATGGTGATAATACCATTAAAAAATGGAATGGTTAGTTTCATATACACAATAGGGTGTTTTGAGCTAAAACCAAACTCCAAAATTGCACTTTTAGGCTTGAGTTCTCTTCTAGACCTCACACATATAGTCTATCAACTTGAGACATATATTTAGATGCTCATATATATCATGAAGATATGAATGGTGGATAAATTTATTAGGAATAATAATTTACCCATATTCACTTATAATTCATGTAATTTTGATGTTCATCTAAGTCATGTCCTTTATGAATAATCTTTAAGACCCTAAACCAATCACAAGTTGTTTAGAAGACCAATTTTAACTTGATGGGATAAATATGCCTTACAATGGATTATAATGGATATATTTGAAATTAGGTGACATTATCAAGTATTAGGATCACCTACACCTGGTAATGGTTGGCATGTGTAGGTACAAAACTTAATGAAATTATCATAAATGCATGGTTATAGGTGTCTTTGTTTAGGTACATGGTATCAATTAACCTCCAAACCAGGTATATAATATTTTTAATCATGAATATATGTTTAATTATAATTAATAATCCTTATTAGGTCTCAAAAAATGATATATGAACCATTAAGGTCATTAAATTGGCTAAGAAGAGAGGAATGCACTAGTTTAAAGGTCAAAAAGCCCATCTACAGTCCTATAAAGTAATTTAAAATAAATTATTTAAATGGATGAAGTTTTTTTATGAATTTTAAGGACTAAAAAAATATTTTAGATAATTATAACCTTTAAGTGTTTTTAAAAATCAATTCAAGGGTCTATTAAGCCTATTCAAATACCTAGAATAGGGTTTTTGACCATTTCATGGTTTGTATATCTGTACAGGGTTTCAAGAGAAATTTTTTGGCATGGAGCATTTTTATTTCATGTGATAAGTGAATAAAATAATTCCTATATTTTTCACTTGTGTGGGAGGCCTATGGAGCCAAAACATAGTTTATAGGCCTATATGGATAATGGAGACCTAATTAGAGAGAAAATGGGATAATGAGTGTACTTACACTCAGAGTTGGTTAATTAAACTTGTAATGAATATATAATGTGATAATAGGTAATAAATAATACCCTAATTTTTTAAATATCATTTTTACACTATCCTACACAAGGGTCTTTACTTGTTTTTAGGGCTACAAGGATTTGAGGCCAAGTGAGAGATTTTCGTGTAAGTTGAAGTCTTGGAGAGAGTTTGACACCTAAAAATGATTTTATATATGTTATATATGATATTTATATTCTTTTCATGGAGAAAAAACTTACTTATACATTTAAACTCAAGTTTTGAGCTATTTGGGTAGGAAAGGCCTAGTGATACCAATGGGGTTTCAAGACATCTAAAGAGTTTCTTGATGATTTCCATTGAGATTTTAGTTCGAGGAGTCCCTAATTAGAATAAATGTTTCAATATTAGATCTATAATATAAGTAAAATTTACTTGATGATTAATGAGTCCACTTGTCATCTCACAAGTCAAGACAAAGGGTGGTTTTCAAGAAGAAGATAAGGTGTCAAGTAACCAAAAGAAACTTTGTGCCACTTAAAATATTAAATAATGTTTAATAAATCAAAAATGTCATTAAATAACTATTTAGATAGTTTCATTCCTCCTTTATTTAATTTAACTCTCATGAGACACTTGTGACGTCTCTCTCCTAGGCCTTCTCTCTTCTCTCTCATTTATCTATAAATTAATCCTTGATAGGTTATGTATGTATCCTCCACTTGGGTATGGTAAATACCTGCTAAATATAAATACTTTTATAAATTATAAACTACTATTTTACCTCCTCCTTTTATTAGTTTTAATGTGTGTGTGACTAGTTGATGTTTTCAAGTGATTATCTTAGCTTCCTTGACATGTCCTTTTCTAGCATTCATATTTATTTTAAAATTATTTTTACACATCTTGTTAAGTGTCTACGTGAGCTGTGAAGGTTTATTGAGTTGTTTATTCACTATTTTCATTACATTACCTCTTGACTATGTCTCCTAGCCCAAGCATATTTCACTATATCCACAATGAAGTGTTGATGTAGAGAAGAAAATTAGGAGTAGTATTTATTTCAAGCTAGTCTCATGGTTGATGTGCACATATAGTTGGTTTATAGTGGCCAAACTATCTTGGTGCATCACCTCCATTAGAATAGGTTTTCTCTATCTTTTCCTATAAAGTTGGTATATTATCAAATGAGCCTACATGATACATCAAGGGGGGCCTACACTTTAACCTAGAGATTCAATCCAACATTAGACCACCCATAGCCTAGAACTATTTCCATGTTATTCCAAATTTGGAAGGCTTGAAATACATTTCAAATGTTTTTATTTGGGTGATAACACATATATTTATAGTAAATAAACATTAAACACATTATGAATTTTATAAGTGGAATGAGGGAGAGCTAGATGATAGGCAATGGAGCTAATATTATCTATAATGTCAAATGGTCTGATAAATTATGGATTTAGTTTGGATGCCTTACCAAAATTTATATATATTTTATGAGGTCTAACTCTTAAAAATACATATCCAACCAAATTCCCTTTGAGGTATTTTTAAGTCAGTGTAATTCTTGTGTTAATAAAATGAAACTTTCAAACTTTGTTGAATAAGAGAAAATTTTTAATTAAATTCTTTATAATGTTCATGGCCAACCAATCCCCTAGTTCAATCCATCAAAATCAAGTGGGGTAAATTTTATTTGACCATACTTGGCAAAAAAAGGTGGCATTTTTATAATAGAATGATAATTTTTATTATAGGAAAATTATATTAAGTTGAGATAATATTCCCACTTATACTTTTGATACAAGACATACATTGTTAGCATTTCTTAAGTAAATTGATTTAATATTTTTTTTGTTCATCCATTTATGGATGATAAGATAAATTGAATTTTAGATATGTTTCAAATTCAACATTCAAGATATACTAAAACCTTGAATTAAATAACTTGTCCCTATTAGAGATAATACCTTAGGTACCCTATGAAGGCATACAAATTTATTTACAAATTTTGTGGAAAATGTGGGGGCATAAGTTATATTTCATACAATTAAGTGAGAAACTTTAATAAATTTTTCAATAACAACAAAAATTATGTCATGCCTTCATTGATACTTAGGTTTTCCCAAAATGAAATCTATTTAAATAACAATCCATTTGTTTTATGGGACTGAATATGGATATACAAAACTGCTTGGATGATATTGTTCAAATTTAACATTCTATTATTATAAACATTTTATCACATAAATAGACACATAATTTTTTATTCTAAGAAAAAAATATAACCTTTTTAGTTCATGGGTCATCTTCATGACACCTAGGTGAGAAAAATGAGGTGTAGTAATCACTTCTAATAGTTACTATCTTAAATTTATAGAATTTAAAATTTAAATTTTTTAATACCTTAGAAGTCTATACAAGTGAAAAAAATCATAAAAATATTTATGCACTACTCCTTTGGTCAATTCTACACATATTTATCTAAAAATAGAATCAGTTAACTATTATTTAAAAATTAGTTATTATGATAAAGAAATCAACTACCCTATTTTAATTATCTTTAACATAATTAATGTGAGTGTTATTTTTTTGATAAAATCAATAAATATTCACTATCTTGCATTTAGTTGTTCTTAATTAAACATGTGTATAACATTTTGGTGATTATATTTGATTTTAAAGTGTTTTACAATTGATAAATATTTTCATTTCTTGAGGGCATGCACCATAGTAGCCAACTGAAGATCATGGGTGGGATAATTATGATTGTGTGACTTAATTTTAAAATATTCACTGGTAAAAACCTTACCATCTTAGGTAAGAATATCCCTAATTATAATAATAAAATAATTTATAATTATTAGAATTTTTGTTAGTATCTACAATAACAAGAATAGGAGTATAAGTAAATAGATCCTTAGAATTTTGAAATTATTCCTCAAATTGAGGAGTCAAAACAAAATTTTTACCTTTTTTATATAATGAAGTAATGGTGATATCAAATATAAATTAAGTTACAATAAATATTCTATAGTAATGAACTATTCCCATAAAAATTTTTACTTCATGCACATTTATAAGATCATGCCACTCCTTAATTACCATGATCTTATTAGGATCAATGGGCATCATTGATTTGGATATTATGTGCCCAAAATAATGGATCTTATCTTTATAGAATGAGAAATTATAAAACTAACCATACAAATTATGCTTTCTTAGTATTTTTAAGATTAATCATATATGTTTTTCATGTCTAACCTCATTATTATAATTCACAAGGATGTCATTTGAAAATTCCAATACAAAATGATCCAAAAAAAGCTTCAACACATTGTTTAATAATTTAATAAATGTACTAGGTGCATTAGTCAATCCAAAAGCATGAAAATGAAATCATAGTGACCATATATTGTGTAAAATGTTTTTTTGTGCACATATTCATCTTCGATGTGTAGTTAATCATACCCTAATTAAATATAAATATAAAAAATAAAATAATACAATTATGAAATATAAATATTATAAAATAAAAAAGACACTCTTTTTATCAAATACATAATCAATCTTTGTAATACAATGATTACTAGTAAGAGTGACTTTATTGAAAATTATATTTTCAATGAAAAGTAGTGTTTAACCCTTTTTTGGAAATATATCATTTTGAAGGGTTAAGGGGGTAGAATAACCTATACACAAGGATGGATAAAATGTTTATAAAGTAAGTAAATAAATTTTAAACATAAATGGATGAATATTTTGAGTTAAAATACAAAGATGTGCTAAATATATAAAGTAACAAATTTGAAAGATATTATATTGAGTGTAATGCTAAGAATAAATGATACTTAGCTAGATTTATAATGTAGAGGTGGATCTGAGTTGTACATAAGAAGTGTGTAGGACTAGGATTTTGGGATAGTTGTTACATTCTATAAATGAATTTTATATATCTATAGACCTTAATACCAAATGTGGGAAACTATCATCAATGCAACTTTCTATTATGTGGTGTTATTTTCTAGTGCATAATATGCATTAGATTTGGATGTGACGAACTTCACTATTATATGTTTTTGGTTGCCTTTATGATAATTTATTTATATTTGGAACATATGATATAAATTATTATGGATAAAACCTTTGCTCTTCACCATACTTCAACTTTGGGATGTATTTTTTCCAAAAAATAGATTAGTGGGCTTATGGTGTCAAATTGACCTCAAATACTCCTCTATAAATGAGAACTACCTACATATTCAATACTCTAAGGAGGGAATAAGACTTATGTATTTCTCCCCTATGCATGGTAGTGTGTGTGAATAATGGTGTTATATTTTATAGGTAGATGAATGTAATGATCTATCTTATAACTTGAAAAATAATGCTCATGGGATGATCTTTGGATTCTTCATACCTTTTGTATGAGTCTTATTATTATTTATAAATAAATAGGGATGAATGTGATATAATAACTTAGTTGTGAAATTGATTGAATGAACCTTGGTAGGTGTTAACTTGGTATTTTAATAGATTAATAATGTGAAGGATTAGACTTGTACTTATACAAAACCTTTTGAAAATCTATCATGGTAGAGTTAAATAAGATAAATTACTTGACCCATAGGTTTTAAATAATTTTAATTTTGGATTAATTTTGAGGACTAGACACTAGCATCGGTGTTAGTGTCCCTTTGCTTTTGATAGTGTTAAGAAGGATAGAAAATAGTTGAGGATATGAAAATGATAGTGAATGATGTATATTAGGTTTTAGTATTTTTAATAGGACATGATATCTAAGATATTATAATGATAAGGGTCAGAATATATGATAATTAATTATGCATAATGAGATGGTGAATGCAAGCCTTTTGATAGCACGAAGGTCTAAAAGTAAAGGACAGATCCCTAATTGGTATTTTTCAAATGTAAAATATTTATATGATATAAATAATAACTTTTAATATCTACATGACCACCCCCCCCCCAAATTTAATCTAGCAATGGATAAGAATGAGATTACTTGGTTAAATAAAATAAATGTGCACCTAGGTGTGTACAACACACCTTACCTTTGATTGAGACTACTTTGAGTGCTTTAATAGTGTATAACATGTAACAAAGATAATTATACACCATAAATCAGTGCATATATTTATAAATTTGAAATAATTGAAACAATTTAAATGAAAGAGAGCAAGGAGTACACTTATGTGTTGATGCAACTAGTTGTCCTTTGTAGTTTTCTTGGTAAATATGATTCCTTATGAAGAATTGGATTTGAGTGAGGCTAAAATATGAACATTGGAGATTTGAATAGGGATATTTAAATGTATCATCCCCCGAATATAGTGTAAGGATGAGTTGTGACATGACAATTGATTTCAATAAATCTCAATCTCACAACACAAGTATGAATTTATAATTTGGTGAGGGTGAGTGATTTAATAAAATAATCCCATAAATATTGTGATATTTAATCAATTTAATAAATTCAAACTATAAAGAGAACTAACTACTGTAGATAGAAAATGGTTGATATTAATACCTTTTGGTGTAAACAGTGCTTCTTGCTAATAATAATTTGGAGTTATAAATGGTAAATTTGAATTTTTTATGAATTTCCATGGAATATTAACCTTAAATTTTTCTCAAAATAAAATATATGTGTCACAAATCTAAAAAACTCTATTTTAAATCTTGTGAAAAATCATTGCAATGTATAGGATTCTAACCCAAGTGTATATTTGAATTATGTAACTATACTATAGATTGTGCAAGTGTGGAGGTAATATATTTGTGACTTGAACCCAATGAAATATGTATATAATAATAATATATTGAGTGTGGATGTTATTATTTATAACATTCCCACATCAAAATCTAGAAACTATGAAAATGTGGAGGTCATGACTTTATGATATGTTCCCACCCTCCATTTTAAAGTGAGGGAAATATAATATGGTAGTTACCTTAGCTAAAAAGGGATGAGATTAAAATATAATATATGTATGAATCATATAGCATATATGATTAATATGTATATGTAAATATATCAATGAAATGTGTAATATGTAATCTCATCAAGCCCTAAGATGCATGATAGAGATCATGGTAATGTCTAGAAAGTAACAATAAAAGATAAATAAAAAATTAAATCACAAAAACAAGAGCAATAAATTTAATATAAAATAGTGGTCCAAGGATATATCATAAAAGGGGCATGTTGAAATTATGCAAAATTGAAAGGAAATGAAATATTCAAATGTCCAATCAACATAAAATGATATATTCAAATGTACAAAAAAACATGCAATGAAATATATGCCAACATGAAAGGAAAATATTCAAATTTTCCACAAGAAATACAATAAAAAATAATGAGATACACTCAAGTGATAATGTGAATAAATGTAGTATAATCAACCAACATAAGCATATCATATTAGTCATTGTATATATGTGTTAGCAAAAAATGTTATGTTTCATAGAATAAAAAGTATATTATGAAAGATATGAGCATGGATATAGACATGTGTAATAATTAGTATATAACCTCAGACATGATAATGTAAAAATAATCATAAAATATATGTAACCCCTATCAATCATGATCAATGAAGTAGATGCCCCCAACTTACTATATGACTTGGGCAGATGAGAGGTCCAACATTTGTATGTGCATATATCATGTGTTTATGGTATGCTTGTACCACACTCAAATATGTGTGAAGCATGCATGTGTATATAAATAAAATGATATGATATATACTAACATGAAGCAAAATAAATAGGTGTCAAGGAACTAGTAAACATGTGTATGTTGAATTTTTTTGTATTTTTTATTTATTTGAATGTTATTGTATTTTCTTGATTTTTATTTATTTATGTATTGTATATTTGAATTATTAGCAAATGTTTTATTTATAAGGAATAATTGATACTAAAGGCCAATAATTTCATCAATAAAATTCCTCTATGAAGACCCTATTTCATGTGAGTCATATTCATATGCTACATAATTGGTATCATCAGGATCATACCAATCATTTGTATTATTAGGATCATAATAATTAATGTAATCATTATTATATGAAAATTTTAATTTTTAGGTTTTTATTAAATTTGTGATATACCTTTTAAGTATCAATTTATGAAAATTCATTTCACCAGAGATTGGAGTTTCCTTATTTAAAGTTTATTTTTCTTTCTTATGTTCATCATTGTCATAATTTCCCATCTCATTAGGGGCTAGAAAAGAGTTATGTATCTTTACTATAACACTAGGAAAAGATGTAATTATTACCTTGTATTATCTATTTGAGGATGCAAGCATAAAATTTATAGTATTTCCCTTAACTTGTTCTTCTATACATGAAATGTAGATGATATTTAAACCGTATTTGTATAATTTGATTTTATAGGCATGCTTTGATTTAAAAAATACTTTATTAGAAAACCTATTTTTAGAATTTTTGTTTTCTTACCCTGAGTTTGATTTTGTAACTTTGGATCTTTTTCTATTTGTAACATTTCCTTTTCAATACATTGATTTTTTATTTATTTATTTTAATTTTTATATTTTTGTAATATTGATTTCTCTATATTTACCTTTTGAATCTTTTATTTCTCTATTTTTTCATTTTTAAATTTTTTATCTAAAATATCCTTTTGTACTCATATGTTTTCATTTTTCACTTGTGTTTTAGGAGATATACTCATAATGTGAGTGAATTAGCTGAATGATATATTTATTACAGGATCACCACTATCAATTGTACTTTGTATTTTATTTTTCAAGGTAAAATAACAATATGTGTTGGAATCACAATAACTAAGAGGGTGGGGATGAATCAGTGTTTGAAATTTTTATTTTGAATATAATTTAATATATTTGAACCATGAAAGCATCATAGTGATATAATAATCCATAAAGAACCATTCACATGAGCATGAAAGAAGAAAACACATATATGAGTGAGAAAACCTCAAGGAGAAGAAAACCCACTATGATATCTATAAATGGACTATTGTCCTATGAAACAAAAGACCAAATTTAGTTTATCAGAAAATAAACTTAGAGCACCAACCCTAATAAATTCAAACACCCACTTGACTAAGATTTAACAAGCATCTACTTACAAGGAAGCACCAACTCCCTAAATGACTAAAAACCAACTCATTCACCTCAGAATTTTAATAATATTCACACATATACTCTTATTATATGGTATAAAACTCAATTAAAATCCTCCTTATTATTAACCATACATGATTTCATTTGTTCATTTTTCACATATATAAATATGCCTAAACTGCCTTATATATACTAGTCTCATGGTCACACACCACTTGGTGGAAAAACACCTTAAAACTCTTAGGTTAGTCACATAATAGGTGTTAATACATCTTATGAACATTTTTAAATCATAATTTGAACCCATTTTGGTATACCATAACTCAATTAGGCCTTACTCCTCCTTTAGATCTCATGGAGACCTAATTGCATTAGGTTTTCCCTCTTAACACTAAAAGTTGATCTTCTTGGGCCTAGATGGCCTTCTTCAAAAAGTAAAAAAAAAATCAATCACTTAAAAAAATAACTCTTCCAACCTAATCCATTAGTTATTATACCTACATCCTTTGATCATACCATGAAAACTCCTTTAGGACAAACTACTCCATTAGGCATGTGTACATCAAAAGTCAGTCTTATAATAATGAAGCTTAAACACCATTAAAATACTCAATCATCACAAATGAAACATTCATATAAATTATCCATGATTTTAGGGTAATCACCAAATTATTTTAACGCATTAATGTAGGAAATAAGGGATTAATAACATCTCTGCAACTCGTTTATTCAAAACTTCCAAATCACCTCAAAAACCAATGATGAAGAATTAGACCTCCAGCACCTATGTAGACACTTTTCATAACTTATGATGAATAAAAATGGGTCTATAAAATCTAAAAAACATTCATAAATAGAAAATTTATAATATCTAATGGTAAATATTTGTCTCATAGTCCTATATGAATAATATAAGCTAATTTGTGATCAATGTTTTCACCACATACATTGACCTCTAAAGCTTCTCCAAAGAATGATCATGAATTATAATTCACAAATAAATTATTAATTAATTTTATTTCATCAATATATCATTTATAGACCCTAAAAACTATCTCTTTTTGGTTTTTACATTATCTGTATTATTAGGTTTATCTACGACTATCTTACTCGGATGACCAATTTAGATAAATTGAAGGCTAAAACCTATCCATAAAATATCATGAACATGTAAAATGAGTCTATAAATTATTTGTATATCCATTTAATCTTCTTTACCAATTCAACTTTAGAGATCTACAATAATTTATTGATAAATAAGCTTGTACTTGTATATTTTCTCTCTTATCTGATTAACCACCACTAGCTACAAGCACCTAAGAGAGTTAACTACATGATACAATAGTTTATCTATGAATTTTAATCTAATATAATATTATTTGAACAAAATATTTGACATTAGGTCCTTATTAGTGTTTTAGGGAGGTTTAACATAGGCTTTGGTGTCAATGATTATTCATAAAGGACTTATTCGGAATTAGTTTATTACATTAGCTTTTACATTGAATATTTATTGAGAGGTAAATATTATATTATGTATGTTTGGATATTTACCATGAGGTAAATATTATATTGTGTGAGTTAGTTATTATATTATATTATTTAGTTATTCAAATATATTTTAGTAATAATATATTTATATTTAGTCAATTGTTCATTAGATTGAGATATTATAGGGTTTGAGGAGATATTGTGGGACAAATATATCGAGACATGATATTTGAAATTATAGGAAATATTTTTCCTATATATTTATAATGACCCATATGAAATATTATCATAGTGAATAGAATAAAACAATATTATTGAGTGCTAAAATATTTCTTAGATTGTCTATGTTTAGATCTATTACATAGTGCATGAAATTAGTATTTGTATTATCTCCTTCAATACCTAACATTGGTATCAAATCAATGGATCCATGAGATATTATATAGGTCATAGTCATTATATATTTTTTAATTATCTTGAATGATAAGAAGAAATTTATTCAAGAGAATTAGACTTTAGGTAATTGAGATTAGTGTGTTTAGTTTTCTAATTTTATGCAATTTGGAAGGATTTGTATTTGTTTGGAAACACCAAAGAAAATATATAAGTGATTAGACCATACATAATTTTTTATTATTAATCTTATATGTATGGAAGGATAATTTGGATGGTACTTACTCTATTTATTAGCTCAAGATTTTTGATCTTCTATTACATTTCTAGGATAAGATTGTGTTATATACAAGCCCTAATTTATCCCAAGATGAGTGTGGTAGGTGCATTTATAAATTATTCTTATGAACTCAAACTATCCTCATGTTAATTTATGATAAAATATGCATATATCTAAAGATATAAACAAATTAAGTCTAATTTGCATTTGTTTAAGTTTATCAACATCCATATCTCAACATATCTATTCCCAAGCCCCAAATATCAATATACCTCAATCAAAGTAAGCTTCATAGGTTTTACATTGATTTCTATGATCAACATTGAATATTGAAATCTCACCAAATATCCTCATAAATCACCATTCACATTTGCCATTAGATATTATTTGTTTACATTCCACCTGTGTACATCTAATTATGGCATTCTTAATTGGACTATTGCTCACACATTTATCTTTTGTTTATAGTCTTAATAATTATCTTCAATGACATATCATTCTACCTTTTATATAGTGTTTTACCTGCACTGAACACAACTGTCCAAGTTTGATTTTTTTGGTTTATGTGTCAATGGTCTTTTAGTTGATTGTATTTTATTAAGATGTATTATTTAATAAAATTTATCTTCAATAGTATATGTTTTTTGATATCATTTTAGTGGGATGGTATAAAATTTACCTTTTATATATTTTCATATGTCAAGTTATATAGTTGAGTCAAGTCATTTAATTATGTCTTTATCATTTGTGTCAATAGTTGAGCCTTGTCATATATATTTTTTAATATCAAAATAAAAAATAAGTCTAGAGTATAATTCATTTTGGGTCAATGGTTAAAAATTCATCAAAAATATCAAAATCGAGAGTCAAGAGTTCAAAATTTTCCAATCATTTTCTCAAAATTCATATTATATATTTGATTCATTCAATTCATGTCAATAGTTATTAGTTTATTATATGTAAATATTAAAATTCAAAGTGTCTAAAATAAAAAAATATTTTTAAAGGATGCACTATCACTTGTATGTGACTTCTTTACGTCAACCGTTAAATGTGTCAATCTTTTTTTTTAGGGGGGGGGATAATTTAATTTAAAGCATTATGCAATTGAGATTTGTGACTTCATCTACTCCGTAAGTATATTATTTAATTAGAGGAAGGAATAAATAGAGGTAAGAAGTTTTAGATCATCTTGTCAGTCACCAATGACGGGGCCCAAATGGTTTGGTGATATTTTTGTGTGGTGTGTAATTTCATAGTTTATATTTTATGTTTGTAAATAATAATATAATTTCATGCCTATTCAAGATATGTAATTAGTGATCAGTTCCAAACATAATTCCCTAATGTCAAAACATAGTGAAAGGACAAAAATCACTAATGTAAGTGAGTTCATAGATCTTGAAAATGTTTTTGGTAAATCTAGAAAACCATCAAAGGTGGATAGTTTATGAGGTTCATGTTTGTGTCAATTTTTGTGGTAAACCTGTTTAAAACCATGGAGGGAGTAAGCCTTTACTTGTATCAAGGTCATGATCCAAAATGGGCATGCCATAAGGGTGAGCATACTATAGGTGAGAGTGAATGTTTTTTCACCATGAAAAAAATAGGGAGGGGGGGGGAGAATGTTAGGAATTAGTTTATTGCATTATATTTTAAATTTGATATTTTTTGAGAGGTAAATATTATATTATGTAAGTTTGGATATTTTCTATAAAATAAATATTATATTATGTAAGTTTTGATATTTTCTATAAGGTAAATATTATATTGGATGGGTTAGTTATTAGATTATATTATTTGGTTATTATAATATATTTTAGTAATAATATATTCATATATAGTCAGTTTTTTGTTAAATTGAGAGATTATAGGGTTTGAAGAGATATTATGGGAGAAATATATGGAGATATGATCTCCCTAATTATAGGAAAGAGTTTTCCTATATATTTTTAATGACCCATATGAAATATTATTTGAGTAAATTGAATGAAACAATATTATTGAGTGATAAAATATTTCTCATATTGTTTGTGTTCAGCTCTATTGCATAGTACATGAAATAAGTCTTTATATTTTCTCCTTCAATAGCTAATAGTAATGTGACTTGAATAATAAACTAATTCATGGAGGTCCTAGCAAAGACCCTTTTTCATATCTCCTTAATATCTCATACTCCCATATAGAGGTTACACATGCCAAAAAATGTCTAAAAGTGCTTTTCAAGTTTGAAACCTCATTTTGTGATCTTAATAAGCCCTAAAATAATGATTCATGCACTTTTTATTCAAATATTGACCTCAAAATTTTTGTTCATACATAAAAAATGTATCTCACCTCTATCCATGCTCTCATCTGCATACTTGCCTTGAAATTTTACCTTCATACCTCACTAGACTAGGCAAGGTCTAGGAGTGGTCTAGGTGCAAACTTACACTGAAGGTCCTACCCCTATAAGCATAACCTAAAAATATCATGAATGCTTATATACTTACTAAAATTCTAAGAAAATTCCATACAACCTTCACATGCCTATGTTCATTCATTTCACCATGCACATACCTATTTATGTCATGACTATGCTTCTTATGTGCTTGACATCAATGATCTATACCTAGCATATTAAAAATGATATCAATTATGTAGACATAAGACATTAATTGTCTTCAAATTATCTCTTTATCTTTATCTCATGAAAACACTCTTCAATGCACCTTAACACATCACACACTACCAACTATCCTTAATCACCTTTGACATTAACCTTCATAAGATGTACCTTTCACATCAATGATAATACTCAACAATATATATGATGCACATGTATTATATGATATGTGAAATAGTATTATAATAATATAAGAGTATGTATAGGAGTTAATTTGATCACTTTGTTTTGAAGTATTTATCTTAGGTTTCTCTTGGAATTTTAGTGTCCTTTTGTTAAAAATTTTAATCATTAATTGTAAATGAATTACTTTTTAGATTTGTATTTTTATATAAAACCTTTTAGGCACAACATTTCTAGATGAAAATACAACCACATGATTAACAATAACATATTTTATATTATGTATGTATGTAATATGATTTTATAACAATGTGATCTTTGAGTTGAATTTAATTTAAAACTATTCTATTAAATTGCTTATAAGGATGACTTAATATTTAAGGGCTTCACAAGCACAAACCTTGAGTGCTTCAGATTTAATATTCATACACATACCACCTAGAGAGGATGTAGGAGGTGGAGAGGTTTGATGAAGGATATGTATAATAGGATGGATCACCTTACCCCTTCAATTATTGATATCATGGACTTGGTTAGAGGGAAATTAGATATCACCCTCCTTAAGGTTCAGAGGAGGAAGATTTTAATTTTTATCTATTTTAAATGTTATAAATATAAATATGAGAATAAGATAATAAAGACATACAAATTCTAGGGAACAATCCAACATGATAGGAAAAATCAAAACTGAATCTTTACTACATTCTAAAACACTAAAAGGATGAAAACCCTATAGAAAGAAATGGTTTCATAAGAAGACTTAGAGGTCAAGGTCATCAAATGTTTAACCATTTTTTGAAATATATCATGTGAAGTGTTTAGGGTAGAATATATTATACACAAGGATGTATAAAAATATTATAATGTAGGCCAATCAATTGGAAAAAACTTAGGTAAATGAATATTATTAATTAAAATACTAATATTTGATAAATATAGAAGGTACCCAATTTGAAATATGTTTTATCGATTGAATGAAAAGGATAAATGATACTTATCTAGATTTATAATGCATAAACATATCTAAGTTGTACATAGGAATAAGTGTGTAGGATATTTTTTTTGAAATAGTCATTAGATTCTAAAAATTATGTTTTTGGAGATACATACACAAATTTTATTCTTTGGATGCTACTGTTAGTACTACTATCCATTTTATGATTCTATTTTTAGTAGAAAAAATATGCAATAGATTGTGATGAGACCAAATTTTTGATGATGTATTTAGATATATAACACATGTTATATATATTTTCTTATGGATATAAACCTATGTCTTCACCATTCTTCACCCTTAATATGTATATTTGAAAAAAATTGGTTAGTTTACCTGAGATGTCAATCTAACTGTTGACCAAATTCAACCCCAAGTCAAATTTGGTCACACCTTCCAAATTTAAACTTTCATTTAATATTTTCATGGTCATGTAATGCCCTATATATCCCATAGAAGTATTTATATATCCTTCTTAGAATTGTTTAAGTTTAGTTTGGAGAAGTTAAAGTAATGTCATATTTTGGTCATATTGTGGTCCAAGCATGTCATGGAGAGATAAGGCATGGTAAAGTTGAGTCATAGGTGATAATGGGTTTATTAAGGTCATTTTATGTCTTAAAAATATTATCATAACATTTCATGATGTTTTAGAAACTCTGAGGTTCATTTGTAATCTTGAAGGAATTGAAAATACATGAAAATGTGATTTTGGATAACATTTACATATGTCAAAAGTTACCTAAGTGATAAATAAATACCACACATGTTATAATGTCCTTAAATTAGTTAAAAACCTAACACACCTTTTAGATAATCAAAACATAGTCAAAATCTTGAAATCCAACACCATCTTGAGGAGTTGAGGAAGTTGTATAGACTTATTGAAGTAACTTTCAAGTGAAAAGAGATTATAAATGTCCCTTGAGATTATAAAGCTCAAAAAAACTTGGAATGAATTTTGAAATCTCACAGTTGCATAAAATCATCTCTCTTTCATCACTCTATTCAAAAGCTAGTGAAGGCTAAATTCAATTAGATGGTACATGTTGTATGAGTAGAGTTTGGGCATACTATTTTGGACAGAGTTTTTGAACACTATAGGATTATAATAAGTATCATTTGTCATTATATTGGTGTCATTATCTTTATGAACAATTACTAAGGATCCATAACACTTTTTTCATGACCAAATCCCCACAGGATAAGTTTAGATCAATTCGAATACAAAGAGTGAATTTATGGATGTATGAAACTATTTAGAGTGAGTCCTCAAATGTTTTAGATTAAGGTAAAAATAGGTTTTAAAGGGACCCCAAAACCCTTTAACATTAAAAAAAGATAATGCTTTACCGTGCATCAGGATAAGCAATCCTTAAACCTACTAAGAAGTAGCAACAAGAACAAGTTATACAAAGACAACCTCAGAAACTAGTTTGTAATCATCCCCCTAAAGTCCCAAATAAATTTCAATTATCTATCTTTTAGGGGTAAAATCTAGAATAGTTTCCTGCCTGCCATCAGCAATATTCTGCCTACTTTCTAGCTCTCTAGTTTTCCTAATGGATCTTCTTCCTAGTTTGTCAAGCGAACCAACATCCGGTTTAACCTTAAAATGTTGTTCATCTCTTTTTCCATTTTTAACCAAATTAGAAGCAACATGTTTCACCTTAGTATGCTGATCTTTTCTACTGCTTCTTGTTTCTACCTCCTTGGTATTGGTCTTCTTTTAATCCCTTTTTCTTTGGTTTGGAGTTTGCTTTGAGTTTTCTCCGTTATCATTCAAAGGAGGCTCTTTCACAGGGGATTCATTATCATCCAGAATCTCCTTAGACTGAGAAAAAAGAAGGTCTCCTTCCTCTAAATTTTTTCCATCTTCAGCCAAGAATTCACCTCCCTCTAGCATAGTTTTATCAGCATCTCTCCATCGATCTTCTATCCTTTGGTAGGAAACAATTTGGTTTGATAGATCTATCAAGTCTTTTATTATTTGTACAGGTATTATGGATTCTGGTTGCAGCCCATAACCTTCTTTCATCGAATATTCTTCCTCAAGAGGAAGCTCTTTATCCACTTCAGTATGTTTGACATTAGGATCTTGAGAAGAAGGTTCTTTTTCCACCTCAGCTTGTAGACCTTTAACATCTTTGTTATTCTGTTGTTCTTGTCGATAATCTGCTTTGGGTTTCCAAACTTTCCTTTGTTGCATCTTGGTCTTACTCCCTTCCAGAACACTACTAGAGTGATTTTTACTTTTGTAAGGGCAGTTTCCGACCAGATGCCCCTATTTCTTACAAGCATAATAGGAGTTGGGCAAGTTTTCATAAAATATCCTTTGAGTTTTCTTACCAAAATTTGATATTAGATCCACTTTTTCTAGAAGATGATTCAAGTCTACCATTTTAACATAAATTCTGGCACTCTGAAGTTTGGATCTAGTAGCTGTTGTAATATCCACTACCACAAGTTCCCCAAGAGAACTGGCAATTCCTTTAAAAATGTCCTCATGCCAAAATTCTAACGGGAGGCCAGGAAGTCTTATCCAGATGGGAGTGGATAAGAAAAATGAATTTGAGAGATCCATATTAGGCTCCCAAATTTTAACAGTGAGAGAGCATTTACCAAAAGGCCATGGTCCTCCACACAGAACCATATTCATGTCTTCCTTATAATTGAATGTAAAAAAGAAGAAACCATTCAAAATTGGAGCCATATCTACCTCTCCTCTAATAACCCATTTCCTCAAATGTTTTTATATGCCTCAAATTAATTTTTCATTGTGGAATTTATAGATGGTTCTTTGGCAATAAAAATCTCTCTTATGAGCATTTTTCAAGTGTCTATTAGTTTTCTATGTTTCACAAGTTTTTCAGGTGGTAAAAATCATCTGATTAGTTCTTCATTTTCCTATAACCTCTTCTCAATCCATTATGGTGATAATAATTATTCAATTTTTATGTACAAGTCCCAAATGTCCACTTATTCATTCACCTTTTGTATAATGTGTTTTGTATGTCTGTATAACATGTGAGTTGAGTGATTTTATAGATGTTTCAAATAAATTGATTTTTGATTTCATGTTAGATGTGTTAATTCAATAATAAATATGGTCTTTCAATCTATAATATTCATTCAAGTTGTACTTATCAACTCTCGAGCATAGAGTCATAGTCTTCAGTCACCTACAGTATTGTAGGCCTATCATCCAAAAAAAATCCAATGGTGATGGAATTTAATGAAGGTTATCTCAGACATAAAGTCACTATGATGGTTCTCATTTTAATATTTCATGAACTAATGGAGGAACTAAAAACACTTAAATTTAAATGATGGCTATCAAGACTAATCCTAAGAAAGACCTACATGATTAATTGTGTAAATACTAAACACAAAGTTTGAAGATGACTTGAAGAGGCTTATAAAATTTAAATGATAAAATAAAATACCCATAATGACTATCATTAACGTTTATATAATCATGTTTTATTTATAAGGGCCTAACTCATAATTATGTACTTAGAATTCACATGTTGTCACCTATAGCCAACCTAGTTGAGACTCTACCTTGAATAATGAATGAAGATGTTCAAAGAGAACATAAGACTGATAATGTGATTGAAATGAAGTTATAATAACCTATATATATTATTTTTAACATTATAATTTTCATGACCTATTTGAGAAGGTTAAATCCAAATCACATGCTTAACCATCCTATTAGTCACCTATAATTAGTTGAAGAAATGGGCCTTGATTAATAATGTTGATGAGGATTGGAGTCTATATGGAATTTATAAGTATATTATGTATTAATAAAACAACATATAAAATCCTTTTAGCTGTTTTAAGACTATTTTTGGACTTAAAAACCTCAAACATAGTCAAACTCTCTAATGAGTACCTATAGCAAGCTAGTTGGGAGGATTGTCTTACATGGCAGTGTTGATAAGGGAAATTTTTTTCAAGAGATTTGAATTATTATTTATCATATAACATAAATAACATCACAATATCTAAAATTTTAAATAACATCACACCTAATACTACAAATTAACTCCAAAATATATGCATAGGTAGACATACTTGTATATCTATTAGGTGATCAAGTTCTCTCCAAAACATGAGAGAGTTATTTGTTTGAATATTTAAATATATAATATAACTAAATTTATTAATTCATAAATATCAAAATATTTATAATCTTTAAATTAGAGAGATAGGGGTCATAAGATAGTTACCTACACACAATCCAAGCACAAGTCTGTATGCCTAGATTAGTGAATTTATATTTTTGAGGATGTAGATTTATATGGGAATTTGAGGAGAGTTTCAAGGTAAATTTTAACCTCATATATCCTTTAAGTCATCTCAATTAATAAAAACATTGAAACCCTATTTACTCAGTCTAGGCAAGACACATGATTGTTCATTCTTGAGGAGGAGTTGCTTGTTTAAAGAGTCTAAGGTTTAAGGATATTAAAGAGATATGAAAGAAAGGTAATTTTTTAATATAATTTTATGGTCATTAAATATTTCCATCATTCATAAAACATATCCAAAAAATAATGGAATCATAGGCATACCCTGTTTAGACCCTTGTACAAACCTAGTTACCTTGGCATACATACTAGATAGTCTTGAAGAGAGTATGGATAGTCAGTTGGGGAGATAGTAAAGTGGAGTGAGTTTATAAAATAAAAGTAAATTAATAATATGTTAAAATTTATATATAAACATTTCATTAGCTTATACCTCCAAAAAAGAGATAATCAGGCACCTACAGTCAACTAGGGTATTCTAGGCAACTTGGCCCACAAACCCTAGGACTAAAACATTGAGGATGCAAAGATTTTGGTGAAGAGTGGAAATATGAAGATTGGAATAATTAAATATATATTTCATGGTCCTCTTCATGTAATTATATCTCAAAAAAATCTCAATAAAGTTCTCACTAACCTAATTTACTCTCAAACCTCACAAAATGCTTACTTTCAACCTGAGAGGTCATTTTATTTTGCTTGGTATGGATCAAATATACTAAAAGGTAATTTTATATTATAGGGTATGTTTACTAACATATTGAAACTAAATTTTTCCTAACTTTTTTGTGGTTTCATTCCTTGAGTTGTATGTGCTATCATTAAGAACTCAAAGCACTCGCAGGCTACCTAAGAGAGCTATAAGGACCTAATGAGGGAAAAAAAAATTTATAACTATAGATTGATAAAAAAAACTTAAAAATAAACCATAAAATGTTAAATAATCCCGTTATCATAATACAATGCCATTGGTTAGTATAAGACTATATAAAACTATACGTAATAGGCCTAAAAATATTGATTTTTGCTAGAAGATAAGACTGTACAAGTTGTGAGTTCTTAAAAATTAACATGGAGAACAAGGGATAGGTTTTATAAGTGAATAAAATTATTATTTTGGGTTTATCATGTGTGGGGAAATTTTAGAGACATTTTTCAATATCTTGGTAGGGAGGCCTAATTGAGGCCTAATTAGGAGAGAGAAGCTACAAAAAGGGATATATCAACTCACTCTCAAAGCATGAAATTGAGCCTAGAGGTATAAAGTCATAATGGGTCATTCAATATGACATCATATTCTAATAATCATCCAAAAAAATCCCTACACTAGGAGGTTTGTATCATTTTAGGGGTATAAGGAGTGAGGCCTAATTGGGATTTTTGGTAGAAAATGAATTACTAGGAACTGTTTTAGGAATCAAAATGGATTGTTATAGTTATAATGTGATGTGAATAGTAAATACATAAGGTTTTTATGAGATAAATAATAAGAATCCAAGTTTTTAAACTTTTGTGCAAAGTGATAGAGGTATAAACCACTAAGAGAGGTGGGGTGAATAAGTGTTTAACAATAATACAATCTAATTCCTAACTCTTCAAGCTACTTAACCAATCACATAAGTATACAAGATAGACGAATAAAAAAATAAACATGAATGTAACCAGTACACAAAGATTTATGTGGAAAACCCTCATGTGGAGAAAACCCACTCTCATGTCTATGAAATAATGGACTATAGTTCTATAAGATGATTACAAACATGAGGCTTTAGTGAAGCACCCACTTCACAAGGAGCACCAAACGCTAAATATGACAAGCACCAACTTTCCTAATATGTTGAGAACCAACACAAAACCTATTAAATGAACCATTCTTGAACTTTAATTGTTTCTAAATCTAATATAGAAACCCTACAAGAAAAATCTTCTCTAAGTTTGGAACTCCACATAAGTCACCAATACCAAGCTATCTCTTCAACAAAAAAAATAAACCCTTCACAAATATTCCACTCATATAAAAATATGCACTCATAAATATAGTAAAAATAATCAATAAAATCATAAAATTATGTTGATTCTAATTACATTTTTCTTTTCTCAATCTCATACAAACATTGGTCACCAACACCCCCAACAACCTTCACACAAGGTCTTCAAATATCAACACATATAATTGCTTGTCTTAGATTAGTTGCCCACACAAATATATTAATAAAATATTGTATATATACCATTCTCAATTATGACTGGCTATTTCTCCTTATGATATTTTATAAAAAATCACTTATGTCTTCCAAGGATCGCCATGAACCTCTACAATAGCTTTTTAGTTCATGTAGTGATCCCTTGTTCATAATCCTTAAAAATGAACATATATTAACTAAAAAATATATTAAATGAGTCTTAAACACTCTCCAACCATCAAGAACACTTGATATAATCATCTGCCTTATAATCAAACTCAATCACTCAAACTGAGTTCCTTTTGCTAGCAAAACCATCTGGTGAACTATGAGTCAACTATTCACTCAAATACAATTAAATAGTAATAAAATAAATTTCATGAATATAGGTTATACATCCCATAAATCACCTATAATATCTTATACCCATCCATACTCACTTATTAGGCCTTTCAATTCCACTTCTCACTCTGACTAGTTTTTCTCACTATGGCACCCTTTTCTTCATATCAACTAGACAACATTGAGGACCTGTAAATTTTACATAGATAAATTAACGTTGAAAAAAATTACATTAATTTTTTAATCAAGTTATAAGCTTCATCACACACCCATTTGTTCCCCTAGTTACTTTAAAAAATCTCTCACAATATCAGAAACACTGTTAAGAAGCACTTTTATGTGAGACCCACAAAAAATAAATATTGACCAAACACATCATTAGAAGAATATTGGAGTATTATGCAACCTTAAAAAATAATTATATCCATCCACAAGCTTATTAATTATCAACAAGAAAGATCTTCAATATTGGGTCTTAAGACTAGGAATTCTGCTCATAAAAACCTGCTTACCTTCTTAGCAATCATTCATAAAGAATAGGTCCTTAATACATGAAATAATGATTTGAAATCCTTATTAAAAAAATTAGATAATATCTAAAAAATGATCAAATCCCCATTAAAAGTGTACATGAGTTGAAGAACATGAGAACTTTCCTCTCAAGCTCAAAATGTACCATTTAAGCACCCTCTAAAGCACATGAAGAATTTTCTTGACTTCATCTATCCTTATCTAACCTAAAACTAAAAAAAATTCTTGAAGATAATTTTTTGACCATATCCCATGAAAAGATAGGATTTACCAACCTACAAACACCCTTTTACCCTTCATAAGGCCTCACAAGCCCACCTAGACCAACTAGGCCAAGAACCCAACAACCTTGTAGACCACTTGAAACCACTTGGAATTCATCTACCTACCCTATTGGATCACTAAACATGTCTAACATACATATTCCAAGGACATTGAGCTCCTTACGATGGCACATAATCCAAAGCACTCAAGAACCCTTAGGCAATCATGTAAAATCAAGCCTATAAGGTACAAACTAAATAGCATACCTCATGAAGGCCATATGAAGTAAAAATTTTAGCATATAACACATCAATAACAAGTAAAACATATTCATACTATGCTCATTCAACCATACACCATCCACTTAGGACACCCATGCACACCCTTGTAAGCATCACAGTACTCTAACTACACTAGGCCACCATGTTTCATCTCATTGTACCTACTAGACCACTTTGTCATTGCACATGCCTTATATACATAAATTATAACACTTACCATAAATATCCTAATAATATACAACTTTTTTATTGATGGAAACACTCCTTTCCTCTCTACCCCTTCAACACTGGGCACCATAAAAATCAAATAAGTAAGCTAAAAAAAACACATGGAATCAATATCATTTCTATTAATACATTTAAAAGAGTACTATTTTTACCTCAAACAAGCAAAGCTCCCCCTTGGAATGTGCTTACACTTAGAAACTGCTCCCAAGTAACCTAGATCTTTGGACCTGTCACCAATTGGATGATAACATAGCTCCCCCTAGGACCTTTCTCCACTTTAAAGGCTCCCCCTTTGTCTACACAACCCATGCACACCTATAAGAACTCCAAGAATAGCTACTATCACTTCAAACAACAATAAGATCACCAAAGTTCCATACAAGCTCATTTATCATTACTTTCAAGGTAACACATAGGTACCAAGGGCACTCCAAGCATAGTAAAAAACCTAAATAATTCTAAGAATAGACTAAAATGATCAAAAAATAACCAAAAAATCCAACCTTCTTTGGTTATTTTCTTAAAGAATCTTCATTTTCTTCACTAGGCCTATTTAGACCCCTTGTAGCCCTATCTAACCACCAAAAATGTTGTAACTCTCTTGCATAAGCACTTAAAACACTAAAACATCATATATAAGATAAAATAATATTACCATTTAGACATTACAAAATTGAGCCTCCAACTCATCCTCCTTATCATACTTCCTTCCTTAACCTACTAGCCAATTAGGCCTCCCAGTGAGCTAAGAAATAAATAAAATTAGTTATACTCACTTTCAAACAATTGTAAAAGTTTATTCAGATACCCATTTGGCCCATTAAAATAATTTTGAGGATTTCATCCTTCAACTCAAAATATTGATCAATTTTCCAAACATGCCCAAATTATTGGGCCTTCAAAGTAACAATTAGTCAAATGTCAACCTTTGGTCAATACAAACACCTGAGCTAGATACCAAACTTGGAGACCATAAAAAAAAACTTCCATTAAAAATTTAAAGATTCCATATGTTTAAGAAAATGGACTTCCTTTAAGCCTCCAAACACATGCTCTTGAGAAGAAGAGCCAAAGACCACTCAAAATGTTCCACCTATCACAAAAAGATTCATCAACCTATGAAACCATCTAGAACATGTCTTAAACACATATATAGACCTTATTAAGCAAAAAAATCTTTATGACACATCTTCATTCTTCAATTTACCTTTAAAACCAAGTAATCTATGCATACATGCTCATTATCTATAGTAGAGACCTTGATCAAAAGGTCAAAATCACATCTGAGCCCATAATAAACATCTATAAGCCATCCTTCCTCTTTTGACACATCAAAACTAACTTGAATAACTCACTTGAAAACTTATATCCACCTTAGAACACTATATGAGCAACTTGGGCACCTTTTAGGTAGTCATTATTGCCAAAAATGGTCAACTCCAACTTTTGACCACAAAACTAACATCTGAGCTCATCAAGGTCTCAAACCACCTGGGATTGACTCATGAATATCTTATTCATGACCTCATATAAACTATTTATTCCTTTTCCTTAAAATCACCACTCAACCAAAGCATCCAAAATTGATCAAAAATGCACTTTAGGACTAGGAGACCTGAACATACCTCTTGAACAAACATTGTTGCTTATTCACCTATAGGAGTCTATTATGAAGCATAGAAAGATACCTCCAATCCCTTAATATTTCTCTAAAAGAGTGTGAAGCTTGGAGTGACCCACATATTCTCGTATTCTTCTTCCTCTTTGGTCAACATAGTCCTACTCTTCTTCTTCTTCTTTGACTTGTCTATGACCATCTTTTTTGACTTTGAAATTTTCCCCTCTTCTTTCAGAATTGAATAGGGAAAAAATGAAGATGCTACCATATTTTAACTCACATTATCATCTAGAATAACTTATCTAGGTTTTATTAATGATTGATGTATGCAGGAAACATTATATACAACTTTAGAATGATCAACACTTATCTTAAATCTATCTTTGTCTTCATTCTTCAATTTCTCATTATTTTTGATCTCTTCATTAAAAATTTGAGTCGATAATGAGAATTCCTAAATGAAATAAACACTCTCTACCTTCATAAACACACTACTCTGATCCGTAGACATATCAACTATCATTTTCTTTTCTTCCTTTAGCCTGTATAATACTTTGTTCTTTATTTCATGAAAACTTGAAGTCTAATTGGTATTGTCTTGATTAAGAGTCCCCTTTTTCTTACAAAATTTAGCAATATGAACAAATATTTTGAAATTAAAGCATACAATCCTTATGTGATATTGACAAGATTTAGGCATATGACCAATTCTTTAATAATTGAAGTATGTTACAACCCTACATGTAGTCCTAAAGAGATTAGGTATATTAGGACATTGATCAGACACATGTCCTTCATTTTTTTAGTTAAAACACTACACCTCATTCATAGGATTAGACAGATTGACTTTCTTAGCCTTCATCTTACAATCATTAGCCTTATGACCAAACTCATGACAAATATGATAATATCCATTAAATTTCAAATGCTTAATGGCATTAGGTTGTCTTACTTTATTGAAGCTAACACCCTCAGCTTGGGTATTAATCTTTGTAGGTTTTCCCTTTTCCTCTCCAATGATTTTCTCCTTTTCTTGAGATATATCTATTGGTTTCTCAATGAAACCTAGACATGTCCTATCACTTGAAGAATTTTAACTTATCAAAAGACTATCAATATCATTTGAGCTTTTCTCAAACTTGGAAAATGACTTAGCTTTGCTGAAAGATTTCTCCAATTCATCTCTCGAAAACTTGTTTTATATAATCAACTTGAAACTCTCTTCCAACTTACATTTTAGGCTTGAGGATATAGACTCCAATTTGGAATTTAAGAACATGATTTATCCTTCATGATATCTATTATCTTCAGTTATCTTAGCCTCAAAAACATTGAATTAAACTTCATAGTCTTTCAAATTGGCCTTCAAAACTTTACATATCTTTCTTTCAATCTTCAAATCTTCAAGATCAATTTTTAGTTCATTCTCATAGTTTATAATGTCTTCCTCATATTATTCATCTGATCCACTCTAGTTTCCTTCAATTTGATATGAAAAATCACCTTCATCATCTAATTTGATTTCAATGAAAATAATTTCATCATCCTCAACTTCACTTTCATTATGGTTGTCATTAGATTGACTTTCATAGCTTACTTTTGAGTCACTATCATCCATCCTTGTGTATAGACTCCTTTTTTCATTATAGAAATTCCTTTTTTATCAAAATTATTGAATTATCTCTTGTTTCCATCAAACTTGAAACCTTTATTACCCTCTTCTTGATCCTCATCCTCATATTTCTTATGCTTGTGAGGACATTTGCTTTCAAAATTACCTACTTCACCATAATTGAAGCACTTAAAAGGAAGTTTACCTCTATACTTACCTGATCTAGTCTTCAACTTGATTAAAAATAAAGCAATTAAATCATCAACATATATATTATCTAACACATCATCTTTACCTTGAGATGCTTTACCTCATGTCTTATTTTATTTAGACTTGTTATCTACCGTGAAAGAAACATCCTTCTTATGAGGATTGTATTCATTTATCCTCATCTCATAAGCAGTGAGAGATCCATAAAGCTCATCCATCTTCATTAGTGTAAGATCATGACTTTCCTCAATTTTAGATACCATAGAGTCAAACCTATAAGATATATATCTTAAGATGTTTTGAACAACAACATCCTCTTTGAGATATTCTCCAACACCCTAATCATATTAACCACATCATCCTCTCTATTCAAGAAGGATGCCACATAATCCTCCTCCTTCATTTTAAGACTCACAAACTATCTTCTAAAAGTTTGTATTTTTTCTAGTTTGACCTTTGATTCTTCTTCATAGATTGTCTTCAACTTAGTCCACATCTCCTTAGCTATTTGATAATGAATGACCTTTGATAACTTAGTCTTTGATATACCATTATAAATAACATTCATAGCCTTTGAATTGATTTCAAATAGTTTCTTATCAGCATCACTAGTAGGATAACTAGTAGGAACAACATATCCATTAACACAAATATTCCAAACATCAAATCCTAGAGCCATGATAAAATTTTGCATCATATAACTCCAAAATTTATAGCTTAAACCATTAAAAAATGGATCTTGTTTTGAAGAGAAACCACCTTGAATTCCTTGACTTGCCATTGTACCTTAGAATCACCTTTAAAGATATTAAGCCTAAAAAAAAACCTACTCTAATATAAATTTATATAGGTATAAACCAATGAGAGGGAGGGTGAATCCATGTTTAACAATAATGTAATCCAATTCCCAACTTTTCAAGCTACTTGACCAATCACATCAATATAAAAGATAGATGAATCAAAGAACAAACATGAATGTAACCATTACATAAATATTTATGTGTAAAACTCTCATGGGGGAGAAAACACACTCTCAATTCTATAAAACAATGGACTAAATTCCTATAATATTATTACAAACATGAGGATTTAGTGAAGCACCCACATCACAAGGAGCACCAACCCCTAAAGAGGACAAGCACAAACATGTCTAAGATGTTGAGCACCAATAAAAAAACTATAAAATGAAAAATTATTGAACTCTGATTGATTCTAAATATAATATATAAATCCTACAATAACACTCTTCTCTAATTTTTCAACTCTACACAAGTCACCAACACCAAGCCATCTCTTCAACACAAGCAGTACCCCCTTCACAAATCTTTCACTCATATACAAATATGCAGTCATAAATATAGTAAAATTAATCAATATAATTATAAATTTATGTTGAGTCTAATGAAACTTTTCTATGATCAATCTCATACTAACATTTTTCACCAAGACCCCCAACAACCTTTGTACAAGGTCTTCAAATATCAACACACACACACACACACACACACACACACACACTTGTTTATCTTAGCTTGATCACCCACACAAAGAGTATAAATAATATTATATATATACCATTATCAATAATGGTCAGATATTATCCTTATGATATTTTATAAATAATTATTTATGTCTTCGAAGGTTAGCCATGAACCTGTGCAATAACTTTTTGGTTCATGTAGTGAGTCCATGTCTCATACTCCTTACAAATGAAGTATATCTTCACTTTGTAAGACTATGTTTGACAAATAAGAGATTGGTAAAACATTAGAAATATATAAAATTATTCCTCAACACTCTCTAACCATCATAAATCATTGATCTAACCATCTACCCTATAATCAAACTCAATCACTCAAACGCAGATCCTTTTGCTAGCAAAACCATCATAGTCAAATATGAGTCAACCATTCACTCAAATAAAAGTGAATATGAAAAATTAAATTTGAATTAATATAGGAAATACATCCCATAAATCACCTCTAAGATCTTAGACCCATCCTTGTTCACTTATTAGGCCTTCTAATTCCACTTCTCACTCTAACTAGTTTTTTTACTCATGGCACCCTTTTCTTCATATCAACTAGAAAACTTTGAGGAAATATAAATTTGACATAGAGAAATGAATATTCCTAAAAATTTAATAAATTTATAATATTAATCACACACCCATTTTTTCCCCTGGTTACTTTCAAAAATATCTCACAATATCAAAAACACTGTTAAGAAGTACGTTTCTATGGGACCAAAAAATAGTCAAGATTGACCAAACACATCCTCAAAATCCTATATGAGTCCTCTATAACCCTAAGAAATATTTTTTTCCATCCAAAACATTATTAATCATCAAAAATAAATATCTTCAACATTAGGTCTTAAGACTAGGAATTTTGCACATAAAAACATACTTACCTTCTTAGCAATCATTCATAAAGAATAGGTCCTTAATCCATGAAATAGTTTTTTGAAAAATTTATTATGAACCATCCATAATATATAAAATAGTCTCATCTACCCATTCAAATTCTATACAATTTGATTAACATGAGAACTTTCCTCTCAAGCTTAAAATGCACCATTCGAGCACCCTCTAAAGCACATGAAGAATTTTCTTGAATTTATCTCTCATTATATAATATTAGACCTCATAAAATGACTTAAAAAACTTTCTTGACCATCTCCCATAGAAATATAGGATTCACAAACCTATAAACACCCTTTGACCCTTCATAAGGCCTCATAAGCCCACCTAGGCCAACTAGGCCAAGAGCTAAACAACCTTACAAACCACTTTAAACCACTTTAAAGTCATCTACCTAGCCTCTTGGATCCCTAAACTTGTATAACATGCATATTCAAATAAAACTAATGTCCTTAGCATGTCACATAAACTAAATCACTCAAGAACCCTTAGGAAATCATGCAAGATCAAGCCTACAAGGTATAAACTAAACTACATACCTCATGAAGGCCACATGAAGTCAACCCTTGAGAATATAAAGCATTAAGAAAAAGTAAAAAATATTCATACCATGCTCCATTAAACCATACATCATCCACCTAGGACACCCATGCACACCCATATAAGAATCACTCTACTCCAAGTACACTGGGCCACCATGCTCCATCTCACTGTACCTACTAGAACACTTTGTCATTGCACATGCATTATATAGATCAATGCTAATACTTACCATCAATATCCAAACAAAAATTTGGCCTAAGGAGATGAATATTCCTCTATATACCTTACAATAAAAGGAGATGATGTATCAAATAGAACCTGATGGAATTAGCTGCGATATGTCAAGATTAGATAAAATAAGTAAAAAAACTAATATTAAAATTAGGAAGTCCAATTGTAATTTAACATACCAAAGCAAAAGGTAATTTCAAGAAGCTAGTCAAGGTGTCAAGTAATCATTTCAACTCCTACACCATTTGGATATTTAGGGCACCTTAAGAGGATATTCACATGGCATCCTAGACCTATTAAGGTATTTCCCTAAATATTATCTTATTTTTAACTCACATCGACACTTATCTACCTTATCTCTCTTATGCCCTTCTTCTCTTCTCTCCCACTTTCTCTATATATTGAGTGTTTGACTCTGTAAAGAATCCACATCTTATATGGTAAAGCCACGCTGGTTTGAGTAATATATTTTCCTATAAATAAAGATTTAAATCTAGTTTTTATTTCATAACTTTTTCTCTACGTGTGTGAAGTAGTGAACAATTGAATGGAAAGTGATAATCATCTATCTTTGTGTTCACTTTAGTCTTTCATGTTTTGTGAAAGTAATATGATGTTTAACATGTCACATGATATTTAGTTAGTGTTATTTTATGTATTTAAGTGTGATTAAGAGAAATAATGTCTATAATCCTACCTATTATGCATTCACCTTGATTAATGCATTTGCATATCACCTCCATATTGAAATACTTATGTCAGGAAAAGCTAGGACGTTGAAGTTAGTTTTGTGAATCATCTTTCATAGTGCATGTTCATATTAGTATTTTTGAGATTAAATTGATGAATCACCTCATAATATTATATTTAATTCATGTTCTCTCTATCCCTTTTCATCTCAAATAATCTAATAATATAGGTGATGAATTTCAATAGACATATCAAAGGATCTATCCACTCAATCTAGAGGTTTACGACTACAATAAACAACCCATAGGTCTAAGGGTAATCTAATGATACACACATTTTGTTTAAGGCTTTTTCTACCTCTCCAAAGGTGAAAAATTGAGTGATAATAGCTCTATCACACCCAGTGGGACTAAGGTCCAAAAGAGTGGAAGAATTGTTGGTGTGTTCTTCTACATATCAGCCTTTGGAGGCATTCAACAATGCCAATGGCAACTCTAAATGTAATTTTATGGTTTTAGTAGCCTATGTACTTATTGTGAAAATTATTTATTAATAATTTGTGTTTTATTTTGACTAATTAAGTTTGGATGGCTAGATATGATGAGATATTCTACTATACACCTCCTTACCAACCTTTTCATGAACCTAACTATGTGCCTCAACAATTGTATCAAGATTTTTACCCTCCTTATGAGTCATGGTAGTATTATGGTCAATATATACCCCCTATATATGATCATGATGTTGTTGAGTAACTTTTTCAAGAAGCTTATGAGGAAGTCTATCAAGAAGAGTATTAAGAAGTGCCTTCATATCATCCTTAATATGAGTCTTACTAGCTTTATGATCCATAATAACCTCAACATGATTCATATCATATTTTTCATAAGGAATCATAGATATCATTGATTTATAGGAAAGATATAATGCCTTAGAATATTTAATTAGGAAGTCTAATCAATATGTTGAAGCTCACCAAAACTCCTAATATTTTCCTCCTCCTATTTCAATTCCAACTAAATCAAAATCCTTTCTATCACTCATGCAAAATCTACTAAAATAAAAAAAGGTGATGATAAAGTGAGATAAAGAACTTTATTTTATCCCTATTCATCTCATATGGAAGTTGAGGAATTTGATTAAATTTTTCATGAGTTAATGGAGATTATTTGAAAAAGAAGCCCAATATGTCATCAATGATGATTTACATGAAATAAGATGTTATACTGAATGGTGGATAGATAAATTCGAGAGGTGGAAATTTAATGTATTGAGGATCAATTTATATTTTTTTAATAAACTCAAGAATGATATGAAGAAAGTGAAGTTATTTTTGAAGAAGGTGTGTCTCCTATTGCCCAACCTTACTTGTCATATCCCCAAGAGTTCATTAAAAATCCTCCATTCCCAATCCCATTAATGATACATCCACCACACCTCATACTCCATCTCCAACTCATGAACTTATCCATCACCTTCCCAACACATCCCTTATTGAAGGAGAACTCATCCCATATGAGATAAGTGAAGAAGATCAAACTAAATTTATAGATGATAAAGAATATGAATCAAGTATCTGTGATGAATAGTTCACTTTAGGCACTCCCCTTAGTGAATATAAACACAAATAAATATTCTTGAGTGAAAAAAGAGATGATCTTGTTGATGTTGTAGTTGATCATGAAGATTTTGATCAAGACATGGAAGAGAAGGTATTTGAAAATAACAACATATCAACTGAGTGGGTCAAAAATCATGAACATGATCAAGAGGTTAAATCTAAAAAAATAATAGAGGTTACAACTATTTCTGACTCCATGGATCAAGATGAAATTTAGTAGAATTTTAATTATATTCGTGATGAGTTTTAGGCCCTTAAAAATCTTACACCTCTTGTTGGTCAATTTGAAGAGAATCTTTAATATGCCTTACCTCTTGATGAAATGTTCCAAAAAGAAGATCCTATGCCATCCAAACTTGTGTAAGTTTCAACCAAACTTGAATTTGAAGACTCTACAAGTAATCAATTTGAAGTTGATGTAGTACATAATGAACAAAAAGATGAAGTTGAAGAAGTTATGGTTCTTAAAGAGAGAAAAAAAGATGACTAGAAATAATTGATTGAACTCCTTTAAGAGATTAAAGGAATTTACAAGGTTTAAGTTCATGTGTATAAGGATACCAAGTAAGATGTATTCATTGAGGAAAATTATGAATATTGGAATGAGTATACAAATCTAATTGAAGATATTGATGAGCTTAGAGAAGTTGGTGATAAATCTAATGTCATTAAAGATACCATGAAGATCAAAAAATCATGCTTATATGAAGCATCATTGGACAATGTTTTAACTAAGGATCATCATTATAAGATTATTTAATTTCAATATTAGTTCAAATTCATAGGTGACATGTTTATAGCTATCATTATTTCATTCAAAAGCATGCCAAGAAAATTGGAAAGAATGAAAGAGTTGAAGACACCAAGAACAAGTTTTAAAAGGAAATTAGCTTCATTTCCTCCATTATCTCATGGAGAAAAATATTGTTTAACTTTACCATTTGATTAAGGAGGAAGATTTATTTTTCAAGTTAGTTTGTATATAATCTATTTTTCTTATGTTTTTTTTTTTGTTTCCTAAGTGTTTAATAGCACATATGTGTGTTTTGCTTTGTTTGTGTCTTGTTGTCATTTTTTTGTGTGCTTTGAAGGTCAATAAATTTTTTGTGTCATTGTTCAAAGTCCATTTATGTCTGAAAATAAGTTTTAGATACTCAATTTTCCAATGCACATGCAAGGTTATTAGTGCTTTTAGCATTACATGCAAGCTACCCTTGTGAATCACCAATAATGTTGATCAAATTTGACCCCAAGTCAAATTTGATTAAGCCTTCCAAAGTTAGACATTCATGTGATATTTTAATGGTCATGTCATGCCCTATATGACCCCTATAAGTCTTCATATAAACTTAATATAATTTTTTAAGGTTAGTTTTGAGAAGTTAAGGTAATGTCATATTTTTGTCATATTATAGTCCAAGCATGTCATGGAGAGAGAAGACATTTTCAAGTTGTATCATAGGTAATTATGGTTAATTAAGGTTATTTTACATCTTAAACATCTTATCATAACTTTTAATGATGTTTTGGAAACTTTGAGGTTCACTTGTAAACTTTAGGGTGTTGAAAATACATGAAAATGTGATTTTGGCTAACATTTATGTATGTAAAAAGTTATATAACTAAAAAATCTATGACACACCTACCAAGGTCCTTGGATCATTTAAAAAAAATACCAAACCTATTAAAAAATAATAATAAATTAAAAATATTAAAATTCAATGCCATATTAAGGAGTTAAGGAAATTATATGGATTTCTTGAAGTCACTTGCAAGTGAAAAGAGATTTAGAAAATACCTTGAGATTATATAGGTTTAAAACAATCTTGGAATGAAGTTTTAACTCTCATAATATCATAAAACCATCTCTCTCTTTCATAAATCCATTTGTAAACTAATAAAGGACAAATTAAATCAGATGGTATAGGTCGTAGAGGTAGATTTGGGGACTAATATTTTTCCCAAATTTTGTGACCCATAGGGGATTCCAATTTACAAAATTTTTTGTTGGATTGGTGTCCTTAGCTTTATGAACAATTGCTAAGGATCCAGACTACTTTTTGAGGGATCAAATCCCCATAGGATGAGTTTATATAAATTTCAATTCAATGTGTGAAAT
>JARHVA010009981.1:227500-237429 GCA_037957365.1 Torreya grandis
TGAGTGACAGACGTGAGGGTAGCCCACCCAGGGGCCACCGACATAATGATGATCCAGGTACTAGAGAAACCTACCGTGAGATGACACAGGCATTACAGGCACTAACTACTATGATAAGGAGGATGAACCCACCTGATAGATAGAATGGGGACCAAGGTGATAACAGAGATGTTACGATTAATCAGAGACCCCGATAGGCCCACTCCAGAACAGCGGATAGACCTACACATCCTACGTTTGTGCAAGAAGAACCAGAAGTTCTAGCAGAGGAGGAGGCAGGAGATTCCTCATTTGCAGATGTCTACCTAGCTGCAGATGATGAGTGGAACTTATTACCTCCTCATGTTCAGGAGAGGATGACTTTTGATCATTTTGTTAATCTGAGGAGAGAGCACTACAGATTGGCTAGACAGGAGAGGAGACCTAGACACCAGAACAATGATCTTAAGCATGCTACGAGCAGGCTCACACTCATGTTGTTCGACGGTAGTGGTAAGGTCATAGTGCAAGCCTGGGTTAGTAAGTTGGACACTTCCTCACATTGCGTCTGATGGCTGAGGTAGATGCTATCAGATATGCGACACTACATCTTGAGGGAGTAGCTCACGATTGGTGGCACCACGAGATGGTGAAACTCCATCATGATCGGATCACATCTTATCAGGAGTTTGTGGATAGGTTAGTAGAGCATTTTGATAGGAGGGATCCAGAGTCCTATTTTCGAGAGTTGGCATAGTTGCATCAAAGCAGCAGTCTAGAGTCTTACATTAGTGACTTCTAGAAGTTATCAGTTATGGTTCCTGACATTTCAGAGAGGCGACTAGTAGTACTCTTCATGGAGGGATTGACAGAACCATTGAGAGGTTGGATCAAAGGCTTTGATCCCCCTTCATTATAGGAAGCTATGAAGAAGGCACGCAGTATGGAGATGGCAGCCCCATCAAGTAGATCTAACTCCAGAGGTACTTCTTCATCTAGAGACCATAAGCACTCCAACGGGGATACAGAGAGACCGGATTTTAACATAGATAAATCCGGGGTTAAAAATGATTCAAAAGCCAATCCAGCAGCACCACCTTTGGATCATGAGGCACTTAATGAACTACGCAGGAAGAAGCTTTGTTTCTACTGCAAAGGTCCATATGATATCCATCACGATTGCCCTTTGAGGCCTAAGGGCAAAGCAAATCATGTGATGTGGGCATATTATGAGGATGCAGAATCAGAAGATTTCGAACAATAGGATAGTACTGAGGAGGCAGAGGCTTCAGAGCCTAAGGCAGATGCAGATTTAGAGCTTCATATATAGGAGGCACGCTTATCCAGCATTCAGTCGGATGAGTCATTCAGACTCCGTGGAGTTTTGGCAGGGCAAAAGGTTACCACCCTTCTTGATACAGGAGCTACACATAATTTCATAGATGCTAGATTGGTGGAGGAACATGGACTCACTACCAAAGATTTTGAGGGAATTAGAGTTAAGGTAGCCGATGGTCACACTCTTAGGTGTGAGCGCATGATTAGAGATCTCCCATTGCGCTTGAACAACTATGAGTTCAAGGCTAATTATTTTGTAGTGAACATGGGGGACATAGAATTAGTCTTGGGTATGAAGTGGCTTCATTCATTTGAGGAAGTTACTCTTCATCTCAAAGATATGGAGGTTCATTTTCAGGTTGATGGGAAAACACATATTCTTAAGGCAATACGGGGCAGCAGCTTCAAGCATATGTTTTTTCATCGGATGGAGATGCCTATACTACATGACATGATAGAGTGCGATGATGAGTGCACATTGGCACCAACACAGGAGAGATATGAGGATGAGCTTTGTCTTGAGGTGAGTTCAGTTCAAGAGTTAGCACATGTGGTAGAGGCTCAGCTTTCTTTTACAGGTGGGTCGCATGTTGATGATGATATGAGTACAGGAGACAGAGGTGATGTGATGCCATTGGATGAGATTGGTGATGGATAGGGCCTAGAGTTTGTGTTGGTTGACAGCACTGTAGATCAAGATTTCATTTGGGATCTGGGTATTCAGCGATTGCTTGAGGGCAAGCAATTTCAGGAGGGGCGGATTGTCATGTCCCCTTTTTAGTTGACATGTGCAGAGTAGATGATTAGCCTATTATGCGACCCTCGTAGGCTGATGAGATGGATAGAGGGTCTTGATGGAGCTGGGCTTGGATTTCGTTTGGGCTCTTTCGGACATGAATTAAAGGAGATATTAATATTTGATTGATTTAATCAAATATTAATTATTTGGTCCAATTTTAATTAATTATTAATTATTTATTATTGGGTCTAATTTTAGGATCCTCATTCTAATTTAAGAATTGGTCTAATTTTAAGACCCTAGTCCTAAATTAAGGAAGCCCCAGTCTAATTTAAGGGAATCTAATTTTAGTAAGCACACCTTTGGAGGTGTATAAGAATCTCTCATGGGAGAGAGTTTGTATTCATGACTATTATTGATATTGATTCTTGTTAAGAAATTCTTCTATGAAGACTAAGCCAAGGGTTCCAGGATTCCAATTGCATTGAAGAATGTCAACTCTTCATTGTGTGCGATTCAGAGGTTGTGAAAGATCAGCCGATCTATTGCCAAATTGAGAGATAACTTCACCCAGAAGTTATCATAGTATTACAGGTATTGGAGAGATAACTTCACTTAGAAGCTATCACAAGGGTTTATAGGTATTTTCATTAATTTTGGGTTTTGATTCAAGAATTATCTAGATATAGATCTTTTGTGTTAGCCCATAATTCTACAGATCAGGATCAAGCATACAGGTTGGGTGATATTAGCAGCTGTACGACTTTTGTACAGATTCGTGAAAATCCATACGCATCTACAGAAAGTTCAGGGACTGACATCGGCGAACAGAGACCTATAGGGACCGACATCAGTTGACATATCACCGACGTCGGCAACTTAGCGAATACAGGTCGACCGACGACGGTAGTATAACCGACGTCGGCGACTATGTTTTTTACACAGCAGGCCGAGACGAACCAGATTCAGAATTCTTTTCCAGTTTGTAGAATATTCAGGCTATTCAGGCCGTACTTTTGATAATTTTTGTATACTTGACAGAGGATCTCTATTGTAAGCTTATGAGCAAATAAATAAGAGTTTATACTGTGTTTTATTTATCTAATTGAAGATATTTTGCAGAAATTCAGATAAGCAATTCAGAGCTTTTGTTTTGATATTCAAGGGGATATTACATATAACATAGAAAAGAGGTAGGATAACTTGATTTTAATATAAAAAAGGCAAGTTATCCTTCAACATGCCAAGGCAAAGCACAATTTCAAGAAGCTAGTCAAGGTGTCAAGCAAACATTTCAACTCCCACATCAATTACAGAGTTAAAGCATCTTAAAAGGATCTACACATGGAAGCCTATACATATTGATGTAACTACCTAAATATTCTCTTATTTTTAACCCACATAGACACTTGTATACCTTCTCTCTCTTATGCCCTTCTTCTCTTCTCTCTCACTTTCTCTCTATATATAGCTTTTTGGATTAGTAAAGAATCCACATATGGCATAGCAAAGTCCTACTAGTTTGAGTACTATATTTTCATTTGAATAAATATTTAAATATATTTTTGAGTTCATAACTTCTTATATAAGTGTGTGAAGTAGTGTATAATTTAATGACAAGTGATACTCATTTATCCATGTGTTCACTTTACTCTTTCATGTTATGTGCAAGGATTCTATTATTTAATGGTTCATGTGAAGTGTAATTAATGTTATTGCATGCATTTAAGTGTGAGTAAGAGTACTAGTGTCTAAAATCATACTTCTTATTCATTCATATTGATTAATGCATTTACATATCACCTCCATGTTGAAATACTTATGTTAGAGAAGTCTAGGATGTTGAAGTTAGTTTTATGAACCATATTTTATTATGCATGTTCATAGTTGTCTTGTGGACATTAAATTGGTTAATAAAATCATTATGTTATATTTATTTCATGATCTCTCTATCCCTTTTCATCTCAAATAATTTATGATTATATGTGATGAGATTCAATATACATATAAAGGAGTTAGCTCTTTAATCAAGAGGTTTACCCCTACAATAGACAACCCATAAGTTTAGGGATAATCCAATGTTCCACTTAATTTGGATAAGGACTTAACCACCTATCTTAGGGTAAAAACTTGAGTGAAAATACTAACCTCAAATACTCTTCTATTAATGATCACTATCTACATATCCGATACTTCAAGGAAGTCCTCATACTTATGTAGTTCTCCCTTCCAGGAAGGATTTTATGTGAATAGTGGTGTAATATCTTATATGTAGATGTATGCAATGATCTAGGTTATAACATTAAATTTATATCACATGGATAATTTTTGGATTATTCAAACTTTTGGTATGATTCCTATCATTGATAAATAAATAGGGATGAATAGGGTAGATTATGTAATTGATTGAATGAGTCTTGGTAGGTGTTTTATTTTTATTTTGTTAGATGAATAATGAGAAGGATTAGAATTGTATTTGTACCAAACATTTGTAAAATATCTCATAATATGATTAAATAATAAAATAGGCTAACACATAGGTTTCAAATAATTTACATTTTGGATGACTTTTGAGGAGTAGAGACTAGATGAAGATTTAAACATTAGTAATGACACTAGTGTCCCTTTATGGCTAGTAGTGTCTAGAAGGATAGAAAATATTTGATGATATTAAATTGATAGTGAATTATGTATATTATTTTTTGATATATATTTTATATTACATGATATTTGAGTCATCCAAATGAAAAGGGTTAGAATATAATTTTAGTAACTAGGCACAATGAGCTAGTAAATATGAGCCTTTCAGAAGTGGGAATGTTCTAAATTCTAGGGTAGAGTCTTGATTGGTATTTATTAAATGTATAATATTGAGATGTTAAAAATATTTAGTTTTTGTATCTATAAGTATCAATGTTCCATCCTTATTTTTTTAGGACAAAAGGAGCTCCCTAAGGTGACACACTAGGCCAAATCATACCCTTTTAAAATTTTATTGTATCTAAGATTTTACTTCATATATATTTCCAAACTTTATCTAATATGGAGCCTTAGATGCAAGTGTATATTTGGGTACAATAATCAAAGAAAAATGAAATTACCATTTTGTAGGCAAACTTGGTAATTTATTTGGAAACATATCCAAAAAAATAATTAAGATTGGATAGTATTTTATGGTATATTATGGATGTTTATACAAATATTTCATTTGAATAGTGTATAATAGGAAGCCCTTACAAAATGGTTTTTTCAAATTCATATCCATAAGAATTTAGTGAGTTCATGACTTTAAAACACCTTGTATTACTACCCAATTTTTGAAGTCATCATGACCTTGTAATTTTTTACTAAAATAATCAATATGAGCTTGATGTTTTTTAATCCAATACATACCCAACATAAATTCATAGGATCCTAACTGTAGTAATAAAATCATCATGAATATGAAGATCCCATGATCAAGTTCTTCTTTCTTCAAACATTCTAACATAGAAATTGTATTACCTATGTTAAATTATACCTCAAATATTCTATTAACTTAGATGGTTTAGTTTTACATTTACAAACAAGTGAAGGTGAAATAAAACTATCTATGGCACTAGAATAAATGAAAAATTTCCTAATGAAAACCAAGAATTGTATTTCTAATTTTGATCAAGGTGGACTAAGATCTGTATTTTTTATTTTAGTAATAACATAAAATTAGTGGTTGACCATCAATTTTTTCTGAATAAATTTATAATCCTTTAATTCTTGGTTATATCTACACTCCCAAAATTATAGCACTCTTTATAGAGGAAAGGTAAAAATATTTTCTCTAATGGCTGGTCCACAAGGATTGACTTGATGTTGCTTATTGTTCCCCACATTTTGCCTTGTAATATTTTGATTTTTATGACCTTTATTCATATTCTAGTACTTTATATAACTAGATACTTCCAAAATTTCTTACTTTGATAATTTATCTTTAATTTTTTACCAACATGAGTCTTAGGATTATTAGGATTGGTTTGCAGCCTATTTTTCCTAAATTCTTATCTTTCCTTGAAGTAAGACTTTTTATTTTTCTTCTTCTCGATGAAGAAATTCAATAACCATAACCATAAAAAAAATATGTATTTTTAATTTCAACATCACTCATTAACACTTATTATAAAAACTACTTAAACTTTGTTACCTTTGTCATGTTAACATCATACATTAACACTTGTCACAAAAATAACCTAAACTTGGTTACCTTTGTCTCTTTTTCATACATGTAATTAAATAATTTAAAATACCAAGGAAATTATTCTCATATTCAACCACAATCATAATGCCTTTCTTTAAAATATATAATTTAGTAATTTTATGCTCCTCATAGTTAGAATTTAATACCTATTTTGGAATTGATCTCAAACATTTGTGAAATAAGAGACATAGTATCATAAAAATTGAGAGTACAAATATTAGTCCACAATAAAGCTACACCACCCACCAATTGGTAGGCACCAATATACGACTTAACATTAGAAATAATATGATATAAAATAAAATATTATTTCAATATAACCATCAATGATATCATTGATATATACTAAAACATAGGTAGGATACATAGACTTCATAATTTCCTTAATGATAGGGTCAATGACCACTAGTGGTATTAGTTATTTATTGTCAACATCCATGTACTCCCCCCTTTTTGATATTTACCTTGGCATTCAATATTGGCTAAATTTTGATGATGTGTATCCACTTTATCTTGACTTTATTGGAGCAAAACCAAAATACCATTCAAAATATCATGATTTACCACCATTTTTATATTGAAATTAATGACAATGTTAGTAATTAGTCTACACATGGGTGCTTATGTGTTCCACATAATATTTTAGTTAATTAGGGTGTAAGAAAATGTAATAAGTGGAAAAAATAACAAATAAGGTAAGTGATTATTACATAATAATAACCACATTATAATAGGAACTTTTAGGATCATTTAAACATAATAGTAGAGAAGTTGTTGGAGATAGGTTTGTGAGATATTTGTGCAATAAAATGAGATACTTTGGTAGATAAGAAGATGATATTTGACTCTCTAAATCTAGGAGATTAATTCCCTATATATTATAATTTCTAATATTGTCTAAATGTTGAATTTGAATTGATTCATGGGCTACACATTGGGGCTTTGCATCTTTTTATATATGGATTAAAACTTACATATAGTATTGGAGTAGGTTTTTTAGGCCTCTATGGTCATTTTTTTATCTTTCACTTATAGTTTTTTTTGGCCAAATGGTGCAAACAAAGGCTAGTAGGATACCCCAAACCTCATGTAACCTCTTTATTCATGTGTTTACCCTTATTTCACTTTATCAATTGTATTAACATATATCAAAGGACTTATGTGAAATTGATAACATTTACCATTCACATACATATCCTCAAACTTCCATTATGTTCATTCTACCCATATTATTCATATTTGTATTATTCACAATTTGCATATCAACAATATGAATATATATATATATATATATATATATATATATATATATATATATATATATATATATATATATATATATATATATATATATATTACAATCTGTTATAGGTTTTTGGTTATTAACCAAACAAGGACATATAACTATTCACAAGATAGAAAGATAAAATAGGGTTTTCACTATTGACATGCATTGGATTTATATTTTGGGATTTCAAGGGAGGAAAGTGGATAAGAGATATTAAAGGGAGTATATATCAATAAAATATGTTTTCATTATAAGTCATTGGATTCAACATTGGTACTCTACATACTTAGATAGACCAATGTGCTTAGCCATTATGTGGTCAATCGTGCACCTCTATTCACCATATATGAACAATGAAAATGTATTTTAAAACTTCTATCTCATCTTGAAAACATACGTGCTTGATTCAATATCCTTGACCCAATAACGATATTTCCAACACATATCTAAATTTCCCACCTCAATATATGAACAACCTTACTCTTAGCATCAATGATATTCTCTTGAGTTCCTCATGATGACCTTTGCTTAATTCAGTCAATGAAGCAAACTGTGATGGTTGTGATGTCATTAATTTATGTTTGATGTGTTTTTTTTAATGTTTTTTTAGACTTTTAGGATATGGTTAGTTTTTTAGATTAAGTATTTATTTAGTTTTTTTGTTTATATTTTTTTGTTTTAGGTTTTAGTTTTTTTAAATTTAATGGTTCAAGTTTAAATCTTTTATTATATATATTTTTCATTTTTTAATAGTTTATATCTTAATAATTAGAATTTTTTTAAAAAATTTGTCTTTTAATGTATTTAGTTTATGTTTTTAATATATTTTATATAATAGGTTAGTTTTTATTTTAGATATTTTAAACTTTTATTTTAGGTTTAGTTTATTTATTTTTACATATTTAGGTTTAGCACTAAGTTTTCATGTTTTATAAATAGTTTTATTTGTTATGTTTTCTTTGTAATATTTAAACGTGTATAGTCATCATAGTTTATATTTTTATGTCAAATTTTATTTTAGACTTTGAGTCATCAGTATTAAATAGGCATATTATTATGAACATAACAATAAAACATATATGCACAATTTTCTATGTAATAATACATTTTTTTATAAAAATTAGATATATTATCAGGCAAATCCAACATCCATTGAGTCAAATTTATGTGTGTGTAGGTGTGGGGGGGGGGAAGTGGGATATATATATATATATATATATCATATATATATATATATATAGTCTATGTGTTTCCTCTCTTGATGTCCACACTAGGAGGGAGGTAATGTTAGAAATTAGTCTGTACATGGGTAATTAGGTGTTACACCCTAGATTATTAGCTAATTAAAGTGTGTGAGAAAATAATAAGTGTAAAAAATAATTCATAATGTAAGTTATTATTATGTGAGTGATAATAACATTATAATATGAGTTTTTAAGATTTTTGACATATTGGAGGAGATCAATTGAAGTAGATTGGTTTGTGAGAGATTTTTGGGATAAAAATAAGATATTATGGGAGATAAGAAGATGATATTTGACTTCCTAAATATAATTAATTCATTATATATATATATAATAATAATAATAATAATAATAATAATAATAATTTCTCTTATTATCTAAATGCTAAATTTCAATTGATTTGTGCACTCCAAATTGGGGATTTACCTTTTTCAAAATATGGGGTAAAACTTAAAATCAATATGAAAATAATTTTTGACCATCAGAGGGGGTTCCTTCCTCTTTTGGTTATAGTTGACCATTATTCCACATGTACCTCCATGGGTAGGATTTTTAGCATATTCACCCTTACCTATTCATGTTATCCCCAAGGATCCATAGATTTATAACTTGGGGATCTATTACCAAATGTCACTACCTCTAAATTTTAAATTTAAAAATTCACTATTTTAAAGTTATGAACTGATTTTGAGAAAGTGAATTACTCACGTAAAGTAAAACATAATTCCATAAATGAAAATGGGCTTCTAGATTTAATCAGACTGCTTATATATTCATCAAATATTGGAAATAATATGTGTAGGATTCATCTAATCCATTATAATTATAAAAATACTAGCTATATTTTATTAGAGAGACACCTGCTTAATGTAAAATGATAAAGAAATTTTTATAAAATAATGTACTAAAACAATTAAAAATATATCACTTAACTCATTTGTTAATACATTATGACCTCATCAAAAATTACAAATAAATTACATCATTATATCCAAATATTGTTGAGGTGAATACCATCTCTAACCAGCAACATTTATAGGTCCTTATGATTGCCTTATGTTTACTAACAATATTTAATATTTACCCTATGCACTATCTTGTGTTCCTTAC
>JARHVA010009982.1:0-137500 GCA_037957365.1 Torreya grandis
CTTTTGGGATGACTTAGAGCTTTTTTCCCTAAGCCTAGGTAGTCAACCTTTATGTTCAAAGGATCCATTAGATGAGGAGGTTGAAGGTGTTCCTATAATCCATTTTGGATCAATCCTTGAATAAATACACCAATATGTCTACATTGGAGACATGTTTTTCTTATTTCATCCTCTTGAGAGCATGCCAAAAGAGTTAGCAATCAGACATCTTAGCTTACCTATCATGATATATCAAAAGCAAGGTGTTTTCCATTCCAATCCACCAAAATTGAGTGATGTTAAATCTTTTCCATTTGATCCAAGAGGAAGATACTTGTAATTTAAATCCTTGTATATATTAGAGTAGTTTCATGTTTTCCTCTAAGTGCCTTGTGCACATTTATTTTATTGTTATGTGTTTCTTTTTCCAAAGTGCCTTGGGAACTTTGTTTGTTTTATTTCTTGTTTTTCCTATTGCTTGAAGAGGAAGTTATCTAGAGGATCAACCTTGCATCATTTATTGTCAGCTAAGATCAAATACTTGTGACTCCATGCCCAATGGATCAGACAAAGAAATTAGTCTGGGTTTTAAAGTATAACAAGCATGCTTCCCTAGGAGTCACCAAAGATGTATATGGGAAAGAGATGACTAAAGTGAGGCAGTAGTTGGATTAATTATTGGTTATAATGCAACATATAAAATAAAGTGAGAACCCACACCTTGGATGGGTCATTAGGAAGAAATAAATTAAGTGTAAAATAAGGAAATAGGTAAAGAGAAGAAGGATGTAGGCTATGGGATATGAAAGAAGGTAGAAAAAGTTTCTTTGCAAGCAACTCAAAAGAGAGATGAGGAGGTATAGGATTAGTGAAAAACCAAGTGAACAAGAGGAAAAACTTAAACATCATCTTGAGGATAAGGTGATGAATTTTAGTGAAGGAAAATAAGAGAGTGGCATATAATTGTGTGATGAGAGTGATAAAGAAGAAGCCTAGTTTGAAGGCCTCATTAAAGGCTTAGAAAGAGACTTACAAACACGTGAAGATGGTATGAAATCTTATTTTATGTTTGTTTATGAGAATTTTGAGTATTTAGAAAGAGATATAGAAGTATTATAACATGATTTTCATGGTGAGATGAAGGTTAATGAAAAATAAGTATAGATTACAGTAGGTGAAGGCCTCATGAAGGAGGATAAAGAGCATGGAGAAGGAACACTGTAGGGAGAAATGAAGTAGGTTAAAGATGTGGAGCCTTATGGAGTATTTAATCTCATGGAGATAGTATGGATACATGACATTGGAATTATTTTTTAAAAAATCATGAAATATTAATATATAAAGTTGAAATTACAAGTGTTTCAATAGTGTATTGGTTCATATACAACCCATATCTTCGAGGCAAAGAGAAAATAAGAAGTACACAAGAAGTATTGATTGGTGTAAATAAGCAATGAATAAAAATAATATTTGATAGAGAAAAACATGATCATAAATAGGATTAGATTAAGCATGGTATATTTGTATCATATGAGGATGATCTAAGAGAGATGAACTGGAAGACAAGGAACAATATAGCAATACACTGGACCTCAATTTCTTTCTTCCCAAGGAGTGTGATGTAAGGACATCAAGAAATTTGTATAAATTTGATCAATTTCAAGTGTCTCAGGTCTTTTATCATCCATTATAAGGAATTTAATCTTTTTAAGAGTCATTATGTATCTTAGATTTGGTGTTCTTTGGTTTGGGAAATTTTCTCGCTAAAACAACAATTTAAATATTTGAACTTGAGTTAGAGAGTTAAAAGTCTTGTGAGTAGTTGATAAAGAGAGTCATGTTGTCAAATGATATGGTAGGGTAATGTAATGAATTTAATAAGGTATCTAAGTATGTAACATGTGTCAAAATGTATAAACCAATAATGGTGAATGTAATATCCATGTGTGAAGGTAATTACATGGAAGGCAGTTATGCAAGAAGGTGGTTTTTTAATAGTGTAATGAAATTTTGATTGTAATAGGTGATAGAATCATAGATAGAAGAGATTAATTAGTTATTAGGAGGTGAGGAAAGAGATTTATTAGGTAATATGAGGTAGAGGTATGTAGGAATTTCATAATGGAGTGCCAACTATCAAGAACTCTGTACCCTACTCACAATGAAAGTGTAATCAATGTACAAAGGAGAATTAATAAAAAGAAGCATGTTTAGAGTTAGTATACCTTTGTATCATTTTATTTATGCTATTTTATGGATTAAAATTATTGAATTAAAATCATTATAATCTATAGACATAGTAAATATGTTTAAATATAGATGTGGTAGGATTGTGTTGATTTCTGAGAATACACATTAAGACTAAAGGATAATGAAAATGGAGGTAGCCTAGGAAATGTAAGATGTGTGTTTAAAGGAGGTATAAAAATGTATAATCATTTTTAATGGATTATTGTTTCAAATATGCTTATGTTTGTTGCAAGCAAGAACAAGGGTCATAGTTAACAATAACCTATTTTCTAAAATACAATCAAGAAACTAGTTGAACATTTGAACAATGAAATGATATGGAGTTTTTTAGTGCCTTATATACAATGAAGAGAATCAAATAGAGCTATCAAAAACCTTGAATAAATCTTTAAAGACATCAGGTAAGGAAATAATGCATTTTTAACCCTATTTTTTATGCATGGGTAGACTATGTGTACAAAAGATTGAGAAACAAGGAAAAAAACATGGACATGAGTCAATCAAGATTGGATAATGATTGAGGAATGTGTAATAATTTTGAGTATACCTTGATATTATCATTTGGGAATTTGAATGAATATCCTTTAAAAACCAATAAGAACCCTCTCAATCCTGTCACAAAGCTCTAAAACCCCTATTTTAGGGTAAAAGGCAAAAAACGAAATATCTAATGAATGAATTGATGGAAATGGATAAAAAATTTAGTCTAATGATATTTGACATGAAAAAGGATATTTTTTCAAGTTTTAGACATGTAAGGCCTTTGTATGTATGGATTTTTAAGAATGTGTTCTAAGGAAAAACCTTGAGACCTAATTAAATCTTGATAGATGTTATAAAAGGTGTCAAGAAGGTGATTTGAATAAGAATAAAAAATATAAATCAAATCTGAGATGGAGAATTATTATTTGGATTACTTAGCCCATATTTTTATGGAGAGGTAAAATAAAATAGTGTGTTTGAATCCATCATTGGTTTCTTAGGATGAAATTTTACCAGTCCGTACAAGGGAAATCTATCCAAAAAAATGTTACTAGCTATTATGATGGATAGTGGGTTTGATAAGTGAAATAGACACTTTATTTTGTAAAGGGATGTGATTTACATTAATAAAAGTATTTTAAGCTTTGATTAACCTATTTAATTTGGTAGAGTTTACATATGAAACCCTAATCAAGATATAAATGATTTGGCCAAGTATAGTGAAGGCTTGTGTCTAAGATTACAAGAAGGAGTGATTGAGAGTGAATAGAATGAGTTGAAAGGTTTAATATCGAGATGTTTTAGGGTTATAAATTCATTTTAGAGTTTAATAAACATTATCAATGATTTTATTGAATTATAATGATGTCAAACATTGGGAGAGCATTACTAGACAAGTACAAATAGAGAAGTTTGATTGCATAAGTATTGTTTATAAGTGTCAGAGTTATGGTTGAGTAGGGAATGAAGTAGGTTCTCTTCATCACAATGTATAGAGATAAACAATACAAGGTCAAATAATAATCAATCACACACATAAGAGCACTCAATTTAATGAAAAATAATAGTCTAAGGAGATCACATACAAGGGTCATGTTTAAATGTTTCAAAATTAAAAAGAAATGACATATTTAAATGTCCAATTAAGATATAATGACATATTCAAATTCCCAAGAAATGTAAAATGGAAAAAGGACCAATGAAAAAAGAACACATTCAATTTTTACACAATCAAGTAAATATCAAGTAATGGAATACACTCAAGGAAATGAAAATTTTATGAATCATAAGTAATAAAAATAAGCATATCATACTATTCCATGAATATATGTGTTAGCAAGAATATTATGTAACATATAAAATTAAGTAAATTATGAAAAATCTGAGCATGGATATAGACATGTGTAAGTGTTATCATGTAATCTCAAGCATGATAATGTATATATTGTCATAAAGGATATGAAACATATATCAATAGTGATCAAAGAAGCATATTCATCTAATGTAATATATGATGTGAATAGAGGAAAGGTCAAACATCTCTATGTGAATATATCATGCATCTTTGTATTCATGTATCACACTAAAATATTCATTAAACATATGTGTATACATAAATTAAATGATATAATATCTACTTAACATTAAGCAAACAACATAGGTCCAAGAAGCCAATAAAACATGGGAATGTTGAATTTTTTTTTTTTTTTTTTGAATTATTTGAATGTTTTTGTATTTTCTTGAATATTTAATTTTTTGGGGATTTTAAAGTGTTTAAAAATTGCACAATCTATCTGATGATCTCAAGATGAGGACTATAATTTATTAGGACTAGTAAATTTGTAACATTTCCTAAATGAAATGTGTCATATGTATGCATAGTAGAATCAAAAAATGTCTATATTCTTTTGTTAAGTTTGTACATAATATATTTGGTTAGCCTTTATATGTATTTAGCTTCACATATATTGGTTATGGATTCAACTGATATGTAATAGGTCCTATAGATATGAACATATTGTGTGGTAAGTTACCGAGTGAATCACAACATAGTTTATTGAACTATTTGTTTGAATATTGTTTATCATCTATTTGAGGAAGGGATTTTAGTTTCCCCAATTGTAACCACATTGGGTAATTTATATTTGTCAATTGTCTCTGATTATTAACCTCTTATGTTATAAAACCTATGTTAAATATTTTACATGTGCCCATTACTCTTTTTGTAAGATTGCCTTTTGAAATTGTTCCTTTTATATTTGTTCTTGTTCCAAGTTTTTTTTCTTCTTCTTTTGTTTGTACATTTTCCTTGGATATGTTTTATTTTTTAGGTAATTATTATTTCACATTAAATAAATGAATATGCATCTTTGAATGGTTTGTGATAGCATTGCCAATATATTCCAAGACCTGATGATGATTATGATTAGCTATGGAGATATAAAGAGTGATGCCTTGTGCATGTTTTCCCAATCCTTAACCATGTTTTGAAAGATAAGTATAATTATTGAGATGGATATTTGTGTCTTTGTATGGGTCTAATTGTGCCTTTTGAATTTTTTTTTCTCTGAATTATTTTTTCGTACCCATATTTGTACTTTTTGCACATGTGTTTTAGGAAAGATACTCATAATGTGAGTAGATTTATTGATTGATGTATACATGATATGATGACAATTATCATTTACATTTTTTTCTTTAAGGCCAATTTTTTTTTTATGATGCCCATGCATTATATGATATGCACAATAGTTTTTTGATCTCCTTATAAAATGTAAATTAGGGAACTGAATCAATTTGTTTTGAAGAATTTGTCTTATAATTTCACTTGGGATATTATTGGCCTTTTATTAACTTTTTTAATCACCTATTTTAAATATATTTTGTTGTATATATTCATTTCGATTTGAAACATTGTTGGCACAACATTGTTCAATCAATATGTAAAAATGTGATTAACGCTAGCATATTTTGGATTATTTAGGTATTTAGTACCTATTTTATCAATTATGTCATCCTTAAACTAAAATAATTATTTTGATTTTGTAACTCTTATATTAGCTTGATCATATTGATGTTTGAATCTTTGAGGGATTCATAAGCACAAACCTCAAGAACTTCAGATTGAATATATATACACACATCACTTAAAAAATATGTGGGAGGTGGAGAGGTTTGAGGAAAGACATATTGAAAACCTTCATTTGAAACAATATGATGGACCACCCTTCCCCTTGGAAGATATATTGAAAACCTAGTTAGAGGGATGGTACCTATCACACTCCTTAGGGTGAGGAGGAGGAAGAGACTCAATATTATTACAATAAGAGTTGTAAAGATAATTAAATTTTGATCTTATTTTAAAACACTATCTTTAACTTGATCAATTCAATTACATCTCTGATTGATTTAGCATAACAAATAATGACTTTCATAATGTACTATATGATAAAGTAACTAAAAAAATGTTCCATATTGAACATGATTTTAGGAAAATAAGTTTTGATTTATTTAAATTTTAATACTTTGAAATAAAAAATTATAATTCAAGAAAATAATAAATCAAGAAACCCTAGGTCAATCTAGGGTTTGAAGATCAAAGGTCAAGTTCAACAAATATTTAACCCTAAATGTAGAAAAAGTTGGAGATAGGTTTAAGAATATAAAAATATTTCAAGAAAAAGGGTGATAAATTAATCTATATAAATCCAATTAATTACAAATTTAGATAAATGAATATCTTGAATTATAATATTGAGATATGTTAAATATGAAAAGTACCAAATTTGAAAGATGTTTAATTGATTGAACTAACAAAGAGAAATGATACTTATCTAGGTCTAATATGTGAAAGTAAATATGGACTAGAAGTAGGTGGGAATTATATAAGATCATTATTCTAAAAAAATCATCAAATTCTAGAAATTGTACTTATGTAAGCCATAAACACTACCATCGATGCTAGTGTATAGATATGACATAGGTGTCCATTACAAAATAATCACTAGATATTGATGTGACTAACTTCACTAGTCTAGGTTTTCTATCACCTTTATATGAATATATTCAAATCTATGATACATGTTATCGCACTCTGCTAATTGATCAAACCCTATCTCTTTAAATTTCTTCACATTTAAAGGAGATCACTAATAATGGGTTAGTTGGATCACAATTTTGATTTGAACTAATGAACCATAATACTATCAAGATAATAAAATTATTGATATTTAAAGATTCTAAAGAATAAATAGTATTGATTCATATTGAATGATTTAAAAAATTACAAACCATGCATAAATAAGACTCAACTCAGATTTTAGGTTGACATGCAAATTTTGAAACTATACAAATAAATAGAACTCAACTTACTATTTTTAGCAGCTACTATTTTTAGTAAGTTTCACATCCAAGCACATGTAACTAAAAAATATTCAAAAATAAACTATACTTTAAAACTTGCCTATTGGAGGAATTTCAACTAAAGTTCAAGTTCGGTTACAAAAATAAACAATTTCTAAATTTAGAAAAAAATGATAATAAAATTAAACTACAATTTTGTACCCTCATATGGTCATGTATGTCCTTTGAAAAATATAAAAAAACTTCCAATAACTAAAAGGAAAGGTTATGGTTGCATTTAATTTTTTGATCTAGTCATTTTGGTGCATAGATGGGCTCAAATGGAGTTATGAATCAAAAGTTATGGCCTCTAAAATTTTGGCCTCTTTTTATACATCATTCTCCTCTGGTTGAAAACAACTCAGCTCTTACAAGTTGCTCTAATTATACTACTTCCATTTATTCTTATCAATATTCTTTAGCAGGCATTATATAATCCAAGTGTTATCTTTTTGTTGCAATCCTTCCCACTATACTAAATACTTGTCACAACTTTCAAGCCTTGTGTTTACTGTCTTCTTATCCAGAACATGAACTATCTTTTCTTTCTTCTTCTTTGGCACCTATTCTACCAATATAATTAATCTTATTCACCTTCACCATTTTATCCATATATATCATATAAATATAAAACATTAAATACTGGAGAGATATCAATTTTTTTTATAAACTCACCTCATAAGCATTGTGATTGTTTTTCTTCACAATTTTGCATGGTCTAATTTTCTTGTAGTTTAACTTGTTATATGTGTCTTTCATAAACTTCTCTTTCCTCAAGTAAACCGTCACTAAAACTACTTCAAATATTTTTGACATTCTTTTGACATCTGTTACTTCTTTATAATTCTCATTACTTTCCTGCAGTTTTCTTCTTATGTCTTCTTGTAACTATTATATATATTCTATAAATGCTTCTGCATCATCACAAACTCGTTATCAAATTAGTAAATGTACCAAATTTAAGAAACTCATAGGATTTATCCCATAAAAATTTTGAAATATTGATTTACCTATTGATTTATTCACTAAACTATTATATGCAAACTCAACTTGTGGTAAAGCCAAGTTCCATTACATGGGATTCTCTCTAACCATTCATCTCAATAAATTTTCAAAGCTCCTATTTATAAATTTTATTTTTCCATCTATTTGGGGATGGTATACACTATTGAATTACAATTTATTCCTCATCTTCCTCCATAAATTCCTCTAAAATTGACTTACAAATTGTGTGTCCCTATCTGATGTAATGGTTTTTAGAACACCATGCAATCTCACAATATCCTTAAAAAGTCATTATACAATTCTAGTGGTATCATTGATTTTATTACATGAAATAAAATGAACCATCTTAGAAAACTTATATAGAATAAAATCAATGTGTGTACCTTTATGTGTGTTTCATAATCCCAACACAAAATTCATACTCAAATTTATCCATGGTACTCTTAGAACCGGTAATGGCATGCACAACCCTATATTTTGTACATGTCCTTTTTCCACTTGACATATCCTACACCTTGGAATGTATCTTGTCACATTTTCTTCATATTTAACCAAAATACTTCTCCTTCACCAAAATTATTGTCTTTGTCTTATCAAAGTGTCCAACCAAACCACAACTGTGCAATTCTCTTATTATATTGTCTCTTAGAGAAACAATTGGAATACATATTTGATTCTCTTTGAAGAGATAATCATCTTGCATTATATACTCTTCATAAACATTACTTGTATCACTTGTCAATGGATTCTTACATTTCTCAACTATCTTGCCAAAACATGGATCAATATCATATACATATTTAATAAATTCAAATCCAACTAATTCACTCACCATAATAGTTACCCCACTCTCCTACTCAAAGCATCAAATTTATGATTCAACACAAAAGTATAACCCTGCAAGAAAGACATCCACTTTGCATATGAACTATTTAACTTCTTTTCAGTGTTCACATACTTAAAAGCCTCATGATTAATAAATACAATAAAATACTTAAGCACTAAGTAATTCGTCCAATGTTTTAATTATTGTACAATGGCATAAAATTCAACATCATACATAGAATAATTAGTTCTTAGCCCATTTAATTTCTCACTAAAATATGCTATTAGCTTCCCTTCTAAATCATCACAATATTAATTTCCACAAATGAAGCATCACAATCAACCTCAAACACTTTGCTAAAATTTGTTAATGCTAAAATAGGATTTTCTATAATTTTATTCATCAACAACTCAAAGTTTTTTGTTGCTGCCAATGTTCATGAAAATTCTCTTTCTCTCATACAATTTTTTATTGGTGCAACAAGACTACTAGATTTATTAATAAACTTTCTATAAAAGTGTGTTAAAAACCATTAAAACTTCTTACCTCTGTGATTTTCTTTGGGATAAACCACTCAATAATTGGCTTTACATTTTATTCATTCATTATTACACCATCTACTAAAACTACAAATCCCAAATATACAAAATTATTCTACATAAACCTACATTTCTTAGAATTTGCATAGATCCTCTCTTTTCTTAACAATTCTAATGAAATTATCAAATGTTGTAGTGCTCTTATTCAGTCTTATTGAATATTAAAATATCATCAAAATAAACCACCATAAACTTATCACTATATTCTCATATCACTGTGTTCATCAATCTCATAATGTGTTGGGTGCTTTACATAATCTAAATGGCATCACCATCTGTTAATATAAAACATATACAGTCTTGAAATTTATTTTCAACTCATTTCCTTTATGAATTTGAATATGATAGTAACCACTCCTTAGATCAATATTGGTAAAATATTTTGATCCTACAAGAACATCTATCATATCACCTAAACGAGGAATAAAAATCTATACTTGATTTTAATTTTATTGATTACTCTAATATACACACACATCCTCAACCCTACATATTTCTTTGGAATTGACAACATTGGTGTTACACAGGGACTCATGCTCTCTCTTAGAACACCCTTCCTCATCAATTCCATAACTTTCTTATTAAATTTTACATTTTATATTGGACTCATCTTATAAGTTGCTTGATTGGGTAGAGGTGATCCCGAAATCAGACAAATATGATGCTTAATATCTCTTTTTGGTGGTAAACCATTTGATAACACATAAGGTTTAACTTCTTCTAATAGATGCACCACTTCTATGTCTTCTTTATTCATTACTAACACATAGTATCAACTTATCATTTTCATGTCTTTGATAATTTTTTTTCCAGTCAACATGCTTTTCATCTACCCGTATTATTTAAGAGGTAATAAAACTACTTTCATACCACCTTTCCAAAAACTATATGTGTTATTTGTTCCATCACGAACTACTTTTATATCAAACTTCCATCGCCTTCCCAATCAGATATGGCATGCATAAATTAGTATAACACCATACCATATTTCATTCTTGTAAATTTTTACTATAGAAAACTTGATTAAGCACCTTTTATATATTGGAACTTCATTCAATTTATTAAACCATGAAATATAATAAGGATTAAAATGCTTTTTATAGCTCAAATCTAGTTTCTCAATCATATCTTTAGAAATCATATTTTTACAACTACCACCATCTATAATTACCTTGCATATCTTACCTCTTAAAGTACACCTTATTCGAATGATATTTGTTTACATAAATGCATCACCAAATTTTTTATTTTGCATATGTTATTTCCTTGAAATAATAATTATTCTTCTCATCATGATATTCTCTCCAGTATCTAGTTCTACAACTTCAATATTTTGCTTTTCAATTTCAACTTCAACTAAATTCATTCTTCAGTGATCTCCTTGCCTCCTTTCTTAATCTTGGTAGTTGGACACTCAAAAACTCTATGACCTTCTTCTCCACATCTATAACAAACATAAGATATATGTTACTTTGGAACGCATCCTCTACCACCAACATATCTTTGTCATCTTTGACATCCTCTTTGTCTTTACTGGTTTTAAACCCTTGTCTATTATCTTCTTATCTTTCCAAACCACATGATGATTCTCCTCTAGTGGTAGTAAACTCACCTCTATTTGTATTCAATAAATGTTGTCCCCTTATTGAAGGGAATTATCCTCTTATTGGCCTATTAGATATTCATCTTATATTCTATCTATTTTGTTTTTCTTATGCTTTCAAAGCTATTTGATAAGCTTCCTCCATGCAAAGTATTATATGCATGCTTAATTATTCTTGAATAGAAAAATGTAAACTATTTACATACCTTATATCCATCTGCTCTTCTATTTCATCATGTTCCACATGTATGTAAAGGCTTTAAAAATCATATGTATATGCTTGTATATTGTGGTCCTTCTGTCTCAAATTTTGAAATTTTATGTGTAGGGTTTGTGCATAATCCATAAGAAGAAATTTCTCCCTTAACTTCTCCATTTTTTTTCATGAGTTGATTTGATATTTACCTTTTCTCTATCTTTATTTCTGCTAGTGATATAACTAAATCAATGCATGACCTTTCAATTTTATTCATGAAAACTTTACCTTCTTGTTTGTACTCATAGTTCTCCATTCAAAAAACTTCTCTGTGTTGTTCATATAATATACAAAATATTATGGTTTTAATATTCCTTCATAACATGTAATTACAACCTTGATTCCTTCATTTCTTCCTTCTAAATCTCTAACCACCTTCCCTTCTAATGATGGTAGATGTTCTTGGTACTCTTATTGCATAATTTCTTCTTCATGATCTGTGTCATTTTCTACATCATCTTCTACTCTCCTTTGTCTTTGATTTATAATTATCTTAGTTAATTGATCTACTTGCCTCTACATTTCTTGCATAGTATAGTTCATTTTAATGATTCATCCTTTTCCTCTCACCATTTTTTACACGTCCAAGATTCAAACTTGCTCTAATATCAAATAATGAATGAGAATACTATCAAGATAATAAAATCACTGATAGGCCAAGATTTTAAATAATAAATAATATTATTTCTCATTAAAATATTTAAATAGTTAAAAATCATGCATAAATAAGCCTTAAATCAGAATTGGAGTTGACACACAAAATTTAGAACTCTAAAAATAAATAAAACTTGACTTGTTATTTTTCGTAGCTTTAATAAGTTTCACATAAAAGCGTGTATAATTCTAAAAATATTCAAAAATAAACTATAGTCTAAAATAAACCCATAAGACAAATTTTAACTAAAGTTCAATTCTAATTATAAAAATAAACAATATCTAAATTTAGAAAAAAAAAACTAAAAAAAAAACTAAACTATAATTTTGGTCCCTTAGATGTTCATGTATGGCCTCCAAAAAATATTAAAAATATCCCATGACTAGAAGGGCAAGTTCTGACTGCATTGAAATTTTTGATTCAGTTATTTTGGCATGAAGATGGGCTCAATAAGAACCAGATATAAAAAATTATGGCCTCCAGAAGTTTGACCTTTTTTTCTGCATCATGACCTCAAAGATCCCTCTATCAATGAGTGTTACCTACATGTAAAATACTCCAAGAAGGACCTCATACTTCTGTATATCTTCCCTATCTATGGTAATGTGTGTATACAAGGGTGAAATATATTATATAATGATCCATGTAGTGATATAGATTGAAACTTGGCAACTATCACTCATGAGATGCTCTTTAACTACTTCAGACCTATAATATGATTATACATATGATTCATATGAAAATAGGGATGAATAGGGTAGAATATCTCGGTTTTAAAATTGATTCATATTTATTAGGTGTTTTCTTGGTATTTTATAAATGAGTAATGAAAAAGCTTATACTTGTATTTATACCAAATTTTTGAAAATAAATCATTGTAGAGTTTAATAAGACAAATAGGCTGACCCATAGGTTTCAGTATTTATAAAATTTGGATGAATTTTGACAACTAGACTCTAGATTAAGATATAGATACTACCATTAATGGTAGTGTCCCTTTGTGATTGATAGTGTCTAGAAGGTTATAAAACATGTACAAATTTGAAATTGATAATGAAGGATGTTTATAAAGTTCTAAGCTTTTTTTGTAATGTAGGAGACTTGGGTGATCATAATGATATGGATCAAACCAAAAGATAAGTATTGAGGCATAGTTAGATGGAAAATGCAAGCCTTTTGGAATTACGGAGGTATACAACTGAAGTGTACATCCTTATTTTATATTTTTCAAATGTATAAGACTAAGATGCTATAAATATTTAGTTTTAGTATCTACAACTTCCTAGTGTGTTATCATCTCAATGAAATTACTATAAATACACATTCAAATCACTTATTACAAAACTAGTAATTTCAATCCAAAAGTCTTATTAACACCAATAAATATTGAGCAAACATTCCCTAATCTTTCTAGTTCAATGTTTAAACACTTCAAGTAGTCCTCAACCATGTTTTAAGTCAATTTTATACATCCCTAATTCTGCATGATCAAGTATTCATGCCTATCATAGATGCATTCATATATTCAAAGGACCATATTTTTACAAAGAACTTAAGTGGGATAACTACATGAGGTTTGATCCCTCTTCATAATATTCGTATGTAGGCAGTGGTCAAAATAGTGGGGTATTGAACTCTAGCAAAACCTCAACTACTAACTATTTTTTACTCCTATCATTTATCTCCTTGTATCATAAAGTTAGGGATTTCATATTCAAGAAAACACATATAGGTTTCCCACATAGTTATGAAAGTTAAATCAATAAAAGAAAACATATTTTTCACTATCGCAACTGAATATTTTAAAATTTATATTTTTTTGTGAAAAATAGAAATGGAAAACATAAACATTAGTGAAAGTCTCTCTTATCTCCTACTTGGCATTCTTGTCCTTGAAGGCACTTAGGCACAGCTTATAGAAAGTTTATAAGTTTTCTATATTCTATTTTATCCTACATTTTGTTTTCCCTGTTCATTCAATTGATGACTCTAAAAGCTAAGTTCATCTCTCTTTTCCATAGTTTAGCTTTATTCATTTATTTATAACAGTCATTTATCTTAATTTTTTGTTTAAAATTGAATTTATAGTGAACTGTATTATTTTATTCCATTAATGTGAATTAGGGATAGTTACAATATTAATTTAAATTCATCATAAATAGTTATGCCAAAAGGCACTTAAGATATAATATCCTCATTTTAGTGTAAAGAAACACCTTTTTTCATCCTCGAGAGGGAGAAACCCTTGAAACTTGTGCATGTATGCCTATTATGTGGATTACACATTAATTTTCTTATAACTTTGTGACATCAATCCATGCACTTCAAGAATACACATGATACTTAGAGTCATTCAATGATTCTTCAAGTGAAAATATGTGTGGGGTTGTCTTCATAGTTGTGTAACCTGCATCATTGCATAGTGCATGATGCAAGAAGCTACATAAAGTTGATCAAAACATTTAGTTTATATTTTGAGTTGTGCTACATGTATCTTACCTCTATGTAGGATGTACATGATGCAATGAGTTAACATGCACTTAAGGTAAGAATGTGGGTCTATATGGATGCACATGGACCATTTTCCATTTTTTGAGAAGCAATAATATCAATAGTATTAAATCTCAGAAACAAGTGTGATGTAATCTTATTAGGAGCTCAAACAACATTATTAGAGAAGGGAATCACATAGGTAATTTGATATCTCTTACTACCCATTGAGATGGAAATATATTGGTCATGTATACACAATGATGGTTGTGCATATATACAATTCCAAGTATTATATCATATGCATCAATTACCATTACATCACAAATTAACTCTTCTCTAAAATGATGGATAGCATATGAGAAGTAATATTAGTATGTTATATGTGTACCTTTGACATGATAGGAACTAATCCATACCAAATTATAAGGATGTAGATGAGACATGGTTGGAATATTTGATCACTTGAAAATTTATTTAAATATTTGATTCTTCATGATACCACCATCAATTAGAAAATATATTGGTTTCCCTTGTACCCACATCTTTGAATTGAATATGCATTTTGACTAGGTTTGTGGGATTGCTAGTGTGGCCATTACATAGAGATAGGTAGCTTTAGGGTCTGCTTCCTCTACTTCATGGAATTCTATATTATTTTTTGTTATGCACACAAGTAAAAAATAATGTGCATGGCACTTTAGGTTATATTTATTTTTGGTTTTGTGTTTTTGGTACCATTTACATGTCTTAGGTAGTTTGAAATTGTCTAAAACACATATCTTATTTGGTGCAATAGATCTTTCCTATTTTCCCATCATCTTGACCTTAGCTAGTTTAGATTTGGACTAAACAAATGGTCACATACCACAACTACACTTAAGGACTCTATGTTATTCATGAAGGAACCTAGTTTTACATATAGGTTATGGAAGGCTTGGATTGACTAGTCATGTCCTTGCCATAGTTTTTTACATTGAATGTAGTGGTATTTATTTAAATATTCATTATAGTATTCATCCGTGAATGATTCCATGGATTTATTTTACATTGGATCATAATCATCTTCTACCTAGTATTTCTCCTATAGAGTGTGCACTTACAACTACTTCTTGATGGGTGAAGAAAATTTTGGAAGTTTAATCTTGATCTTCTCTTCATCTAAAAATTTAGTCATAAAAAATAGGGATCTAATCAATTTAACCAATTATCTATTACATTTGCATTTATGTTTCCCTCAACCACATGAACATCTAGATTTACCTAAAACCTAAGCTGGACATGACCACCAAAATCTTTAGTTGATATGTGATCCAATAAAACCACCTCTTGAGGACTTTGAAGAACTAGTTACATAGAAATGATTTTTTTTCTAGAAGAGCCTTTTTAATATCATTATTTATGAAGGAGGGGAAACCATCTTGTGTTGTGTTATCTCTTTCCATATGAACTTTACTAAAATGACATGGTAAATATTTTGAGAGATGTCGTGGTTGGATACCAAGATTCAAATACTTCAAACTTTCTTGATTTCTCATATAAGGTGATGAACCACACTAATACCAATGATCTTAGGAGGTCTGGTGGATAACAATCTAAACGAGGGTTGAGATGGGTTATATGTTTATGCAAAAACAATATTGAATACAATAGATAATAGGGAATGTAATAGACTAGAACAAAAACTATATATTATTGTATGAATTCTATACATGGCATATTCTTGAGAAATATGTATGGTTGTTTACTTAGCTATTATCTTCCTAATCTAATGCTACATATATTTATATTTATATTACAATGATGCGGAGGATAAAAAATCATTATGGATGTTGAACTATTTGAGCTTCCATGTGTGACTCTTCACCTTCCAACACTTACATCACTTGACCTTAAGATGTATAGTATGCTGAAAGGTGTTTTTTCAAGCATTGTGCTTTGGGAGTGTTGAATGTCATGACACAACATGGCACAATATCTCAACAATTGCCATTAGAGTGTTGCACAAAATTTGGTGGATTTTATAAATAGTTAATGCACATGACACCAACTAGTGTAGTGTTACACGTGTTATGAAGGTCACATTGAAATGTTTTTAACCTCTAATATCCTTATTTTAACATGAGGAAAAAGGAGTGAAGTTTCTCAATCTTACAAGGGATAACCCATTAACACTTACATACTTCATACCTATTGGAGTGCATTTTGTTTTAGTTGTTGCTATGTGGCATGGATCCAAGTGTTGCACAAAATGTACAAGATGTTTGGAGCTACTCAGTGGTGCTTTAAATATGAAGTTGTCTAATATTGTCTTTGGATCCATGTGGCATGTATTCTTGCACTGCTAAAAATGCATAGAGGCATTACATGAAGTTGTTGTCCTCTGATTTGTGTGACATATATCCTCACACTAAAAATGGGTGCAATTTGGGGACTAAAATTTTATAAGTACTATGAAATAAAAAAATGTTAAGCATAAGAAGGGTGTAAGATAAAAACAATTAAGTTATTAAGATAATAAAAGGTATGTATAATTACATCATCATGCGAGAAAAAAACCTCTCAAGAAAATATCTTGCATCTTCATTGCTCTCAATTCATTAACACTTTCCTTAAAACAATAGTTCTAATTTATATGAATATATTTGACTCGACCAATCTTATTCAAGTACATCTTGCATCTTCATTGTTCTCAACTCATTAACACTTTCCTCAAAAACAATAGTTCCAATTATATGGATATATTAGACTGGACCAATCTTATTCAAATTGTAATGTAATTCTTTGATCATTATGAAAAAATCTTCCATAGTTAGATAATCGAGGGTTTACAGCCTTGTACGAGCCATTTTTTTTTCATCATTGTAGTTTTGAATTAAGAATGCTAATATCGAATCAGTTTCTTATTTAAGATTTTATTTTTTAAAGAGTAAGAAGAATATTTTGGATTAACAATGACAAATGGTAAACGCACTCCTAATGCTACGAATTTTTGAGTTTGGCTTAAATTTTGACAATGTAACTACCTGCAAATGGTTCTAAACCTAAGGTTGAATTGATATAATTCTTAGATTGATTATTTATTTATTTAAAATATAAATAAAAATTAAATTTCTATCAATTTTTTTCCATTGCATTTGAGATTTAAAAAATTGTTTGAGAGATTATACAAATCAAGTCTCAATTCTACAGATTAATTCACATCTAAACTCTAAATTTCTAAGTCATTAAGATCCTCTACCTTGAGAGACTTGTCCGAATTCTCTATTTGAGGATTTCTCAACGGCCAAGCTCTAAACTCTGCTTTTTGAATAAGTGTGGGTTAGAATTTGATCTATGAATCTCAGCAGTATAAAATAAAAAGTCATCAACCCTACTTGGGGCATTTTATGCTCTTTGTGGATTTTGACTTAGACAAGTGGCATTGATCGGAATTAGGGATTGTATTATTGTTTGGGTAATTTGTGAAACTTAAGGGAAATCTAGAAAACATCTAATCAGTTCAATGTTAATCATGAATTTTGTTGGTGTTTAATTATAAGAACTGGGATTTGTAACAACCCTGCTCCTTATGATAATTAGAAATTTGTCTGTTTACTTTATTCATCTGTATTTGACCATGTTGGGGGTGATTGATAAGAATGCTTGCCCTTCTTATGATCCTAACTTTCTTGACTCTAGAAATGAATGTTTTAGGCAATCGCCTTTGTTTCACAGGTCTGTTTTGTTGTCAGAATCAAGAGAGCATACAAAAAACAAGAACTCAAACAAATAAATAAGAAATCAACCCAATTTCTTGAAAGAAAGAGATTCTATTGATCTTCAATTTTCCTTACTTACAATGTGCACCCATAGGGTCTTTAAATAGATTTGAATCCAAATAGTAATTAGAAAAACAAACTCAGGACTAATTTTAGTCTTTACATGCAAACTAACTCTCTAACAAATTTTCAAACAGTTTAACTAACTGTTTGTTAACTAACTGAATGTAAACTAATTGATTGCTCAACTACAGCTAACTGCTTGCATGCATGAGGAGTGGAGAAATTAACTACAGTCTCCAACACTCCCCCTTAATTTTTTTCACAAACTACTTCAGCATTTACAATGCCTAAATTTTGTCTTCTCATGCGGAATACACCTCCTTGCAAAATACATCACCTTATATGTGGAATACACCACCTGATATAGCCTAGATTGAGGCTACGAACAAATACAACTGCTCAATGAGCGTTCACTTAGCGTTTAAGACTGAGGAGTAGCTTGTCGAAAGGCTATCAATAGACATGCTTATGTCCAATACTTCAAGCTTCTCACTTGCTTACATTTCTTTCACCCGACGCTTAACTGCTCAGGTTTCCTCCCAGGACTCTGCTAGGTTCATTCCATGTTGGTCTAGATTTTCCAACGATCAGCCTGATCTTCAGACACTTTGACAGCTTCACTCACTGTTTAACACACACTTTCACAGCTTCACTCGCTATTCAACACACACACTTTCACAGCTTCACTCGCTATGCAACACAAACTCTGCGGAGCTCGTCTTTTCAAACACGGAAAACATATGCCTTATAAAATTGAATACAGACAGCAAACAAGAAACAAAACAATAAACAATTAAAAAACTTTCAATGCCTTTTATCTTTGGCATTCAAATCAAGCTCTTCGGAGCAATCTTCTGTATAATACGCCTCTAGCTTGTGCCTTTTTTTTTTGCGTGCCTCCTCGGGCTTGTCCAATCTTTGGTCTCGGCCGTCGGCTCATCTTTTATAGCGGGCATTTACTCCTTTGGGGGCGGCTTGACAAATTCATTGTTTTTGATGGCCTTCTTGCTTCATACGACTTCAACTCAAGAAGGGCATCCCAACACTCAAGCTGATGCTGCACCTTGTGCCTCTCCTTGGTGCTCCCTGCTGGCTATTTGCTGGCTGTCGGTGATCTGACTTTCTACCCTTGCTTGCTTGCTTGCTGGCTGGCATCAAACTGTCTAACTGCGCTCCCTTTTTTTTTTCTTCGTCAAAGAATTTGCTCAGATGGTCAGGCTCCTGGTTCTTTTCACTTTTCTATTTATTTTGTTTGTGGCCTGCTTCCATGGCAGTTTCACATACCACCTTCGATTCGGAACCTCCTTTCACGGACCTGTGATTGTACTCTTACTAGAGCTTGCATGCAGCGTAGTGTGTTTGTTGCTTGATGCCTGACAGTCTGCCCACGTACCAATGCTTGCAGTTTGACTAAACCCTTCAAGGCACGCAAAGCTCTTCGGGCTAGATATGCCCTGAAAGCTATTTGAATTTTAATCGTTGCACATTCTTCTTTTGATGCGCTTCTGCCCATGGTCTGCTGGATGGTCACTTTTCCTTAGCGCCAAAGTGCTGCAGCTGCGTTGACTTCTTTTTCACACGACCTGTCGCTCCCCTGCTCTTCTTTTCTGCTAACACGTGCACTTTCTCAAATCTGTGCTCCTTCTTTGAACAGTTGTGCTTCAAACTGGGCACTTTTGAAGGGGAAAACAAGAACAGAAAATATAAAAATGCGTTCTCCTTTCTTGCTAGGTGCCTTGCTGGCTGTCGGCCCCAGTAGACTGCACTCCAAACTTGTCTTCTACGATTCCTTCTAACCAGTCGATTCTACTGCGTTCATTTCCTCTTCTGTGTTCTGGCTTCGGCTCTGCTGACTCTCCCAACCAGGCGCTTCTCTTAAGTCTTTCTTTCCAACGGACTTGTGCTTTGATACCAATTTGTCAAAATCAAGAGAGCATACAAAAAACAAGAACTCAAACAAATAAATAAGAACTCAACCCAATTTCTTGAAAGAAAGAGATTCTATTGATCTTCAATTTTCCTTACTTACAATGTGTGCCCATAGGGTCTTTAAATAGATTTGAATCCAAACAATAATTAGAAAAACAAACTCAAGACTAATTTTAGTCTTTACATGCAAACTAACTCTCTAACAAATTTTCAAACAGTTTAACTAACTATTTGTTAACTAACTGAATGTAAACTAACTGATTGCTCAACTGCAGCTAACTGCTTGCATGCATGAGGAGTGGAGAAATTAACTACAGTCTCCAACATTCTCCCTTAATTTCTTTCACAAACTACTTCAATATTTACAATGCCTAAATTTTGTCTTCTCATGCGGAATACACCTCCTTGTGAAATACATCACCTTATATGTAGAATACACTACCTGATATAGCCTAGATTGAGGCTACGAACAAATACAACTACTCAATGAGCGTTCACTCAACGTTTAAGACTGAGGAGTAGCTTGTCGAAAGGCTATCAACGGACATGCTTATGTCCAATACTACAAGCTTCTCACTTGCTTACATTTCTTTCACCCGATGCTTAACTGCTCAGGTTTCCTCCCAGGACTCTGCTAGGTTCATTCCATGTTGGTCTAGATTTGCCAACGATTACCCTGATCTTCAGACACTTTGACAGCTTCACTCGTTGTTCAACACACACTTTGACAGCTTCACTCGCTATTCAACACACACACTTTCATAGCTTCACTCGCTATGGAACACAAACTCTGCGGAGCTCGCCTTTTCAAACACGGAAAACATATGCCTTGTAAAATTGAATACAGATAGCAAACAAGAAACAAAACAATAAACAATTAAAAAACTTTCAACGCCTTTTATCTTTGGCATTCAAATCAAGCTCTTCAGAGCAATCTTCTGTATAATATGCCTCTAGCTTGGGCCTTTTTTTTTTTTTTTTTTTTTTTTGTGCCTCCTCGGCCTTGTCCAATCTTTGGTCTCGGCCGTCGGCTCATCTTTTGCAGCGGGCATTTACTCCTTTGGGGGCGGCTCGACAAATTCATTGTTTTTGATGGCCTTCTTGCTTCGTACGACTTCAACTCAAGAAGGGCATCCCAACACTCAAGCTGATGCTGCACCTTGCGTCTCTCCTTGATGCTCCCTGCTGGCTATTTGCTGGATGTCAGTGATCTAACTTTCTACCCTTGCTTGCTTGCTTGCTGGCTGGCGTCGAACTATCTAACTGCGCTTCCTTTTTTTTTTTCTTCGTCAAAGAATTTGCTCAGACGGTCAGGCTCCTGGTTCTTTTAAGTTTTCTATTTATTTTGTTTGTGGCCTGCTTCCATGGCGGTTTCGCACACCACCTTCGATTCGGAACCTCCTTTCATGGACCTGTGATTGTACTCTTACCAGAGCTTGCATGTAGCGTAGTGTGTTTGTTGCTTGACGCCTGACAGTCTGCCCACGTACCAATGCTTGCAGTCTGACTAAACCCTTCAAGGCACGCAAAGCTCTTCGGGCCAGATATGCCCTGAAAGCTGTTTGAATTTTAATCACTGCACATTCTGCTTTGGATGCGCTTCTGCCCATGGTCTGTTGGATGGTCGCTTTTCCTTAGCGCCAAAGTGCTGCGACTGCGTTGACTTCTTTTTCACACGACCTGTCGCTCCCCTGCTCTTCTTTTCTGCTAACACGTGCGCTTTCTCAAATCTGTGCTCCTTCTTTGAACAGCTGCGCTTCAAACTGGGCGTTTTTGAAGGGGAAAACAAGAACAGAAAATATAAAACTGCATTCTCCTTTCTTGCTGGGCGCCTTGCTGGCTGTCGGCCCCAGTAGACTGCACTCCAAACTTGTCTTCTACGATTCCTTCTAACCAGTCGATTCTACTGCGTTCTTTTCCTCTTCTGCATTCTGGCTTCGGCTCTGCTGACTCTCCCAACCAGGGGCTTCTCCTAAGTCTTTCTTTCCAACGGACTTGTGCTCTGATACCAATTTGTCAAAATCAAGAGAGCATACAAAAAACAATTACTCAAACAAATAAATAAGAACTCAACCCAATTTCCTGAAAGAAAGAGATTCTATTGATCTTCAATTTTCCTTACTTACAATGTGTGCCCATAGGGTCTTTAAATAGATTTGAATCCAAACAATAATTAGAAAAACAAACTCAAGACTAATTTTAGTCTTTACATGGAAACTAACTTTCTAACAAATTTTCAAATAGTTTAACTAACTGTTTGTTAACTAACTGAATATAAACTAACTGATTGCTTAATTGCAGCGAACTGCTTGCATGCATGAAGAGTGGAGAAATTAACTCCAGTCTCCAACATTTGTATCATAGATATTCAATATTTTATTATAGGGATTTTAAAATTCGTTCTCGCGTCCCATTTGAGATTGTCCCTTCGCTTTATTTTTGGTTGTTAGAATACTTTGTGGCTCTATGACTTGCAATTGTAATATGCTGTTGGCATGAGTTCCTTTAATTACTTTTGTCAGGGTTTTTGTCCATATCTAAACTAGAATGTAATTTTGTCCTTGTGTGTGTGGGTTTTTATCTATAGTTAATAGAGATTTTAATATTAACACAATTTTTTCTTTGGATTTTGGTGTGGGGGGGATTTGTTTATAGCTAAATTAAATATAATCTATATCTAAATTCTAAATTATTGTGTAATATTATTTAAATTAGAATACAATTTTGTCCTTGTGTGTGGCTTTATGTCTATATCTAAACTAGAATCTAATTTTGTCATTGTATGTAGATTTTTTTTAATATCTAAACTAGAATGCAATTCTGTCCTTGTATGTGGGTTTTATCTATATCTCTATATAAACTAGAATGCGATGCAATTTTGTCCTTAAACTAGAATGCAATTCTATCCTTGTTCTCTCCTTATGCAGGGTTTTTCCTGCTCTTGTATTGCATTCCGGAAGGTGTCTTAGCCTTGGGGTCGTACAAGGCATAGAAAGACACTGCCTAATTTCTGTATACACTATTGATTGAAATCGGTAGGAAATTTAGAAGGCAGGATGCCATTCTGGGACCTTTTACTTCTGGCATGCATGCCTGTTGTGAGGTTTCTTTTAATAAGTGGTTTGGGTGCTTTCCTGTCAACTAAATATGTGAATGTGCTCACCGAAGATGCTTGCAAACATATAAATAAGGTAATGAACTACCCACTTTTATGTCTCCGAGATTCAAATAACACTGACATCAAGATGGTATTATGCGCTGCATTTATGTAATGTATTATTGCCAATTGATAATAGTTATCTTCATAAGAGCCGGCATATATATTATATATTAGTTCCTCCAGTCCATCTGTACCTATGGTTATCTATTTTTAAGTTTCTGTCATTCAGTCACAGGTCATTGTTTTTGTGAAGTTGCCACATTCCTGTAGTCTCCACGTTGCAGACATTTGTTCTTTCTCCTCCACATGCTGCATAAAATAAATACCCAATTCAATTAGAGTTATCTAATGCTAACCATTATAGGTACCCGATCCCTTTATCTGTAAGGACCACTCAGAAAACCTCTGAATGAGGTAAGGATCCATGAAATTTACTTTTGTATAAAACGGCCCGTGTCTGTCTTGATCTTGTTTGCTTTTGAGTTTTTAGCATTCTCCTATGCAATGTAAGCTTGTAATACCAAATAAAGTTTTTAATTGTTTCCAAGCTAAGTCTGCACGGGCGTGAAAATGCTTTGATTTCTTCGGTTAATTTCACTGGTTGGTATAATAGATTGAAAAATAAAATAATATTGTGACAGAGAGAGGGAGGGGGGAAGTTATTTGTGCTGGAAAGTTATACTTATGAAAAGAATAACCAGAAAGGGAGAAGAGAAGAATTGAACAGAATAATTGTAATAGTTCATGGCCATGGTAGTAACCCATGGGATACTTTTTACTAACATCTTCATTTGTTTTCTTTTGTATGGGTGTCATTTAACAGGTCGTCTTTAATGTATTTTCACCAGCTCTTATGTTTGCAAGCCTGGCGCAGTCAGTAACATTTGAGGATCTTATCTCCTGGTATGTGATATTTTCAACTTAAGTTGAACTGATTGCAAGGATGATATATTTTGGTATCAGGTGATTGTGAGATTAAAAAACTTTTTTTTGCAATGAGATCTTGACTGTATCTTAATTGAAGTAGTAATATTAGTAAAGGTTTTATATCGGATAAGTTGGCAGTACTGAAAACACTTGAGGAAATGAAGAACCGTTGTTAAGATCATGAATATTCATTGACGAACTATTTTTTCTTGGAGCATTTATTAAATTCTCAAATAGCGTTAGTATTTGCAGTTTGATCAGTAGGGGCATCTGGAAAAGCCATTATGGTCACAATAGAAACGAGAGGACATTCTGGTTAAGATGGGATATGAAAGGTGTTTTTCAGGTTAACGTATACTTATTTAGTTTGTACCCTCTCAAGTGGCATATATGTTATCACATAATTCCTTCTTAGAGAAATAACTTGCTATCAATAATCACTAATTGGATTAATATTCTAGCGTGCAGGATAACAAGGCTAGAATATTTTCCGTCAGCGATGTATGTTTCTGTACATTATTCCATTTGACATAGTTTTTTAATATTAAATGTTTTTATCTTTGTTTACATAGTTATTTAAATGGTGTTTAAAGAACAGTGTGTTTTAGATGTAAAATAGTAAATACCTTAAATGCTGGATAAATACCTTATAATTGATCAGAGGGCATCTTGTAGGCTTTATTTATTCATAGAATTAAGAAACCCTAAAGATGGATGGAAGATGTGCATACCAGTAACGATGCACATTTGTCGCTGCCCAACAAACACGTTAGTTGCAGTAGTAATTGAACTATAGGGCGTTTGTAGGGGTAGAGAAGGTAATAATAACCAAAGTCAAGAATGGTAATGAATTCAATTCCTACAACCCACAAAAGAAATTCTGCTCATAGAGAAGGTCCTAATGATTTCATGCCTCCCGTCTTAATATTAAAAAAAAATTGAATCTGGCAAAACCTTGTACATATTGTTGTTCTGATGGCTGCCATTGCTAAAAAAAGAAAGGATTGTCTTATCCTGAAGTAACTAACTTCGTTTTAGCATAAATTATCAATTATATGATGATTTGCCCATTATCTTGTACTGACTCTGTTTTTAAAGCTTCAGCTATTCTGTGTCCTTTTCAGGTGGTACATGCCATTCAACATTTTTCTCACATTTCTATATGGAGCTACCCTCGGGTGGATTATTGTGAAAATAACCAAACCTCCAGAACATTTAAAGGGCATAGTTGTCGCAAACTGTTGTGCAGGTATCAATAGAACTCTGAACAGTTTCTTCTTTCCTTGCTGAAATTTGACACGTTTAAAGTATTGAATCTCAAAATTACTTTTCTTTTACAACTGGGCAAATCTCAGCCAAACAACCGAATTTGCGAATGAGTAGGTTAAGAACAAGGCCAAGTCAGGCTCATTGGATATTCTCATGTCCAATGTATCTTGTACTATATACATCCTTCTGTGAAGTAGACAATGCCATAGTTTTCAACCAATTCTAACTCAATCCTAAATCAATTTTCATTGAAATTAAACTTGAAGGATGGAATTGTTTTTTTTGGTGGGTTAAGAATCACAGCTCTAATTGTTGGAGTTGACGAAACTACCTTCTCCATAACATTTTCAATGTCTTATTGTATGCAGGAAACCTGGGTAATTTGCTTTTCATTATTATTCCTGCAATGTGTCAAGAACAAGGAAGTCCCTTTGGAGAACCCAGTGTTTGCAGATTACAAGGAACAGCATATGCATCACTCTCTATGGCGGTATGATTCTAACAAGTGATTTATTCCTTTAGCTTTCTACTAGGTATTGACAATGATTCTTTGTGCCTTTTTGGAAAGGAAACTGAATGTGCATGCTTCCCATAATTTTATATCACTTCTTATGCTAATTCAAGGTGAACAATATATTGGATATTTTACTTTTATGCTTTGATTGTTCTCTCGGAATTATTCCTTTCAGAGTAAAATGAATTGCATTATGTGAATTCAAGTTCTATATAGAAAAAATATACATCTTTTCTGATACATTTCTATTATACCCTGTTTGGATTTCTAGCTTGGCAATATCTTCATATGGACTTATACCTACAGTCTTATCCGATCAGCAAGTCATATTCATGAAGAAAAAGAAATTGAATCCGGAAGTGAGGAGAAGATTCCAAATATTGATTATTTGAATGCAGGAGAAAAATCTAATCTTCTGCAGACAGTCCAAATAAATCCAGAGGAACCGAGTTCTGGTGGAAATCACCTTTCTCGTCCACAGAGTGGATGCAACATGATCAGAGCTTTATCACTCCCTAAAGATTTCAATCAAGAGGTTGGAATGGGCAATCTGAATCCTTTAATATTAGTTTTGAATTATTACATTATATTCAAAATTGATTTGATAATTCAAAAAAGAAAGTTTATTACATGGGATGAATCCCATGAAATTGTTAGAATAACCAAAAAAAAAAATTAATTTCTCCCTGTTTGCATGCACGCAGTGGAGAAAACTAGGAAAATAGACAAAACTCCCTGTTCCGCCTCCCTCATGCACGCAATTTGCATGTTTCACTGTTTAAGTCATTGCATAGTCAACATGCACAACTGCAGTTAAACTTTAAGCTATTTTTCAGTTTTATTTTTTTTCAAATTCTATTTATGTAATTCCTGTTAGCAGATCTTACAGGGCAGAAAATAATAAGATTAAAAATTTCCTTTTGATTGCCGTAGCAATCTGGAGTCGCCCATCTTTTTATTTTTGTTATTTTATTCATGCTTTCTGTCAGATTGGTATCATAGCCAGGTTAATACCCTGTTGGAGAGCGCAGCTAGAGTAGGGAGATAGGCACTACACACCAGCCAGATCGAAGGAGATATTAGCTGCAGTCAGCAGATCCGAAGGAGAACGTAGCCTGCAGATTTAGCAGGAGAAAAGAGCCACAAATGTCCTAGTCGTTGCCAAAGAAGAAAGGAAGCCGCAACTTTCAGCGTTTAGAGAAGGAAACTATTACATTTTTTTTGCCACCGCCAAAACCAGCAGATAACACTATAGATCGTTGTTTTGCGGAGATTAGTATTAGATTGACGCATAAGGGAGAAGGTATCAAAAAAAATAAAAAATAAAAGAACATCGCCTGGGGAAGTACCCACTCACTTTCACCAATAGGAAACATTCTCTCCGTCCGCACTTTCACTGCCGCATTTGCATTTCGTCACTCGGATGCAGCAAAACAGCCTGCGACCTATGTTGTAGTTGTAAAGCAGTCCGTTGGAAGCTGATCGATGAAGGATGAAGACAAAGAGAGAGTCATAGAAGAATACATGCGCCTCTCCTCCATAGTTTGAATCTCCAACTGTGCAAGCTTGAGCTATGGCAACAAACAACAACACTTCTCAGCTCCAGATTCCCATTTTCAATGGTAGGAATTATGATTTTTTGGCAATTCAAATGAGAACATTGTTTTGCTCACAAGATGTTTGGGATTTGGTAGACAATGGCTTTGTAGAACCATAGGATGAGGCTGCCCATCAGGCATTAACTTGAGCACAAAAGGAAGAGCTTAAAGAAAACAAGAAAAAGGATGCAAAAGCTCTATTCCTAATCCAACAGGCAATGGATGAATCTATTTTTTCTAGAGTTTTAACAATAACGAGATCCAAGTCAGCATGAAAAATCTTAGAGACCACCTATAAAGGTAATACAAAGGTGAAAATAGCTAAATTGCAATCTCTTAGGAGAAATTTTGAAAATTTACAAATGAATGATTCGAAATCTATAGACCAGTTTATGGGTCAAGTATTGAATATTGTGAATCAAATTAGATCTAATGGAGAAACAATAGCAGATCAGAAGATCATAGAAAAAATACTGAGGAGTTTACCCAACAAATTTGATGCAATAGTTGTAGCTATTGAGGAAACCAAGAATTTAAAACAGTTATCAGTAGATGAATTAATGGGATCTTTGTTAACACATGAATCCAGAATGAATAGGCAATACCATACTTCTTTTGATAATGCTTTCAAGTCTCAGGTATCATTTGGCAGAGGAAGAGGAAGAGGAAGGTCAAACTTCAGAGGAAGAGGCAGAGGTAGAAATGGAAGAAACAATATAGATCAAGGTGAAAATAATAATGAAAACTACAACAATAGAGGACGTGGCAACAATCACTTCTAACAAAATTCACAAAGGTTTGATAAATCTAACATTAAATGTTATTAGTGCAAAAAATAGGGACATTATGCAAGTGAATGTAGAAATAAACAAAGAGATGTGGACAAGCAGAATGCTAATTACACAAATGAATCTAGTTCTAATTATGGAAGCTTATTTCTCACTTGTCATGTTGCTCAAAAAAATGCTAGAGATATTTGGTTCTTAGATAGTGGATGCAGTAATCATATGACAGAGAATAAAGAACTGCTTGCTAGTCTCGATGATTCTCTAAAATCTAAACTGAAATTAGGAAATGATAACAAAGTGGATGTAATGGGTAAAGGAGTAATAAATATTTTGGCAAAAAATGGTGAAAAAAGATTTATTCCTGATGTTTATTTTGTACCTAGACTAAAGCATAATCTTATGAGTGTTAGACAGTTAGTATAGAAAGGTTACAGAGTATCTTTTATGGATAATGTTTGCACTACTAGACAAATTTCCAAATGACATGTTGACAGAAAAAGTAGAGATGACCAAGAATCAGATGTTCCCTCTTCGAATTTAGTGCATATAAGGAGAAGAGGAAGCCCACTTCAAAACCATGCATCTAGACCAATCATGGCTATGGCATTCAAGGTATGGAAATTTACATTTTAGAGGTTTGAATTTTTTACAAAATAAAAATATGGTGAAAGGATTACCACCAATAAAACAACCAGGAAGTTCATGTGAAAGTTGCATTCTAGCAAAACAGTATAGAGAGAGCTTTCCAGTAGGAGCCTCATATAGAGCAAGGGTAATATTGGAGCTAGTCCATAGTGATTTATGTGGACCAATGCAAATTCCATCATTTGGAGGTAGTTCTTATTTTCTAACCTTCATTGATGATTTTAGCAGAAAGACTTGGATATATTTTCTCAAAAATAAGTCTGAAGCCTTTAGAAAATTTAAAGAATTCAAGGCTATGGTTGAAAAGCAGATTGGCCTTTACATCAAGGTACTTAGATCAAATAGAGGAGGTGAATATATGTCTAATGAATTTCAATATTTTTGCAAATATCATGGCATTAAAAGGCAACTAACTACAAGGTACACACCACAACAGAATGGTGTAGTAGAAATGAAGAATAGAATAATCATGGAGATGGCTAGAAGCATGTTGAAGGCCAAACATTTGTCAAATGAATATTGGGTAGAAGTAGTAGCATGTGGAATATATATTTTGAATAGAAGCCCAACAAAGAGTGTCAGGGATCAAATTTCACAAGAAGCTTGGAGTGGTAAGAAGCATTGTGTACATTTCAAAATTTTTGGTTGTATTGCATATTCTCTTACACCATCTAAATTAAAAATAAAACTTGATCATAGAGAAGATAAATGCATTTTTATTGGCTATAGTGAAGAATCAAAGGCTTATAAGTTGTATAACCCTATTTCAAAGAAAGTAATTATTAGCAGAGATGTGGAATTTAATGAAGAAGAAGCATGGGATGGTAGCATTGATAAAACCATCACAATTGGAGCACCAATTTCCCAAAATGAAGAAGAATCTGAAGAACAAAATTTGAAAGGTGATCAATCCTCTCCACAAGCAAGAACAAGCACTCCAATAAGAACACCTAGGAGCTTAGCACAAGGTGAATCATCTAGTCATGCATGTCATCCTACTCCCAATTCACAAGTAAGTGATGAATCAGATCCAACTCTTGCCAATTTAAGATCAAAACTTAAAAGTAAGAAAATGAGAAACTTGAATGAGATTTATAAACAAGAAGAATAGTTAGATTTGTGTTGAAATTTTGCCTTTTTCTCTCATGATCCTATGTATTATGAAGAAGCAGTTAATGTGGAACATTGGATAAAAGCAATGGATGAAGAGATGAATGCCATTGAGAGAAACCAAACATGGGATCTAATTAATTTACCTGAAGGTAAGGATTACATAGGTGTCAAATGGGTTTATAAGACCAAATTTGATGCAGAAAGAAAGGTTGAAAAACACAAGGCAAGGTTAGTAGCAAAAGGTTTTGCACAAGAACATGGAATTGATTATAATGAAACATTTGCTCCAGTTGCTAGACTTGATACTATTAGAATGGTTTTAGCAATAGCTACACAAAATAATTGAAATGTGTATCAAATGGATGTCAAATCAGCTTTCTTGAATGGTTTTCTAGATGAAGAAGTGTATGTGAAACAACCACCAGGTTATGAAGTGCATGGACATGAAGAAAAAGTCTACAGATTGAAGAAGGCCTTTTATGGTCTCAAGCAAGCACCAAGAGCATGGTATAGCAGGATTGATTCATACATGACAAACAATGGATTTAGCAGAAGCAATAGTGAGCCTACATTGTACACAAAAATCAACAAAGAAGGTCAGATTTTGAATGTGTGTTTGTATGTTGATGATTTGATTTTCACTGAAAATTTGTCTATAGACATATTTAAATTAGCAATGAAGAAAGAATTTGAAATGACAGATTTGAGATTAATGAAGTATTTTTTGGGCATTGAAGTTGTACAATCAGAGAAGGGAATATTTATTTGTCAAACTAAATATGCAAAGGTGTGTTAAAGAGGTTTAAGATGTTGAATTATAAATTAGCACCTACACCAGTTGCTACAGGGACCAAAATTAGCAAAGAAGACAAAGGGTCTAATGTTGATTCTACAACATTCAAAAGACTAATTGGTAGTTTGATGTATCTTACAGCCACAAGACCAGATATCGTGTATGGGGTCAGCTTAATCTCTAGATTCATGGAGTCACCAAAAGACTCACATTGGCAAGTTGGAAAGATGATATTGAGATATGTGGTAGGAACAACAAAATATAGAATTTTATATTCCACAACTAATGATTTTGGTTTGATTGGTTATATTGATAGTGATTTTGTAGGTAGCATTGATGACAGGAAGAGTACTTCTGGACATGCCTTTCTTTTTGGAACAGGTGTTGTCACATAGGCATCCAAAAAACAACCTATAGTGACACTTTCATTAGCCGAAGCTGAGTATGTAGCAACCACATCAACAACATGTCAAGCAACTTGGATGAAGAGAGTATTGACAGATTTATTACAAGCACAGAAGGAGTCAACACCAATCTTTTGTGACAACAAATCAGCAATTGCACTATCAAAAAATCATGTTTTTCACAAGAGAAGCAAGCACATTGATATAAGATTCCATTTTATTAGAGAGTTAGTGAATAATGGAGAAATCCATTTGGAGTTCTGCAGATCTGAAGACCAATTGGCAAATATATTCACAAAGGCATTAGCAAAAAAGAGTTTTGATTATCTAAGACAAAATTTAGGCATTGTAAATGTTGAATTACTTAGTGGTAGAAATTAAGGGGAAGTGTTAGAATAACCAAAAATAATAATTTATCCCTGTTTGCATGCACGCGGTGGAGAAAACTAGGAAAATAGACAAAACTCCTTGTTTCGCCTCCCTCATGCACGCAGTCTGCATGTTTCACTGTTTAAGTCATTGCATAGTCAGCATGCACAACTGCAGTTAAACTTTAGGCTATTTTTCAGTTTCGTTTGTTTTCAAATTCTATTTATGTAATGCCTATTCGCAGATCTTATAGGGCAGAAAATAATAAGATTAAAATTTTCCTTTTGATTGCCGTAGCAATCTGGAGTCGCCCATCTTTTTATTTCTGTTATTTTATTCATGCTTTCTGTCAGAAATGATAGGATATACATTAAGACGTCTGTAAAGCTGTACCTAAAATGAAAATGGCTGTTGTAATGAGAAAGTCCTAAAAAAGGCTTTTACTAAAATTCTAAGAACTACTGGTTTCAAACCTTGGTTACTATAATCTAATATTTGATAGCCCTGACTATTTTCTATGCTCTTACAAGAACACACAATTTGACTACCCTACCCGGGGAGATACTCTGCAAATGCTTGAATATAATTATACAACACAATCCAAAATTGGAGCAAAAAGTGACACGGAAAGACAAACTAATTATTTTCTTCGCCCTTGAGAATTTCTTTGACCGAAGAGTTCTTTGTAAGCCTAGCATATCCTTCAACTATTGACTTAGGCTCCGCGAATCTTCCTTTATAAATATCTTTATATCAAATGATTACTGACTTGATATTTTCTTCGGAAATGAGTTAATTGAAGTTCTGGATATCCGACCCCCCTCCACCCGCCCTCCCTTCTCTTTCTTGCAGCCTTCACAACCTTGTATGAACTTTCCTTCGGACTGTCAGGATTCAGCCTCCATGATATACTTTTTCATAGCTTCAAGACGGAGGATGAGCTTCATGTTTGATATTATATTTTTTTATAGCTGCTTTTAGTAACTACGTCTTCCAACAATAGGTGTTCTGACCATCTTTGTCATAGAAGGTGCATGTCCATGGGAATTTCTTGGAAGAGAGAGAAGATGAAGAGGGACTTGGTGTGTCATATTTGGGCACTGAGTCCTTTGCTTTGCTGGGGTTGTAGATTGGGAGGCCTGCCTTTGTTTTGAAATCAGTGCTTAAAAGCATGTCCTGTTCATGAGTAGGTAATAAAATGCATCAAATGTAGGTGCAATATAATCACTATCAAGAGCATCAGCAATTGAAAAAAACGTAGAAACGAACACCGAAAAAGTGCCATGTAATTTGGAAACCATTGGATAGATAATTTGATAGTAGATTTTAGTGACACCACATTTAGTAAGTTGAAGACACAACTATTTGAACTTAGAAATATAATCCTTAATGAAAGGACAATCGCCACGATTAACAGCAATTAGTGGATTCTTAAGTTAGTGTCCACGGATGATATTGAATTTGAAAAATAGATCTGACTATCTCTTCCATGCGGTTGGAGTATCAATAGCATTTAGATGAAATTTCAGATCCACATAAACAGACATTCCAAGTATTCTGCGTACTTCATCTACTTTGTTGAGACGTTGTGGTTTCTTTTCATCTTCTTGTGGTTCAGTTTTTGTGCTCATGTTGACATCATAGATACTATCAAATACCAAAACATTTAATCTCAAGAAAGTATTCAACCACCATTGCATTAACTCACGAGCCCAAGAAATTCTCAAAATCAGGGCCAAATATATGCTCATCATCTTCCATGTGCCATTCTGTTTTGTTGGGTTATGGAGCAGCTGATTTGTGGTGCACATAACCTTTGACTAAGTTATATGATAGTATCTAGATTTTGTAGTTTCTATCTAGTCGGATTCATTAAGCCCTTGGGGTCGACCCAAGCTATATTGTAATCTAAACATAGGAACTAAGTAATCAATTGTTAGGCACCAAGTTGTGTGTTCTGTTCTTAGTCCGGTGCTTTTGGGTGGCAGCACCCTCAGAATGATTTTGCTTTTTCATTCTGTACTTCATTAATTATCATCAGCTCATCTATATTTCAGATTTCAGATCAGCGAAATTCATCTATTCACTGCTATGTTGAGACAAGTTATATCATTTATAAGTTTTTCTGTTGATATTATTCGAATCTGCTATATTCTGCTGCTGGCATGGAATGAATCTCTATATGTTCTGAGTATTATGTAATTTAAATCTCAAGTATACTATGAGGGGATTTATTAAAGATAATTGTTTTGCTCTCAGGTGGTATTGCCTTCCTCTACTGCAAAGCTAGTTTGTTTCCATGACTTGCTTGGAAAAGGTCAACAATGCACAAAGGAAACAAAACAGCTAATTCTTGAGAAGCTGAAAGCACCTCCCACCGTTGGCGTGGTATGTTGTTGGAATACCTATCTACATAAACTTTATTACGTGTGCTTTTTACTTTCGTGAGCCATTTTATTTACTGTCTTCAACATAGGGAACGTATCACTTCTATAAAATAATAAAATTTCACTTTTTGAATTTGCCCGTCTTTTATCATAAGTTATACGATAGATTTATCTCAGAAATTGTTAGTAACTGTCAATTTTGTGCTCCTCTTACATTTGTTCCTTCGCAATATAACATTACACTATTAAAATATTATTTTTCATTCCTACCTAACTCAGTTGCTCCAAATCTCGAAATATGCAGCCACCTATGAACCATGACAGCGGCTGTCATTAAATGTAGAATTTTTCAAATTTAAAATTTTAGTCTGCTGATTAGAGATGGGCGGCAAAGGATGAGTTAGGTGAGTATAGTCATAAAGACAAAAAAGAAAAAGGGGAATGTCCAACATATAGAGATTGAATGCAGCAACAGTAAAAAAAGGGAAAATGTGCAATAGAAAACAAAGCAATAATCAGGGGAATATACAACAACAACATGTAGGGAGAAAGAACAGGGGATAACAAAGCAGCCCCTAGCAAGAGTGAGAGAGAGCAACAGTAGTATGCAAAAAGACAAAATAGTAGTCAGGGAAAGTGAAAAAAAAAGGAAATATATTCAATGCAGCAGAGAGAGAATTTTGCAGCAATAAAAGGAGAGAAATTTCAGGCAGCAAAGAGGAGTATGCAATAACAGTCAGAAATAGAGCAGCCAAAAGAGAATGTGCAAGAGAAAATAGAGCAGCAGTTGGGAAATATATAGCAACAGCTTGTAGAAAAGTAACACTCTGTAGCAATGAAAAAGGAGAAGCATTAAATAAATGTTTTGATGTTTTAAGTATGTTATTTGTAACAGCAGCAGCTGTATTTTCTAATTATGTACAAGGAGTTTTTTCCAAATTTTAATATATGCAAGTTTTAATGTGTATTCCTTCAATCTCTCCGATGTTCTATTTCTATCTTGTATTGTTTATTAGCTGCCCAACAGAACCTATAGTTTTTTTTATTCACTCTCTCTTACGTGGCCAATAGTGTTGTAAGGTTTTTTCAACAACTGGTATCAGAGCCATTTCTAAAGGGCAGCTAGGTTGTGAGTGCATTCAGACATGGCAACAAGAAGTTCAGGGTCTTGGCAATAGCCCCCCATATTTGATGAAAAAAACTATGATGTGTGGAGAATCAAAATGAAGACTATATTCAACTCTCAAGAGCTATGGGAGTTAGTTGAAGCTGGGTACAATGAAGTTGCAGAGATCATTGCCTTCAATGCTTTGATCCAAGCACAAAAGAATGTGCTGAAGAAGAATAGGAGAAAAGATGTCAAAGAACTTAGCTACATACAAATGGCTTTGACTGACTCAATCTTTCCTAGGATAGTAGGAGATGTACATTCCAAGCAAGCATGAGATATCTTTCAAAATACATATCAACGGAGTGACAAGGTGAAGATTGTCAAGTTGCAGTTCTTAAGAAGAGACTTTGAGACCCTACAAATGAAGGAAAATGAGTCAATAAATGACTTCTTTATAAAATCTATGAACATAGTAAATCAAATGAAAATATGTGGTGATACCTTTGAAGAACATAGGATCATTTAGAAGGTGACGAGGAGCCTTCCAATTAAATTTGACCTTATAGTCATTGCTATAAAAGAGTCAAAGGATTTGAGGTAAATGCCAATTGATGAGCTAATGGGTTCTTTACAAACACATTAATAAACATTGAATAGGTCAACCGCCTCCTCCCATGAGCAAACATTCAAGACCAATGTAAATGTTAAGAGGAGGAGAGGATCAAACAATATAGAAAGAAAAAGAAATTGCAACAGTCAAGAAGGTGGAAGGCATAACCATCAAGAGTCACATGGAAGAAGAAGAGAAAGGAGTAGTAGCACTTCTAGAGGTGGATCTACACAAAGGTATGATAAGTTTAGCATCCAATATTATTATTTCAAGAGGTATGGAAATTATGCTAGTGAGTGTAGAAAAAAGGAGTATAACATGAATAGGAAGAATTATAATTCCACTCAAACACAAGAGGCTGAACCAAATAGGAATGAGAAATGAGGAAGCTTGTTTATAACATGCAACATTGCAGAACAAAGTGGTAAAAGGACATGGTATTTGGATAGTGGTTGCAACAACCACATGAGTAGGAACAAAGAGATGTTCAGCCACATAGATGAGATAATAGAATTAGAGGTGAAGATGGAAAATAATGATAAGGTTCTTGTCATAGGTAAGGACAGTATTTCAATCTACACCAAACAATGTGACCTAGAGCTTATCAACATATTAGCATAGGATAGCTTATTGAACAACCAAACAAGGTGTGTGAAGGATGTATATTGGGGAAGCAACATAGGAGTGCATTTCTTATAGGTAAGGCATGGAGAACTAGAGCTCCGTTAGAGCTGATCCATTTAGATTTATGTGGTCTAATGAAGACCACCTCCCTATGCAAGATGTCTATTTCATGGCATTTATAGATGATTACAGCTGGAAGATATCGGTGCATTTCTTGAAGAACAAATTTGAAGCATTTAAGACCTTCAAGCATTTCAAGGCCATGGCAGAGAAGCAAAGTGGCTACTATATAAAGATTTTAAAGTCAAATATAGGGGGAGAGTATATCTCCAATGAGTTCATGAATTTTTTCAAGGATCATGGCATAAAATAACAATTTATAGGCCAGTATACTTTGTAGCAAAATGTTGTGGTTGAGAGGAAGTATAGGACCATCCAAGAGATGACAAGGAGCATGCTAAAGGCAAAAGATTTATCTAATGATTTTTAAGCTAAGGTTGTGGGAACAACTATGTACTTGTTGAATATTTGTCTAATGAAGAGTGTAAGGAATGTAATCCCTCAACAAGCATGGAGTAATCAAAATCCAAGTGTTGAACATCTTAGAGTGTTTGGTTGTGTGGCATATGCACACGTGCCCAAACAAAGAAGAATGAAGCGAGATGATAAAAGTGAGAAGTGTATTTTTATAGGGTATAGTGACCAATCAAAGGCATATCGACTGTACAATCTCATCACCAAAGATCTCATAATAAGTCTAGATGTTCAATTCATTGAGCATGAAGCTTGGAAAGAAAGACAACGAGAAGAGCATGTTGAAACAAGGGCTAGTGGACCCTTCATTGCATCTGAAATAGTAGGTGGTACAACCATCAATGTACCAACATGGACCCCTGTTTCACATAGAGTTGATTAATCTAATGGCAGTAGCCATCATTGAGGTCAAGGAATTGTTCAAGAGTCTACATCCTCCTCCTCCAGCTCAAGTCAACATCAAGTAAGGACAAGAAGTTTATTAGCAGTCAAGGTATGAACAATATGAGGATGAAACAATGAATTATGCACTCTTTCTATTAGCTGATCCAATCTACTTTGAAATGTATGCCATAGAGAGAAATGATACATGTGAGTTAGTTGACCTACCAAAAAAAAAGATGTCATGGGAGTTAAGTGGGTATAAAAGACAAAAACTACTCCCAAAGACAAGATAGAGAGGCATAAGGTAAGGCTAGTGGTGAAGGGCTACAAGTAAAAGCCTAGACGTGATTACAATGAAACATTTGCACCTATGGCAAGGCTAGAAACTATAAAGATAATCATAGCCGTTGTTGTCATTGGCATTCTTGAATGGAGTGCTTGAAGAAGAGGTCTATGTGGGATAGTCACTTAGGTATGAGATTCTCAAGCATGAGAACAAAGTGTATAAGCTGAAAAAGACATTATATGGGCTCAAGCAAGCCCCAACAACATGGTACAATCGTATAGACTCATATTTGTTGAGTAATAGTTTTATCAAGAGTGCAAGTGAGCCCATATTATACATTAAATCATGAAAAAAAGGTATGTTGATTGTTGTATTGTATGTCTATGATCTTATATTCATTGGCAATGCAAATCAGTCCATTGAAGATTTCAAAACAACCATGAAAAATGAGTTTAAAATGACTGATTTGGGCCTCTTGAAGTAATTTCTTGGCATCAAAGTCAAGAAAATGGATGAAAGCATATTCATATGCTAATCTAAGAATGTGAAAGATGTTTTGTAAAGGTTCAAGATGCTGGACAACAAGCCTATATTTATTTCAGTCGAGATAAGCCTTAAGTTGTGCAAAGATGATTGCAACAACATTGTAGATCCCTCACATTATAAAATCCTAGTGGGAAGCCTAATATATTTGACTGCAACAAGGCAAAACATCATGTATGCAGTTAGCCTTATATCAAGATTCATGAAGATGCCAAATGAGACACATTGGCAAATAGATAAGAAGATATTGAGGTATATGAATGGAATAAGGGATTATGGTGTTTTGTATGCAACAACAAATAAGTTTTAGCTTGTTGGTTATACATATAGTTATTGGATAGGTAGCCTTGATGATTGAAAGAGCACTTTGGCATATATATTTCATTTTAGGTTAGGATCCATATCTTGGGCTTCAAAGAAATAATCGATAGTGTCACTTTCTAAAACTGAAGCAAAGTATATAGCAGCTAATGCATCAGCATGTCAAGTTATATGGTTGAGAAGGATACTTTTTGATTTGCATGAGAAGAAACAAGGAGCTTCTACGGTCTAATATGATAATGTATCATCTATAGCATTATCAAAGAACCCCATATTTCATGGTGGGAGCAAACATATTGTAATCACGTATCACTTTATTCATGAGTTAGTTGAAAATCATGTCATAAAGCTTAGTATTTTTAAGTCTGATTCATAGATAGTTGATATTTTTACTAAGCCATCTCCTAAGGACACTTTCATGCACTAAAGATGAAGGTCAAGGGTCATAAATATAGCAACATTAGGCCTACATAGTGTTATGATAGCTCTGGAGTCTTACAATATATCTACAGACTCAAATAATCCATCTATGGACTCCAACAGTCCATTTACAAACTCAAATAGTCCATATATGGACTCCACCAATCCAACTACGGACTGTTACAGAAAATCTATGAGCTCAAATAGTCCATCTATGGATTGTTAAAAAAAATCTATGGACTCCTATAGAAAAACTATGGACTTCATCAATAAAAATATGAAATTCAATAATAAATTTCTGGACATGCAAAAGGATGCATAAGCATTTGGTAAGTTAAAAAGAAGTTATAAGGAGGTTTTGAAGACTAAAAAGAATCTTATTGACCATGGTAAGAAGGTCAAAAATAAGGCGGAGTGTTAAAATATTATTTTTCATTATTACCTAACCCATCTGCTCTAAAACTCAAAATATGTAGCCACCTATGAACCATGATAGCTGTTGTCACTAAATGCTAAATTTTTCAAATTTGAAATTTTAGTCTATCGATTACAGATGGGTGGTAAAGGATGGGTTAGATGAGTTTAGTCATAAAGACCAAAAAATAAAAAGAGTAATGTGCATCATATAGAGATTTAAATGCAACAACAGTCATAAAAGTGGAAATATGCAAGAGAAAATAGAGAAACAATAAGTGGAATATACAATAGTAGCCTGTAGGGAGAAAGAATAGGGGATAACAAATCAGCCCCTAGCAAGAGTGATAGAGATTAGTAGCAGTCTGTAAAAAGATAGAGAAACAATCATGGAAAGTGAAAAAAAATAGAGGAGATATTCAATGCAGTAGAGAGAGAATTTTATAGCAACAGAAGGGGAGAAATTCCAGGCAGCAAAGAGGAGTATGTAGCAGTAGTCAGAAACAAAGTAGCCAAAAGAGAACATGCAAGAGAAAACAAAGCAGCAATAGGGGAATATACAATAATAGCCTTTAGAAAAGCAACAGTCTGTAGCAAGAATGAAGGAGAAGCAATAAATGAATATTTTGATGTTTTAAGTATGTTATTTGTAAAAGTAGTAGCTGTATTTAATAACTATGTACAAAGAGTTTTTTTTAGATTTTAATATATCCTAGTTTTAGTGTGTATTCCTTCAATCTATCCTTTGTTCTATTTTTATCTTGTATTGTCTATTTGATACCCAACTGGGCCTGTAGTTTTTGTGATTCTCTCTCTCTCTCTCTTACACAACCACTAGTGTTGTAAAGTTTTTTCAACATACACATGGAGCAATGGTTCTTGAAATATTTTCTTCAAAATATTTTATTTTTGAAATATGGTGTCTGAGGAGTAGTATTTTATTGAACCATCCATCTATATAAATTTTACTTTGATATGCTTTGTACTATTATAGATAATTCATGTAAGAAAGTCTGGTTGTCTACATCCATTTAAATGTAACTTGAAAGAAGCAGGTGTGTCTATGCAAGTAGCATAGTTGCTAGAAGATTTTCTAGATTCTTTGTATAGTGAAGAATCCTTGATATAACCTATCATTCATTGAGACTACATATTATGTTTCATCTACGCATTATGTTTCATCTATTGAACTTTGAAGTGTCATGTTAGTGTATTACTATCATGAAGGATTCTCCATGAAATTTATAGTTTGTCGAATTTTCCACTACCACTATACATCATGTTAGAAAGCATTGAAATTTTTTTTGATAATGAATGCTGAAGAATTAGTTAACTATCAATTCTACCGCCATTGAGAATCATCCATATTTTTTCAGTTTTAGTTTGTTATTTTCTTGAATAAAAGTTGCATGTTCATTTTTTGACCCATGCACATTCTCTCATTTAGAGTTAGGACAGATTTAGTTAGTTAGTTCTGATAGTTTCAGCATTAGTAACACATATATTTCACTATGGAGTTGTCTATCTTCTAGAAAGAGAACAATGCATGTCAAATGCATTGATGTAACTTTGGCTCTTTCAGTTTATTTTTAGTTTCTATGAACTATGTATTATTTGAGATTTTTTAATATATACATCAACAAAGAGTTTTTTTCCAGCCTACACAAAATACAAATCTGCGTATTATTTGTTGTGCCATGTTATTTTTTGGTGTTATGCTCTATTTTTTTCCTAAGTTGATTCTTTAGGTTTCTTTTTGCTATTGAATGGTGTGCTCTATTTTCTTCTGGGTTAATAGTGTTTGGTATTTATGTTTGTAATTTTCTTCATAGCATGTGAGATCAGACATATGGCTTTGGTTTAGAATCTTCATTTGGTATCAGAGCAAGTATTTTTATTTTGGGTTAAATATTTAGTGGTTGGAATTTTTCCAAATGTTTATCATGTCAAATTTTAACTCCTTGCCCATTTCATAATTTGATGGAAATGATTATGATTATTGGTGCATCAAAATGATGACATTTTTGATAGAAAAAAATTTGTGGGAGATTGTTGAATTAGGTTATGTAGAGCCAACTTATTGGAATGCCCTCACAATCAATGATAAAATAGCAAAGAAGAAGGCTAAGAAGAATGTTCAAGCCTTGTTTCATATTAAAATAGCTCCATATAAGAGCCTATTTATGATAATTTCAAGAGCAAAGACAGTTGAAGATGCCTGAAAGACTCTAAAATAATCTTACCAAGATAGTGATCAAGTCAAAGTTTTCAAGTTATAGACATTGAAGATAAAATTCAAGAATTTAAAGATGTAAGAAGCTGAAAGTGTGAGTAGCTATTGTGTCAAAGTAAAATATTTGGTCAATAAAATGGCTACACTTGGTGAAATTGTGAATAATGAGGTTTTGATTAAAAAAAAAGGTGTTGAGGACTCTCACACCAAGGTAGAACCATGATGTCATAATCATAGAAGAAAGAAAGAATTTGTCTACCCTTCAATTTGATCATCTAGTTGGATATTTGATGTCTCATGAAGAAAGATTGAGAGATTCATTTAGAGACAATGATGAGAAAACATTTTTCTCCAAATTACAAATCACAAAGAATGAAGATGCCAATGGTAGCACCAAAAACAATCAAGGCCAAGGTAGAGGTCAAAATTGGAATTACTCAAGAGGAAAGAGAGGCAAAGGTGGTTGACAAGGAAGAAGTGGTTTCAAGGGAAGAGGTAGAGACCAATTTGATAAAAGAAATGCCCAATGTTATCATTGTACTAGGTATGGCCACTTTAAAAATAATGCAGATTAAAAGAAGGTAATAATGATAAAAATGTTCATTATGCTCAAGATGGTGATGAGGTTCCTCCAAATAATTTATTTTTATCATATGACAAAGCTAAAAATATTTCTAAATATGTTTGGTATTTAGATTCAGGATGTTCTAACCACATGTCACGTGGGATTGAAAAGCTTTTTCTATAATGGATGAAAGTTTCAAATCCAAGATCAAGCTTGGTGATGATAAAACATTGGAGGTTGCTACTAAAGGTGCTATGGAAGTCCAATTTAAAGAAGGTATGAAAAGTGTTAAGGACATTTATTACACTCCATAATTAAAGCATAATCTATTGAGTGTATTGTGTGACAAAAATTATAAGATGGTGTTTGAAAATCAGGAAAGCATAATTTATGATAAGAATCAAGGCAATAGGGTGGTTACAATTGTACCTATGACAAAGAATATGATATTCCCATTGAAGTTTGGTGAACATAACAGCAGCCTTGCCAATATGCCCTATGAGAATAAAAGTTGGTTGTGGCATCTCATGTATGGGCATTTAAATTTTCATAGTTTGAAGATTCTAACATCAAATGCATTAATTTCCAATTTGCCTAAGGTTGAAGAACATGAAGAAGTTTGTGAAGGATGTGCTAAAGGAAAACATGCAAGAGAGAAATTTCTAAAAGGCAATGCATGGAGGGTCCATTATCCACTTCAGTTAGTTGATTCAGACATTTGTGGTCCTATGCAGATAAAATTTTTAGGTAAGTCATCATATTTCATTACTTTTATTGATGATTACTCATGAAAGTATTGAGTTTATTTTTTGAATACCAAATGTCAAGATCTTGAGACATTCAAGAGGTTTAGAGCCCTTATGACAAATTAAAAAATGTGTAGAATCAAATTCTTAAGGACTAATCGTGGAGGAGAATTTTGTTCAAAAGCCTTTCAAGGTTATTGTGATATGCATGGCATTAGAAGACAACTCACCACTATCTACACACCTCAACAAAATGGTGTAGTTGAAAGGAAGAATCGTACAGTGGTGGAGATGGCATGGATCATGCTACAAACAAAGGGATTAAGCAACATTTTTTTTAAGAGATGCAGTTGTTACAATAGTATATTAATAAACTTGAAAACTATCAAGAATAAGAAAATTACCAATAGGCCAAACTATTGAAACACTAATCAGAATTGATTCCTATTGATTCCTTGAAATAATTACAACCCAAACCATGCTTAAATAAGTCTCATCTCATATTTATATTTGACATGCAAAAATTCTAAAAAAACTAACATCTAAAATAAAACTTTTATTTTTAGCAGCTGTTACTTTTAGTAAGTCATGCATGCAAGCACGTGCAGCTCCAAAAATATCTTAAAATATTTTAAACACTAAAATTAGCCTATGGAATGAAATTTAACTGAAGTTGACTTTCAGTTATAAAAATATATAATTATTAAAAATATAAAAATCCAATTTTTTTTTATTAAACTAAATTTTTGGAACCTATTTTTTATGTATCGTTCTCCTATTATTAAAAACAACTCATCTACCGTCACTTGTCCTAATTGTGCTCTACCATTTATCTTTGTCAATATTTTTCAACTCCCATTCTATAATCCAAGTGTTGTCTTCTTTTTAAAATCCTTCCCACTACACCAAATATCTGTTATAATTCCCTTGCATTGTGCTCACTATCTTCATATCCAAAACCTGCACTATTTTGTTCTTCTTTTTCTTTGGGGCCTACTGCTGTTAATTTACTTCTTCATCTTCATCACCTTCACTATATTTTTCATATAATTCATATAAATATGAGATATTAAATAATGGAGATATATCAAAATTTTGTGGTAAATTCACCGCATATGCATTATCACTAATTTTATTCACAATTCTGCATGATCCAATTTTCTTGTATTTTAACTTATTGTATGTGTCTTTTGTAAATCTCTCTTTCCTCAAGTAAATCATTACCAACTTTCTTTCAAATACCTTGAATATTCTTCTGACATATGTTTTGGCTTTAAATTTCTCATTACTTTCCTACAACTTTTTTCTTACTCTTTGTAACTATTGCATATGCTCTGCAAACGCTTCTGCACCATCATTAATTTGATCTGCAATTAGAAATTGTGCCAAATATAAAATACCCATAGAATTTTTCCCATAAACAATTTAAAAATATGGCTTTCTTGTTGATCTATTCACTAAACTATTATATGCAAACTCAACTTGTGATAAAGCCAAGTCCTATTGCTTTGGCTTCTCTTTGACTATGCATCTCAATAAATTTTCCAAGATTTTATCATAAATCCTATCTATCCATCTGCTTTTAGGTGATATGCACTATTGAATTATAGCTTAATACCCATCTTCTTCCACAAAGTCCTCTAAAAATGACTTAAGTTTTTTTGGTCCCAATCTGAAGTAATAGTTTATAGTATATGATGAAATCTCACAATATTCATAAAAAATAATTCTATAACTCTAGTGGCATCATTAGTTTTATTACGTGCAATGAAATGAACTATTTTAGAAAATATGTCCACAATAATAAAATTGAATCATTACCTCTATGTGTGTTTGCCAATCTCAACACAAATTCCATATTCAAATCTGTCCATGGTCCTCTTGGAACTAGTAATGACATGTATAGTCTAGTATTTTGTGCATGTCTTTTAGCTACCTGATATATTTTGTAACTTGAAACAAACCTTGTCACATCTCTATTCATCTTTCACCAAAAATACTTTTCTTCCACCAAAGCTATTATCTTTGTCTTACCAAAATGTCCAACCAAATCACTACTATGTAATTCTCTTATTATAATGTCTCATAGAGACCCAACTAAAATGCATAATTATTTCCCTTTGAAGAGATAACCTTCTTGTATAAGATACTCATCATGAATAGCATCTGTCCCATCTATTAACAGATTTTTGCATTGCTCAACTATATTTCAAAAATATGTATCAGTATCATATAATTTTTTAATAGCTTCAAATCCAACTACTTCACTCACCATAGTAGCTAATAATGCTACCCTTCTGCTCAATGCATTAGCTACCTAATTTTATTTTCCCAATTTATACTTCAACATAAAAGTATACCCCTACAAGAAATAAACCCACTTTGCATGCCTACTATTCAACTTCTTTTGTGTATTCACATACTTCAAAGCCTCATCTCCTGTAAATAGGATAAACTCCTTAGGCATCAGGTAACGCCTCCAATGTCTTAATGACTGTATAATTGCATAAAGTTAAACACAATAATTAGAATACATTGTTCTTACTTCATTCAATTTCTCACTGAAATGCGTTATTGGCTTTCTTTCTTGACTCAACATAATGCCAATTCCCACAAATTAAGCATTACAATCAACCTCAAACACTTTATTAAAATCTGGGAATGCTAAAATTGGCCTTTCTATAATCTTATTCATCAAAATTTCAGAACTTTATGTCGATTCTCTAGTCTATGCAAATTCCTTCCCTCTTATGCAATCTATTATTGGTGCCACAATATTTCTAAAAATTTTAATAATTTTTCTGTAAAAAGTTGTTAGAACATGAAAACTTAATACCTCTATAATGTTTTTTAGAATAGGTCAATCAACAATTGCCTTGATCTTTTTTTCATCCATTTTCATACCATCTACTAAAAATATAAATCCCAAAAATACCAAACTGTTATGCATAAACCTACACTTCTTCAAATTTGCATACAAATTCTCTTTCTTTAACAAATCTATTATCATTTTCAAATGTTGTAAGTGTTCTTCAGTCTTATTGAATATCAAAATATCATTAAAATAAATAGCCACAAACTTACCAATATATTCTCGTAGCACTTTATTCATCACCCTTATAAGTGTGCTATGTGCATTAGATAATTCAAATGGCATCACCATCCACTCATATAAGTCATCCCTAGTCTTGAATGCAGTTTTCCACTCATCTCCTTCATGAATTAGAATATGAAAATAACCACTCCTTAGATCAATCTTGTTAAAATATTTTGCTCCTACAAGCACATCCACTATATCTTCTAAATGAGATATAGGAAACTTATACTTTATTGTAATTTTATTAATTACTCTACCATACACACACATTTTCTATCCTCTATCTTTCTTTGGATTTAGTAATGCTTGTGTTGCACATGGACTCATACTCTTCCTTATCATTTTATTACTTATCAATTTCGTAACTTGTTTATTTAAATTTGCATGTTCTGTTGGACTCATCCTATAAGCTACTTTATTAGGTAGAGCTGATCCTAGAATTAAATCAATATGATGCTGAATATATCTCTTCGATGGTAAACCATCTGGTAACTCATCAAGAATAACATCTACATATTCCTTCAACACTCTTATTTATTTCATTGATATTGACACCATTTTTGTTTCTTCATTCTTTGTGACTAGTGCATAACAACAACCTACTATCTTCATATGTTAGATAAATTATTTAGTATAGAGCATGCATTCTATCTTCTCTTCCTCTTTAAGAGGTACAAAAACTACCTTTGTACCACCTTTCTAAAAAATATACATATTCTTTGATCCATCATGAACTACTTTTCTATCAAATTACCATGGTCTCCCCAATAACACATGACATGCATCCATTGGAATAACATCACATCATATTTCATCTTTATAAGTTTTTTTATAGAAAACTTGAGTAAGCAATTTTTATCTACTGTAACCTCAATCCCTTTCTTAAACCATGAAATCCGATAAGGGTTAGGATGTTTTTCAAATTGTAGATTTAGTTTCTCAATCATTTCTTTAGAAACTATATTTTCACAATTACTACCATCTATAATTACGTTGCATACCTTTCCACCTGAAGTATGTCTTATTTCAAAAATATTTGATCACAACCATGCATCACCACCTCTTCATTATGCACTTGTTCCTTCATTGGAGTGATCATGGTTCTTCTCATCATGAGATTCTCTCCAACATCTACTAGTGCAACTTCAATATTCTGCTCTTCTATTTTAGCCTCCACTAGCAGCACCGTAATGTCATCCTCTCTAAAATCCTCTTTCTCTTTGTTTGTATTGAAACCCTTATCTATATTAGCTTTCCTTTCTACACCACATGATCATTCACCTTTATTGGCATTAAAGCCACCTCATCTCCTTATTGGAGGGGATCTACCTCTTCTTGGACCAGTAGATGTCCTTCTAAAATTCTGTCTATTTTAGTTTTTTTGCCTTCAAAGATAATTGATAAGCCTCCTCCTTCATGTTAAGTATTTTATGCATGCTTAATTCATATTGAATAGAAAATTTCAAACCATTCATATACCTTGCAACCATGTACTCTTCTATTTCATCATACTCTACTAATATGGAAAGTTTGTAAAATTCATCTGTATACTCTTGTATATTATGATTTTTTTTCTTTAAATTTTGAAATATTTTTTATATGGTTTGTGCATAATTTACAAGAAGAAATTTCTCCCTCAGATTTTGTTCTATATTTTTTTATGAATTAATCTTCTCTTTACCTTTTCTTTATCTCTCTTTCTGTAAGTGATCCCACCAAATCATTGCATGACCTTTCAATTTCATGCATGCAAACTTTACCTTCTTATCTTCTCTCATAGTCTTCCCCTCAAAAAACTTCTCCATACTATTCATCCAATATATCAACTCCTTTAGTTTTAAACTATCTCCATAATCTGGGACATCAACTATAATTCCTTCATTTCTTCCTTCTAAAGCCCGAGCCATCCTCTCTTCCATCGATGGTGGTTGCTCTTGTTGTTCTTCTTTTTGAACTTCTTCATCATGATCTGTGTCTTCCTTATCACCACCTTATCTTCTTCCTTGATTGGTGATAAACTCTATTAATTGTTGAACTTGCCTCTACAACTCTTGTATAGTCTAGTTCATTTGTGCCATACCTCCTCATCCTCTCACCATTCTTTACTCTTTCAAGATTCAAACTTGCTTTGATACTAAATAATGAACCTAAAAACTAACAAGAATAAAAAAAATACAAATAGAGTAAAATATTGAAACAATACTCAAAATTAATACATACTGATTGCTTGAAATAATTACAACCCAGACCATGTTTAGAGTTGACATGCAAAAATTCCAAAAAAACTAACGTCTAAAATAAAACTTTTATTTTTAGTAGTTGTTATTTTTAGTAAGTCAAGCATGCAATCACATGTAGCTCTAAAAATATCTTGAAATATTATAAACACAAAAATTATCCCATGGAACGAAATTCAACTAAATTTCACTTTTGATTCTAAAAATATACAATTTCTAAAAAACGAAAAATCTTGAAATTTTTTATTAAACTAAATTTTTGGACCCTATTTTTTCTGCATCAAATATATTCTCAATCAGAGACCCACTAGTGCACTTGATAGGATGACTCCATATAAAGCCTGGTATGAGAAAAAACTAAATGTTAATTATTTCAAAATTTTTGGTTATTTAGCCTATGTTCATGTCTCTGATTAAAAAAAATAAACATTAGATCCCAAAAGTGAGTCATGTATTTTTACTAGATATAGTGAGGAAAGTAAGGCTTACAGGTTATATAATCCTCTCACTAATAGGATTATTGTGTCAAGAGACGTAATTTTTGATGAAGGGGGAGTTTATGGTCATCAAAAAGGCCATATGGAGAAGTCAGAATCTGTTTTAAATAATATTATTATTGATGATATTGATCATGAGCAGCCCACCAATATTTTTATTCCAAGTGCTACAAATCCACTAAGTATCCCCTTACCTAGTTATTATATTCTAAGTGTAAGTCCAGATTCAAGTCCTAGTTCTACAAGGAATGTAAGAATATTGAGTAACATCTATCAAAAGAGTACAAATCAAGCACATGAAGAAAATCCAAGAGGTGAGATCATAAAGTTTGTTTTACTTTCCAAGGTTGATTTTAAACTATCATGTTTTGAAGATGCAATTACTAATGAGGTTTGGATGCAAGCAATGCAAGAAGAGATAGATTCTATTCAAATAAATTATACTTGGAAGCTTATAAAGCTCCCACATGACAAGAAAAATATTGGTATGAAATGGATCTACAAGACTAAGTACAACAATGATGGGAGTGTTGAAAGACACAAGGTAAGACTGGTTGCCAAAGGCTTCACATAGAGATATGAGATTGATTATGAAGAGACATTTGCACCAGTAGCAAGACAAGAGACTATCAAGATGATGATTTCAATAGTAGCTCAAAAGAAATGGAGTACTCATCAGATGAATGTGAAAAGTGCCTTCTTGAATGGGTACTTAGAAGAGTAAGTATATGTGGCATAGCCATAAAGTTTTGAAGTGAAAGGAATAGAAGATCATGTCTACAAGTTGTAAAAGGCTTTGTATGGCCTCAAACAGGCACCACAAACATGGTATGCTAGGATTGATGGATATTTTTAGGAGAATGGCTTTCAAAAAAGTAAGAGTGAACATACCCTTTACTACAAACAAGAAGGTAATGATATTCTTATTATGAGTTTGTATATTGATGATTTGTTGTATATGGGTGGTAGTTGTAAGATGAAAGATGAATTCAAAGTTGCTGTGATGAATGAAATTGAGATGAAAGAATTAGGTCTCCTGAAATACTTTCTAAGAATGGAGGTTTATCAAAGTGAGAATGAAATTTTCATTTGTCAAACAAAGTATGCCAAAGATATGTTGAAGAAGTTTGATATGGTTGATTTTAAACCAGTCTCCACTCCTGTTGCTCATGGAGTTGTGTTATGTAGAGATGATGGTGGTGAAATAGTTGATGAGACAGCTTATAGGAGCATTGTTGGAAGTTTGATGTTTTTAACTCACACGAAATCTGGTATTGCTTATTTAGTTTCACTTGTTTCAAGGTACATGACAAAGCCATCTGAAATACATATGAAGGTAGCCAAGAGAATTTTGAGGTATGTGGGAGGCACTCTAGATTTTGGTATTCAATACTACATTTCTAAAAGGTTCGATCTTGTTGGTTTTGGTGATTTTGATTGGGGAGGTAGGTTGGATGCTTGAAAGTTTACATCTGGTAATTGTTTTTCTTTGGGTTCTCATTTGATTACCTGGAAATCAAAGAAGCAAAGTATAGTTTCTCTTTCTTTCATAGAAGCAGAGTATGATGTAGTCACTTCAGCAGGTACACAAGCATTATGGCTTTAAAAAATTCTTAAAGAAATTGGAGAGATTCAAGCTCAGCCCGCAATGATTTTTTATGATAACATTAGTGCTATTAAATTGGCTAAAAATCTAGTTCATCACAGCAGGACAAAACATTTTGATTTAAAACATCATTTTATCCAAAATTTGGTGCAGAAGAAGGTAGTAGAGTTGAAGTACATTAGCACAAAAGAATAGTTAGCAGAAATCTTCACCAAAGCAGTTGCAAAGGATCAGTTTTTGGCACTCAGAGAACAGATCATGAGCCCTCTCAGCATCAAGGGGTAGAATGTTGATAACTGATGCTGAAGAATCAGTTAACTATCAATTCTACTGCCATTGAGAATCATGCAAATTTTTTCAGTTTTAGTTTGTTATTTTCCTGAATAAAAGTTGCATACTGATTTTTTGTCCCATGGGCATTCTCTCATTTAGAGTTAGGACAGATTTAGTTAGTTAGTTCCGATAGTTTCGGTGTTAGTAACAATTAGATTTCACCGTGGAGTTGTCTATCTTACAGCAAGAGAACAATGCATGTCAAATGCATCGATGTATCTTTGGTTCTTTCAGTCTATTTTTAGTTTCTACGAACTATGTATTAGTTGAGCTTTTTTATATATATACATCAATAAAGACAGTTATTTTCATCCTGCACAAAATACAGATCTGCGTATTATTTGCTGTGCTCTGTTATTTTTGGTGTTATGCTCTGTTTTTTTTTTAAGTTGATTCTTGAGCTTTCTTTCTGCTATTGAATGGTGTGCTCTGTTTTCTTCTGGGTTAATAGTGTTTTTATTTCGGCTGTTAATTTTCTCATTGCCCGTGAGATCAGGCATATGGCATTGGTTTAGAATCCTCAATTTTCACCTCATAGGAAATATATGTATCAATACTTCTTTGGCTCCCTGAGGCTTAAATCGATATTAATCCTTGTCCCGACTCCTGCCTTTCTGATAGATTTGTTTTAACTTCTGATGAAAAAAACATTTCACTGATTTTCTATTATATTGTGTGATAAACAGATTGAGTAATCTTATTGTGCCATGAAGCGATTGGAATTGTATTATTAGAATGGTTAGGTACTCTCAAGTGTAAGGCCGGGTCAATTTTTTTAAAGTTCCAGCAACAGAAATAAAATATTATGCATGTCCTTGCAAGCAGAGACACCTGAAAAATCACTCTTTAAAGATACACCTTTAATCATGACTATTTTTATGCATTGTCTCCCTTATATTTTGAAATATGGCAGTCAATATTAGTCTTCTGCCTCAATGACTTGATCAAGCAATCGATCCTCATTATAATCATTAATGTTCAGACCTATGTTTCAAATGAAATTTGTTTTGCATATTCACGTTCTAAAAGATTTTCATCTAATAATTAATTTTTTAATGTAGATTGCGGGATTTAGTGTTGGAGCAATCCCACAAGCAAAGGCTTTAATTGTCGGTGAATCCCCTCCTCTTCGAGTGATTCAAGACTCCATTTCTTTAGTAGGGTATGCATGTCAAAAATCAACTTCTCCTGGTCTATCTCACGCAATTAAATGCTTTTCTTATTTTAGAAGTCATGAAACAGTAAAATGCTGTCTATGATAAGCTATGTTATGAGAAATTTGCCATCAGAAAGACCAAACCAACTTTTCCGAAACTAAATTCTCAATTTTTTTCGCTGTATTGTCAGCACCATTCAAGTTTTTCAGAGAAATTTATGTTGATAGATAATTATATTTCTTAATCTGTTTCTATCTTGGTGCAGAGATGGGGCCATTCCATCCATTACCCTTATACTTGGAGGAAATTTAGTCAAAGGTATTTAACATGCGTCTTAAAAGATTTGTTGGTCCATTTGGATTCCAATTATGTTATAAGAAAGTGCCAGTGCCACGTTACGTCTTTTCAAAGGTATTTAACGTCTTAAAAGATCTTGTTTTTCCCTTGGATTCCAAATCTGTCCTAAGAAAGTGTCATCTTAAATGTCTTAAACAATTCCCTCTTATTTCAAGCGAACTGTAATATGACAAATAATTTATTTTTATTTTTTATTTTTTTGGTTGCAGGTTTAAGGTCTTCAAGTCTAAAACATGTAATTGTTATATCTGTTATCTGTGTGAGATTTATACTTCTTCCAGTGACTGGAATATTTGTAGTTAAAGAAGCATCTTATCTTGGGGCATTGCCTAAAGACCCATTGTATCACTTTCTAATGATGGTTCACTTCACAGTTCCGCCTGCTATGAGTATTGGTTAGTATCATGTCTTCCCAAATTCAAAGTGTACCATGGTAATCATAGATGACGTTTCCGCTGAAAGTTAATACTAATTTCATCTGAAACAGGTAGTCTAGAGAATTTGCTTATTCTTAAAAAGAAAACATGGCATGATCATAAATGTTATTTCAATGGCTGAAGGGTGTATTGTTGTGTGGACACAGGGACAATGACCCAATTATTCAATGTGGGGAAGCAAGAGTGTTCAGTAATTTTCTTTTGGACATATTTCTTAGCAGCCTTTGCCATCACCTTTTGGTCAACGGTCTTCATGTGGATCTTGTTTCCCTGAAACATAATTCTTTTTGGACCTTGGTAGTTGTGTTATATTAAATAAAATGTTGAGAACGGATTATACTCATTTATTTGTTTCATTTTTTTATTTTTTATTTGTTTGTGTAACAGTTTAATAACATACATAAACGATAATCTATTTTTTCTTCCTTTAATATAAAGGTTAGATTATCTCTTAATACAAATATGCTCTCATATAGGAGAGACCCTGCAAGGAAGAATCATCTCTACATACCAATATGCTCTTGTATAGGAGAGAACATGAAAGGAAAGATTATCTCTTAATACAAATATGCTCTCATATAAGAGAGCGCCTACAAGGAATGATCATCTCTTGATACAAATATGCTCTTATATAGGGGAGAGAGTCTCTAAGGAAGTTGACCCCATTTTATATAAGGGAAGATAGTAAATTTAAATTTTAAGATTTTTTGAAGATGTTCCTCATATTTATCAAATCAATGGATTGCTTTTAAGAATTACGCAAGTAGAGACCAGCGTCATTCGATGCACTTGGTATTAGTTTGATGTAATTATAGAATTGTATTATATGGGACAAAAAATTATTCATTCCTTATGTTGTATTGACCTCATGTCCTTGAATGCAACAACTTGAATGCTTGTTTATATCCCATTTGCTCCAAATGGTATTTGATTTGTAGTTTATCATTGGATTGGTTTTATATTAGACTTGGAACTACTCAGTCTTAGTTTAATGTACACATAGAATTTTATTGTGTGTGACAAAGCATTGTTCTTTCCCATTATTGCATGATGGGGTTGTGTCATTTTAACCTCTAGTGTCCTTGAATACAGCCATTACAACTTGAATGTTTATTCCTATCTCATTTATTCTAAATGGTATGTGATTTGCAATTTATGTCATACCAACAAATTTTAAGGGAGATATAGTTCTTATACTAGCATGGAAAATCTAAGACTTACAAATTGAAACTAGTAGTATATTTTATGTATGATTAATAGATGGCACTTTTTAATATTTTTTCTTAAAACTTATAAAACAATAACTTGAATGCTTGCTTATATCCCATTTGCTCCAAATGGTAATTGATTTCTAATTTATCATTGGATTGGTTTTATATTAGATTTGGAACAACTCGGTGTTAGTTAAATGTACACATAGAATTATATTGTGTGGGACAAAGCATTGTTCCTTCCAATTATTTCATGATGGGGTTATGCCATATTGACCTCTTGGGTCCTTGAATGCTACCATTACAACTTGAATGTTTGTTCATATCTCATTTGTTCCAAATGGTATGTGATTTGCAATTTATGTCATACCAACAAATTTGAAGGGAGATAAAGTTCTTTTACTACCATGGAAAATCTAAGACTTACAAATAAACTAGTAGTATAATTTATGTATGATTGATAGAAGACGCTTTTCAATAATTTTTATTTAAACTTATAAAATGACAAGTGGAAGCATCTAGCTTACTCGCTTGCCTGTTACTTTACTGACATGGAGATCCATTGGGAAGTTTTGAATAAATTTTTCCAAGTTCTAAAAGTATTTTAAAAGGGCTTGGGACCATTGGGAGATTGACACATAGCACAAAGAAAATAGCAAATCTTCACAAATTTTTCCTTGAATATAGGAACATTTAAAACTACTCGTGTGTATTTATTTGCGCCTTATGTAAGCTTCATGACCTTTGCTTCCACCTTAGTCTTCACAAGAAATGATTCTTATGATTTATTCTCTCAAAATTATCCTTTGAAACTTTTATTCATAACAAAATTTATGAATTCCATCGCAACACTTTCTTTGATTACTTCACTATAAAAGATGTGAAGACTAAAACTTTCATAAAACTTGAGAAGAAAAAACCCATAAAGTATTGATTTTTCCTTTTGAGACTTATCCATTTTCATGAACTTGGACCAAACCTTGAAACTTTTATGACTGATAAAGTCTTGAGCCAAAAATGGACATTGCCCTTCATGGTGGTTAAAAATAGTCTACATTCTAATGACCTCTATGGGATGCTTGCTCGCTATGCATGAAACTAGTAGCCTTTGAAGCAATCCATTGGGCATGGAGTCATAGAAATGATTAACACACTTGATTGTGGGAAGTATAACTCAACTACAACTTGTTTACCCTACCACTAAATGCCCTGAACTGAGGTTCACCCTTGAATCAAAAAGAAATCAAGGAACAAGAATAAGCATGCAAAAGCCCTTAGGGAAAGAAAACAACTAAACTAGTGTGCCATAACACTTAGAATAAATACAAATGCAACTAAATTACTATATACATATTGAAAAATAATTCAAAATTAATTATTTAAATGGATCTCATTAACTGGGATTAGTAGTTCCTCTCCATTTGGTCTTAAATCTGAAAAGCATTAATATCTTTATATCCTATGATGACATACAAACCACTCCATATTGTATTTATCTTCATGTGCTTCCTATCTTTTACACTATCCACATCCCATTTGAGTACTAGGTCTCCTTCCTAGAAACTTCTATCAGTGGCCTTCTTATCAAAAGCTTTCTTCATTTGAGCTTGTTGAAGTTCCAGGGTGTGTATGGATTATTATCTCATTTCCCCAAGATCTATTAGATTGGCTAGTCTTACCATCATGGGATCACTCTCATACAACTCTAGATAATGGCTTAGATATAATGAAGGTAACTCAAGAGAGGTAGGCAACCTTGCCTACCTACCATAGACCAACATGAAGGGAGATTTGCCTAGTACCATTTTTAGCATTATTTTGTCTACTCAAAGGGCTATTTTGAGTTGTGCATGTCAATATCATTGATTTTCATCCATAGTTCACTTGATAATGTAAATCAAGTTTTTATTTGTGGACTTGGCTAAAATATTACATTGAGGGTATTAATTTGAGGAGGTGTTCATGTGGATGTTGTGTTTGAATTCTCATTCATTGATTTTGGTTCCAAGAAAAGCCAATGCATAATCATAAATGATGGTGATTGGAACATGAAATATTTCTATAAGGCTTTCATAGAAATATAGAATAGAAATCTCATCGGCCTCCTTTTGAACTACTGACTTCATCTACCTTGTGAAGTAGTTAGTTTCCTTGAGGATCCATCTGTGTTTGATGCTTGATGGTAAATTTACATTCCAATGAAGTCCAAACCACATTGGGCAAAGGTTTGATCCATATGTATTGGGCATAGGGGCAGAACTGCTAATTTATGCTTGCCTACAAATAAGGCACACTTCTTGCATCTTTGCAGTCATATATGTGCATATTTTAATATATTTGGCCAATAATAGCCAGCTCACATGATTTTAATATCATTGGTTTTAGGAAATTAAATGACTCATAATAATCATATTGTAACTCTTTAAGGATCCCACTTACTTAATCTTGTTCTACACACCTTAAGATAACTCCATTAATGTATCTTTTGAATAGTGCACCACTAAAAAATGCACAAATAATATCTTGTAATCTAAAGTTCATGTGCTTGGATTTATTTAGGCCATATGGATGAATGACAATATGAAAGAATCCTCATGCTCTGAGTCTAATATATGGGGGTGCTCTAATCCATTTATTAATCCTGATGCATTGCAAGGATTGCTCGATCTTAAAATTTTACATCTCCTACAAACTACTTACATAGTCCTTTTCCTCACACTATCTTGGTGATTTAGATATCTATGACATATCCCATCACATTTGTGATCCAACCAGATCTCTTGTCACTTATATCCTTACTTAGGAAAAACACCTTTGTACCTAAGTGATAAAACATGAGCTAAATCATGTTGTTGGATAGTATATGATTGAACTTATTGAATACCCTTGTGACTACAAGGGCATTTTTATCCACAAATTTGTAGTGTAGCTTGTAATCATTGAGTGCATAACTAAATAAAGAGATAAAATACTCCAATTGATCATTGTTATACCATGCTAGAATGGTTGAGATGCCCTTATCTCTACTAAATGTCTAAAAGGTAAAATCCTTATTGTAATTGAGGTTTATTAGATTAGGATCTTGTGAGATAACATGATTTATGGCCTCAAAACTGATCTTGGCTTCATGGGTTCAACTAAACATAATGCCTTTCTTGAGCATTATTGTGAGGGGCTTAGTCAGAGTAGTGAAATTTGGCATAAACCTTCAGACAAAGATTATCTTTCCCAAGAAAATCTAAAGGCCTTTCATGTGACATAGGAGAGGGAGAGAGAATATGGTCTAGACTTGCTCTAAATTGATTACAAGTCCTTCTTTAGAGATAATATTCCCTAGCGACTTGCCCTCATGGATAATGAATACACACTTTCTTGGGTTCAAAGAGATCTCGATTTCTTGGCACTTTTTAAAGACTTGATCTAAATGACTTAAGTGAATGCACTAGGAGAAGACTATGATATTGTCAAGTTAGACCAGGATGATATTGTTGAGGAATCCCTTGAATTAAATATCCATGTCTCTCTAAAAGGTAGATCCCTTATTTGTCAATCCAAAAGGCATCCTCTAGTATGCAAAGGTACCCCAGTTAGTAGTGAATACAGTCTTAAATTAATCACACTCCTATACAAAGAATCTGGATATAACCTAAGTAACATATAGAAGTGAAAACCTCTCCACACCTTTGATTGTTTGAATTATTTTCTCCATTGGTGGGAGGGGTAGTGATCCTTGAGGGATGATTTGTTTAAATCCATAAATTCCATGCACGCCTAAATTTCTATGTTATTCTTATGCATTGGGACTAGATTGGCTACCCATGAAGAATATTTGATTGGAAATATTGTATTGACCTCTATGATGTTGAGAGTTATTTTCTCATTAAAAGCTCAATCTTGGGGTTCAATGACCTTTATTTCTACCTGACTAGCTTGGTTTTGGGATCAAGTTCAATCATATGTTGGGCTAATCCTAGATCAAAGCCTTTAAGATCTTATTAGCTCTATGAGAATATATCACCATATATTCTACTTAGTTTGATGAATTATTTGATTTTAAATGAATAGCATACCTTATCAGCCTTCAAGAGCTTGTTATCATATATGTCTACCTACATGAAGATATCTTCCTTAACCATCATGTTTCTTCTCTCCCCTTGAGCTAGTCATCATAATTGAAGATGTTTTCCAATGTAAACAATACCTTAGGAAACTTATTTCATTTTAGCTGGATGAACTATTCCTCATATTGGTCTTGGATTTGTGAATAATTATTGTTATAGAAATCAACTTCATCCTTTATGAAATTAATGATTTATTTGTCACTTTCAAACACCTACCAATTATTTACATTGTTCAGTACTATCAGTCTAACCATAAGCTATACGATTTGCTTGGACTCATTACTTATATTATGCGGGAGTTCATATTATGTATTCATAGTTTTAAGCCTTTCAGCATCATCATTCTATACCCTTGGTATGGATCAAATGTTGAAATCATTAAAACCCTTAAGTATGTCCCAATCCCTATGTTTATAAGCTTTTATTAGAATATTCTTGGACATGTTATGTTCTCTAACCTGGTTCACAACCAATTTTTTGTCCCTAAATGCTTGCATCACTTTGATTCCTTTATTTTGTGCTAATTGGAGACCCTAAGTGAGTGCCTCATAGTCGACGACATTATTTGTGCAACTAAACTACAACCTAAATGCATGGGAATATTTATCCTTTTGAGGGGAGATCATTCCAACACTAAATCATATGCCATTTTTGCTTTATGAGCTAGTGACATATAACTACCACATGCCTTCAAGATTTTCTTACACCTTCATAAGATTTGGCAATAAGGGATCCTCTTCAATAATGTAGTATGTGCCTAGCCCTATTTTTTATACTTTTCCATATGGGTTGAACTCACATTTCTTGTGCACTCATTCGTCAAGAAAATTATCCAAGATCCATTTAATGGATGTAGTAGTCTAATGGAAAATTGAATTCTCCTCCTGATCAAACATAGTGAAGTTTATATCCATCAAACTAGGAGAATATCGATTTATATGATTCTTAGATATGGGTTCAACCTGAAGGGTCACCTTGGATCCATATTTGGTCCTAAGTAGCATGTGTGACTAATCTAAGGATATGTATCCACTCATCTTCATATTAAAATACTAAGAAAAGCATTTAATAAAGTATGGGTAAGTCAATCACTATGATGTCCAAAGCAATGGAGAGGCTTAGACATGCATGCAAAATGAGGCTGAAGTCCTTGACTATCCCCACAATTTTAACCACTATGCCATCCAATTGGATGACACCTTTCGAGATGGTAAGATATGATATACCTAGCCTGTCTATGATTTTATTTGGAATCATTATGATGATCACCCCTAAGTCTATGATACAATTATGTATAAGGTTCTTACCAATAATTAGAGAAATGTAGAATGGGGGTGGTTTCTTATTTTTTCATCCTTCTTCACTGCTTGGCTTACGTAAGCTTGTGGAAGCAGTTGGAGATGCCTTTGCTATTTCATGAGGATGAAAGCTCTTGAATGCTTCCTATAACAAATTCCTTTGAGAAGGAATGGATAGGGCCTCCCACATAGTCATGTTCAAGATTATTTTCTTCATTTTTTCTACTATGTTGAATGGTATTTGAGTCACCTTCACCTAAAACTTTAGGATAATATCCTCCTCCTTATTGTGATAACTAGATTGAGGTTGATCTTCCTTTTGAATAGGCAAATTTGTTAGAGCTTGGGGGGCAGCAGGAGTAACCCTCTCTTTCAAAACTTTGTTTAAAACTTGTGAAGTATAGGTTTGGCCTATTAAGGAAGATTTCTCACCCTTTATTTCCCTTATTTAAAAACTTGTATTGTAAGCCACTAGGTTGTTGACCAAACCTAGCACTTGGTTTTGATTTATGCCAATGAAGTCATTTTCTTACCAATTTACCAAAGTGGCTTCATCCACCTATGTTTGGGCCTCTTTACACACTTTTTCCCTTTATGAAGTTGATTCCTTTAGCTAATCTTGAGGGTATGATACAATTTGCACCATCAAATCTTGATTTAACACTCCATTTGTGTAGGTAGATTGATTATGTGGCTAATTGTAAAGAAAGCATCACTCATAGTCATACACTATGATATTCTACACAGGAGCAAGGGATCTAGTAGTGTTATTAACATTAGAATTCTATGCATAAGGTGGTTTATTATATGGAAGTTAGTTTTAATCTTGTGTGCCACCTTGATAGGGAGGCTTGCTTGGTTGATTTGGTTGGTTCAAGGTTTGGTAAGGCCTAAAGTGATATGCTTGTTTCCTTTTGAGTGATATAAGCTTATTGCCAAAGCTTTGTATCAATGAATTAACCTCAAGTATCTCACTTGGATGTATAACTGATGAAATCGGTGGGATATTTGTACTAAGAATGGGTACTAGAGTTAGAGGAGAGGCAAAGGCAAGTTGACTTGTAGATAGGGGCTTAGCGAACAAGGGCATAAGGGGTCTGCGCATAATTTTTCCTACTTGGATCAAATAATTCTCTATGTACACAACCACATCACTATTTAATTCTATTAAAAATATTAAAACATGGTAAATTATGATAAGGTTTTACTAATGATGGAATCCAATCCCAATTATTTTAGAATCTAAAGTTGAAGTCAACCATTTGTTTGTGCATATATCTTTTAATGGCAGTGAGCTATTTAATCAATGACATGTGGTCACCCTTTTCTTTGAATTATCTACATATTTTACCACCCATCTCATTCTATTTTTGGATAATACTAGGATGCAAACCTTGGTACCACTAGAGTGTTCTTCTTTTTAAAGAAGAGATAAAAAGTTGCACTACAACATTATCTTTGGTTACATTTTGAATGCAAAAAAAATTCACAACATCTTGTATATGATCTATAAGGGTATTAGATTTCTATCCATTAAATTAGGGTATGCTCTTAAGAGTAGCTATGGGAATATCTTCATATTTGGGAAGGGCCAATGAACTACCTCCATTAAAAAGAACAAATGGTTGATTTAAAAGATAAACCATGAATGGGATAGGAAATAGTCTTCCTATAGGGGTGGGGAATCTACTAAATGGGGGAGTAAACTAAGCTCTAGGGGAAGATTGTCTTGAATCACTAACTCTCTTGATGTGGGATAAGGATGCTTTAACTCTTCTTCTTCTAGTAGGTACCAGTAATTCAATAAAATTAAAATCAATACATATTGAAGATGATCTTGTTTGTCTTGGCATATAGATGAAGAACTGATCTTTTTAAACCATGAATACTTATATTCTATAGGTGCTCTATTAGAGTGTCTTCAACATTATTGACTAAGAATAACACCAATTCTTATTTATTTCTTTGAACCAGATCCCACTAGGCATGCCATAAATTGTTATCACTCGAAACATGCACCCATTTGAGAAATAATTATGTGTATATGACCACACTATACTTATTTAATGAGCACCCTTGACCTCAATGCCTATAGGTAGTTATGTGTTTTGATGTAATAATGGGATTGTCCCCCAAGGCATGGGACTCATGCACTCCTTGAGACAAACCTTTTTATAAGGCTAGCTTCTTTCTAATCTAAGTGCACCTAGTTTAGGACCAATGTACATACCTATAAATTAAAGGAATTAAATCTACCACTAATTCTATTTAACTTAATATTTTGAAGGGAAAAAGGGAGACAAATGGTAAAGGGTTTGATAAAAATGAAAATTGTGATGCACCAAGAGTAGAGTGAGCACGTCACCCATTTGACAATACAATAAAACTAAGGAACTAAAACATATAACATTCAAATCAAACACCCACTATATAATTGTTTTGCATGAAGGTATGGGAAAACAATGCAACATTAAGAGAGATTAAAAATGGTCCATAGATAACGCCTACATAGACCCACTTATACATAATGTGTGACCTTCAAAGGGATTTTAATTCTATGTGAAGTTGTAAAGGGAGGATGACAATGAGATGGATAAACATCTATAGACAAAGATAAAAAAACTATTAGTGCAAACATAATATAGAGTATGTAAAAAATATGATTCATTTCTCATTAATTTTAAGGCCTAAGTAACAAAGTGGCTCATGGAGGGAAAATTTTGGCAATGTTACAGTGCCTAAAAATTTCAACCATTTTACAATGTAAGACCACATATTTTATAGGTAATGGGAAGCCCATGGGTCATTGATTACAATCAAAAATATAGCTGAGAGAATTAAATGAATATCAAAATTTGAGACATATAATCTCTCTACAAATCAGATATGGATGACAACAATTAATTGGAATCTTGATTACATCCTCAAGACATGGTGATGATTGCCTTAAATTTGAACCTGTCAGCTCAACACACTTTTTCATTAGTTGTGAAAAAACTAATATTTAATCACTCAATAGCCATAACTTAATTTGATAGGTTTTGTGTGTAGGAATGTCACTGTAGATCTCATAAAATTACTGCTTTGGAAGATTTTGGCTTAATTTCTTCACCTCTAATTTCAATGTTGATCCTTGTAGACCTCCATGCCATTCTTGTCATTAAGATTCTCTCATCATGATCCTATTGTTTTTGACACATTTTATTGAATTCTATAAAATCAAGGTTAATTCAATTCATTGTGTTAACTGTAATGTTATCTGAACCATTCATTTCATAATATTGTGATACTTGAGCCACCGCATTTTGATTTTGCAAATCTTTCTTTTGATAATCTTGATGGCTAGATGGGCTATCAATTTTAGGTTGTGCACTGATGACATGGATCTATTCCATTTACTACCTCCTTTGTTACTTGGTTGCATCACCCATTTAATCCATTGAGCCTTGGCCATAATCTATGGCCTCATCTATCATCTTACTAATTACATTAGGCTCTATATTATGGGTCTGTTAGTTAGGCCATATGGCTACATCTTATTTGTTTATCACTTCCATGGGCTCTCTTAGTTGATATCGATTGAGTGTCAACTAGTATTCTCATATTCGCTAGGTTCTTCCACTATTGTGTGCTCAGGGCCTACCACACCCATGTGGCTTCCTTTTGCTCTATTATTGCTTGGTTGAGGCTTCAAATGCAATGTTGACTATTCATTTTATGGTGAAGTGAGATTTCACCATTTAGTGTCATCTTGCATACCTACCTACCCAGAGGTTTTAAACTTGTTTGGATGGTTTTAGGATATTGGGTCATTGGGATTGTGACACATGGAAGCATCTCACTTACCCACTTTCCTATTAATTTTTTGATGTGGAGATCTTCTAGACAACTTTGAATAAATTTGGCTAAGTGTCAAAAGCATTTTGAAAGGTCTTAGGATCATTGAGAGATTGACATATGGCATTGGGCAAAGATAAAAATCTACTCAACTTTTTTCCTAAATAAATAAACATTTGAAAGTACTCGCATGGATTTATTCTAATCTTATATAGGATTCATGACCTTTTTTTCCATGTTACTCTTTATGAGAACTGTTTCTTGTGACTTGTGCTCTCAAAATTTTCGTTCAAAAGATTTGTTGAGAACAAAAGTTTCAAATTCCCTTGTAACAATTTATCTAACTACCTCATTGTAAAAGATGTGAAGACTAAGCCTTTTAAGAAAATTGCAAAGCAAAACTTGTAAATTATTTATTTCTCCTTTTGTGACTTATCCATTTTCATGAAATTAAAATAAACCTTAAAACTTTCATGAATACTAAAGCCTTGAACTAAAAATAGATGTTGTCTTTCATGGTGACTAAAAATAGCCAATAATCACCCTTGGGGAATAGATAGGTCTACTAGAAGTAAGTCCTAGAAGACCTAGAACATATGAATTTGGCACCAAAGGATCAATCATTTTTGGTACTTGGTCAAGCTATTGAGATGGAATGGGATAAATTAGAGCACTGTATGTTACAATAAGAGGTATTAAAGGACTAAATTTAGGGACTATCACTTTGGGACTACTAGGCTAAGCAGACATTGGGATAATGGGTTCAATAATTAGAGTAGGTATAGAAAATAGGTTGGTTTCTTCAATAATGGCATTTATGGTTGATTTTTTTAATGGACAATGTCATCATGCCATGCCTAGTATAGATGCATGTGAATCCAGGGTTCCATGGGAAGCTAGGAGGAGTAATAATAGAGGCTAAGGAAGGATTAGAAATAGGGGAACTGGAGGATATAGGAGAAATAAAATATGTGTAGCGTCTAAAGTACCTAGACTAGGAAAAGGCCTAATTATGATGGAAAATGCATATGAAGTGGGCACTCTAGAAGTGGTTGTTTTGGTTCAAATGATATGCATGTTTGAGTTGAAGGTGAGCTATACCAAGACTCAGTGTCACTTTCATTATAAATAATAGATGTGGGTATTAGTCTTCTTACCTCAATAATATCTCTTTGGGAAGTGGTATCATCACCTAATTAATAAGATGGATCTATCTAAGGGATACCATACATGATGATACTCTTAAACCCTTGATCAGTTATAGGCATGTCATCTAATGGTATAAACTCACCAGGCCTTTTTTCCCATACTTTCCCTTTTTGTTCTTTAGGTTCCAATTGTATTAAATCCTTCAACTTCTCTATCATCTCATTTTCATCTAGGGGTTCAAATAAGAATTATTATATTCATGAGGCTCATGATTATAGGTGATATTCAATTAGGTCGTAAATGCATACATGTCTTTGGACTCTTCCTTGAGGTTCCTATTGTAGAACACTACAGTATGGTTTGTGGGTGGACATGGTATATTTTGATAGAAAAATCTGGTACTCATTTTTACTAATCCTAAGAGGAAAGTATGGGTAAGGATAATGCATCTTTCTCTTATAGTGTCTTTTCACCCAATGGATGTATTGGTATAAGATATCATGTCCAATTAGGTTGTCTGACACATATTAATAAACTTGAGAGGATCTATGAAAACTAAAGCAATCCTAATAACTTTAAATTCCTGGTAATACAACTATGCCCCAATGTCCATTATTGATCCCCTCTTTTCATATAATAACATGGGAATTTTATTCTCATTGATATCTAAATATAAGGGTACGTAGAAATGATTTAAAACATCCTTAATGTGTGCCTTGAAATGGTGGATATATAATTTCTAATATACCGTGTGCAGTAGAGGGCAAGAGAATGTACATTAAGGAAAGACAAGGTGCTTAAAGGGGACCATCACATAGTAGGAATCCACCAAATAAGACATCATGTATAATCTCCACCTTTTTCTTACCCTTAGCACCTATTGAGGTAAGTTGAAAGTTATTCTACCTCCCAATATATAGATATACTTCTAATCTATAATCAAACTCAATAAGGGCACCTAAATTTTTTTGATGAGCACAATGTCATTGGCCCCAAAGATTTTGTTTAACATTAGCATCCCAACATGGATTCCTTATCTGAATGTCATAATGGTATAGGATTTGTTGTCCTCATGGTTCACCTAGTAATTAGAGTCCTCAGACCAATCTTTCAAAATCTCCATAACATTTTGGATTTCCATTCATTGTAAATTAATGTATCAAATGTATAGGATATTTAGCTCTAGAAGGTGGTATATCTCTTGTATTCCAAACTTGATATTAGATAAATTCTATACATTCCATTATTAATATGAATTAATTAGTTTGTACAAATAGAGTGCATGAATAAATCATAAAATAAGTCACCTTAAGGGAATACCTCTAGCTTCATAGTTGCCTTGTGGAGCCTTGACTTTTTGATAGCTATTAAATCTTATAAGAAGTCAATCTCATCTTGGGTGATGAAAATATAGTCCAGGACCTTCTACATATCTCTACATATTTCAATAACTCATTGTAGTGTTTCTACCACACTATACCAAGCACAATGTTTGTGTCTTTCAATTCATCAATGTTCCCAAAAGTCAAAGGAGTTAGGGTCATGTCATATATTAGTGAAGAGAGCCTTGTAAGAAAATTAACAAACTATAGGATACATTGATCAATAATTTGGGGTTTTGAGTCATCAAATTGCACAAGTTCCTTTGGTCTTTAATTGTAATAATATAAGATTTATAGAAATAAATCTTATAGATTTATAGATAGAGATCTAAATGTGATGGTGATTAGATTTCTTGAGTGTGGGTATTAAATATTAGTTGATGGCCCTTTTTGAATTAGTTATTTTTCCATTACTAATATTTATCAAAAGCTTTAATTTAGCCTTAAATATCCTTGATGTAATTTAGACCATCTAAGTGACAAAATACCATGGATCATGTAAAAAATGGAGGAGCGGTTGGATCACTATATTATTTCTATGAGTGTGTCAAGCATATGTCCTCTCTTTCCATCATGGCATTTAGGAGGGAAAGAGTTGCCTACCAAATTTACTTTGTTAATGGCATTTACCTAGGAATTGATTGATATTCCCATAGGTGTCATGTACAATATCTCATACCATGCACACATGTCTTATGTTTTCCCCTATTGGAGTGTGCCCGCCTTAGATGTCGGTTGGTTTTTCTCTATGGAAGAGTGCACATGAGTATTTTGAATATTTCCAAGTTCTTCAAATTGGTGATGGCACCAAAACAAATGTAAAGCATCATTTAAAAAATTATTATTATTTAAAAATTTCCCTCTATTTTAAGTTTTCCTCTACCTTTAAAAACAAAGTAATCCCATCCCCTGTCTACACCAAAAAAACATACATAATAGTGTATATTATTGTACGAAGTATTATTCTAAAAAAATGGGGATTTATGGCTATGGAATTTTATTCTACATAGATGATTCATGACTATTGTATCATGTAAAGAACTTTTGTTCTAGTTTGGAAAGAATTGATAAAGGTAAGTATTATACAAAAAAAATTTACCAAGTTTCATTTATTTTATTTGGTTATGGTCATTAGTTTATTCTAATTTTGTTTCAAAATAAACCTATATTTCATATCAATAGTTAGATATATTTATTACATTTTGATTGTAGATAGATAACATAGTTTGTCACTTAATATGGATCCTAAATTTATCTTATCGTGGATGGATTTATTTAGGGAAGCACATACACACACTTCTTCAAATACATCAGATCTATAAAATACATAGTTAAATTATTTTATGCAAATGATGTTGAATACATAGAAAGGGAATCATTACTCATTCAGTCATACAGAAAATGGTGAAAATTTCAAAGACAATGCATATTTTGAAATTTAATTCAGCAAGAAATATGGGAAGAACAACCCTATTACTATGATGTTTTATACCACCACCATTATAGAATTTCATTCCCTCTTTTCAATTTATTTTTATCAAAATTATAGTCACATATGACAAAGCAAAAAAAGAATTCAGTTTGTTAGAGTACCAATACCACCAAGAAAAGCACTCTATTAGTTTTTCCATCATCTTGCCAAAGGGACACCTATAGATGTAACGGACGAATTGCATAATGTGGGATAATCAAAAATGAGAAATTACATTATGGTTATTGTTAATATAATCATTAAAAATTTACAAAATCAATATATAAGTGTTCCATTAGGGAGTAGATTGAAAAAGATTATATATGATTTTCATACTTTAACTCTACTTCCTCCATTATGCAGTGCAATTGATGGCACTCATATTAAATATCATCCACAAAATCCTCATACCCCTATGACCTATGTAAATAAACATCATTTTAATAGCATTTTGCTACAAAGAATATTTGATGTGCAAAACTATTTTGGAATATCTATGTCAATGCTCCTAGTGGTGCTCATGATGCTAATCATTGGAATTGCACTACAATAAAAAAAAGAATGCAAAAAAGAGAAGTACTAGTAATTCCAACAATTGAGATTGAAGAAAGTATTATCTATCCACAAATAATTAGAGATTATGCCTATCCAATATCCCCATACTTATTGAATCCATTTAAAAGCAATTTCTCTCCATTACATACTATGTTTGATAAATACTTGTCTATAGGGCATGTAAAAATTGAGAATGCATTTGGGTTACTCAAAAGCAGATGGAGATTTTTTCAAGGTGTGCGTGTGGAATTGGACAAAGTTCCCAAAATTATTGTGGCATGTTACATACTATATAATTTATTACACATAAATAATGAAGATGAACCAGAGTTCCAAGTAGATCCGTGTCTAAATTCTAAATTTGAGATTCATAATCAAGCTATGGAGAGAGATCAAGGTAAGACACAAAGAGATATTATGTTTCATGAATGGGAAAGACAATATAATGCTACTTTGAGGAGCTAAAGTGTATACCTTTTAATGAAATAAAAATAATTTTAGTTTTAATGTCTTATCTATCATTATTTTTTTATAAGAAGAAAGATATTAAGATTAACCCGAGAAAAATGTTTTGCAATTTAGAGTTGCACATCCAATATTTTTTCCATCTTTTTGCTCTCTTGTTCCATTTTTGCATGCACAAGTTGTATTCATCCTTTCTCAATTTCTTTCATTGTTTGAGTGAAATGAAACAAATGTTTTTCCATTCTCTCTCCAAAATATTCATGATAATCTCTTTTTATTTTTGTGTGCTTGCCTTCAATTCCAATCTTGTTCAAATGGGTTTCTTTTCATTTATTTATTTTTTATTCAACATTTATAGATGATTTTTATTCAATATTTATAGATGGATTTTCTTCAAAAGATTTGCCTTTCGTATCATTTTTTAGTGTATTGAAAGTATTGACCCATTCATTTCCACTAAACCCATTTATAAGACCAATCACGTTAAGAGTGCTCCCTATAATATGATCCTTATCTTCATTGAAAGTTCATGAAGATGGGTTTACCCCTATAGTATTTTCCATTTGTTTCTCCTTCTTGAATATTCTTTTTTTATTTGTTCCACTTATACTTACATTGAATACCCATTAAAGATGTTCCACATTATATGTTTACAACATCTACCACTTTATCTCAATATTATTTTACCAAGATTTCTCTGATTTAAATCTATATACACTTCTTCAAATTTCAGAATCAATAATTGCACAATAGTTTTTGGCCAAAGTTCTTGTTTGTATTCCTTAATCATATCTTTGTTACCATTAATATCATTTTCCAATACTTGAGTTCATGGAACAATTTCTTAAACTTCAAAATCTTCTTCCCTAAACCTATTAATCCCATGATTCAAAACAACACTATGACCAAGCATAATGTAATTGTCTTCCACATCATGAACGTTATAAGGGGTAACATTTACATTTATTTCTGATTGTGAAAGATAATCCTAAAATTCCATTTTATCTCTTATATTTTCTTGTAAGGAAAATAATTTCCATATTGGTTTGAAGAACTTGAATAATTTTGATAATTTTTGGGAATAGATTGAAGACCTTGTGATACAAAAGGTGAATATGGCCCTGAATGTTGTTTATAAAATAGTTCTTTATCCATTTATGATTTACAACCCTAATATGGAATTAAAATTTATTCAATTTAACATAACGACAAATAAATTAATTTTTTCTTAAATTTATTTAATTTATCAAATTAATTTGCATACATGACAAAATAAGATAATTTAACTCTTGAAAAAGTACACCATAAAAAAATATGTGAATAAAATAGTTTTGTATGCATTTTTGTTAATTTATTTATCCAAATAAAATTTATTTAATAAAATAATTAAAAATAAAATTGTCTACCTTTGATAGATCTCTATAATTTTTCTCTATTATTAGTTGTTATTTTGATTTTACTTTGTTTTTTATGCTATATATTATTTTTTCTACATTTTAATTTTGGCACAAACAATATTATTTAATTTTTGATGGGCTCAACACATAATAATGATCAATTCATAGCATTGAAAACCATGCTAAAGGGAAAACCTAGGGCTGATTTGGATAACAACATTCACTACTCTGATGCCCAGTACGAACAAGCCTAGGACACCCTTGAACATGTATAGACCCTATTTTACAAATCATGTGTGAAAGTCAAATTTTCTAACTTACATGGGTGTACAAACAAAACATGTAGTTATATTGATTGGTAGAGGCCTCATCCATCCTACACTTTACATACTCTACACACTTAGGTTCCACACACGTAACATTTATCAAGCTCTAAATAGTCCTATTAGTGTGACATCGATGGGTATTTTCCCTTACTTTATGCACATGACACAACTGAAGAACTACACACATGGAGCAATAAAATGGCCTTGAACATGCTTGAGGGCATGGGTAAGCATGACCGTACATCCCCCAAAATAATACCCACTATTGTTGAGGCATGACTAGGGGTTAAATTTGGCAGCCATTTAAATGTTTTAGAGTTTTTTACTCATAAAATACAGTTGTATTATATTTTTAACCGTATGAGGGGATGGGAAAAAAATTATACAAAATGTCATATTGACGTTCTCAATAAAAATTTGACCATTTTAAAATTATTAATAGGAGTCTGAGGCTGGAGTGTGAGAGTGGAACATGTCATGAATCACAACTCACAATCATAGTCTCCCATGACCAAACTGTCAAAACACATCAATAAATGCATTGCACTTGTGTGAATGTGATAGTGTCTAGACTCTAGATTCAGAAGCAAAATAAAATAAAATATGAGATCAGACCATATGAAGCCTGCTCCTTCAAGCCTAAAGACAACATTATCATTTGATTTGAAACCCACACTAGTATGCAGACCCATGCTGGGACACAGAGAAGGGAAAGTGGAATTACTATGAAAAGTGGAAACAAATACATAATGTCATTGTCGTGCAGTGCAGGCACAGTTGTAAGCTTGTAAATTATACTTTATAATGCATTGTTTTTGGACCAGAGTGTAGATTACCAGTTTACTAGATGGTTTAAAGCCCAGAGCATTGACCAAGATCCCCATTCCCTAGATTTCCCATTGGTAAATCATGATGCGATGACAAAGACCCAATTAAGTGAAGACTCCAGGACTAGGAGTCAGAGAGGTTGAAGTGGAGTGAAGATGAGGCATTGAGGATCACATAACATTAGCAAAGAAGTATGGGAAATTGAGATTATAGTTTGTAATGCATATGGGCACAAATCAATGGATCTACTGTAGGGTGCCATTGTGATTTCCATTTGGTCAATTAAGCTGTCAGTGCCCAAATAGTGACAATAGGGTGTTTTTTACAAGATGATTAAAATTTAACCACTTCTGTTTTCATTCACCGTGGGTTGCTTGAGCCATGGAGTGAGTCCTACAAATGAAAGAAGTCATTTTTATCCTTCAAGAACATAGAGACGAGCTGTAGTGGGAAAGTTAAGGCACTGTTAGAGAAATTGGAATGATTTTGAGATCATATAGAAAGATTTGGATGGACTGTAAAAAATCTAATTTTTTGTACAGAACTATTTTGTAAGATAGTCAGTAACAATCTTGTTCTTATAAACCATAAATATTCCATTTTGTCTAACATTTAGTGTCATCTAGTCAGAGACCAAAGGCTTGCCTAGGCATTTGGTAGGGGAAAATGGTGTAGCCAATTCTGTCATTTAGTGTCTATGCATGAAATTTTTCCTAGGGTTCTGCATGAACCCATCTAATTAACTCATCTACCGTTGAAAGCCCTTCTCCCTTTTATCTACTCATCTATGGAAGCTCACAATGACCATAACTTTGATCATTTCCCTCTTTCAAATAATCAACTCTGTAATTTTCTAAGGGATGTTTTGTACCATACCTAGTTTGCAATAAATTACTACACTTCTAAGGATAAGGCAAAGCACTTGTAAACCATTGGGATGCTACTTTTTAAATTAAAAAAAGGGTGGTGCTTGCTTTGAACCCATGATAGTAGTGTTTTAAATGTTGTATTTTACATTGTAAGATGCGAAGCTCTACTTCTGTGATTTTTTCATAGAGCATATTGAGCATGAAAAATGTTAGAGTGCAATTTCAGAACCCTGGTCTCTAAAGGAGATCTTGGCAGAGGACACGCTGATGCAAAAGATCCTTACAAGATTGGAATTGCAATAGCCTTGGAAGGCATTGCAGTTCAAATTCAGGAACTCTATATTAAATTTAATAGACTATTTTTTTATGGGTGGAGCAAGTTTAATTTCATGTTATATGTTTTTTACCTGATAGTGTTAAGAAAATTTAGTAGTTTTTTTAGGATAGAAATTTCATGGGTTTTTATTTATTTTTTATGTTGAGAAATTTTAAGGGGTGTATTTTGGGAATTATTTGTAAATAAATGATTTATATTTTTATTAGTTTTAAAATCTTAAAAAAAATCATTCCCACTAAATCTTAAATTATTGAAGGAAATTTTCAGCCCTCACTAATTTAAGGATTTTTTTTGTTGAAATGAAAATTTAAGGATTTTATTTTAATAAAAAAGATTCATTTTATCCTACACATTGTTACAAATCCATTAGACCAAATTCATATTAAAAATAGGGGCCCAAGCCCCTTCCATGACATAACATCCTTGAGGCAATGTGTGTAGCCATAATGAACATTCTTTCCTTGCAATATGGGCAATAACAACAAGATTTAACTCGTTTATATGTAAAAATTATGAAAGTCAAAAATAAGAAATAAACATTATGTGAAAGGTGACATTAATTTTAAAACCGTCACAATTTTTTTTTGATGAGTAAGGGTGACTGTCAAATCTAACCCCTAGGCACGACCCAAGGTCCAACATTTCCCATGACTTTTTTGTCAAGTTTTTGTATGTTTTAAACTCTTAACAAATAAATATATGCCATGTAACAATTTTTTTTGGAAAAACATTAATTTAACAAGAACTAGATAGTCCATACATGTGCACGTTCAGGGGTAAAATCCCCACTTCCAACATCACCTTGATCGATCGTGCATTCACCTATTCATCTTCATGTGTAGAGCATATAAGCTTGGCCAAACATGCTTCCAAAAGATCATATTAATTTATATCTACTATCAACATCTGCGTTCAAATTCTAATAAACTTATGCTAAATAAAATCTTTTGGCAGTTGAATATATAACTACAAATAATGCATCAAATCCATAATTTGTAATAATGACACAGTATTCTGCATAGTTCAATGGAGCAACAAAACCTTCACAAACCACATTACCTAATACATCAAATAATATAAAATTAGATTCATAAAATGCATTTAATTATTTTAAAAATTTCACAATCTCCCCTACCTGTCTAGGGTTGAGCCCTGGGATTTGATGAAGCACTTGAAAAGCCACCTACAGAGATTTTACACCCAATAAATTTGGATATTATTTGCATCCTCTATTTTACCATGGCCCTACTGGTATAGAGTTAGTCTATCTTTATTTATTTGTGTCTCCTAGTGGGATGTTAAATCCCATTTAACATTATGGCCATCCTTACTCCCTTATGTCAATCCCCTAGCCTCTTTGTATCACAAAAGAAGAGAGTGAATAGAACTAAAAATATAAGGATTCATATTATTTAGGGATAATTAGATTTCAACTGATGAATTTCACCACATCAAGGTGACACTCTACCACTGATTTATATCCCTTCTCTACCTCCATCTGGAAGGAAAATTGTAAGAACTTACCAAAGCATTGAGAAACTCAACACTACTATCTCATTATTCTCTGAGAGCTAGGTCTTGTTTTCACACTCTCTCAAAACCTCAGTTGAAAAAAATAAAAAAGAGAATGGACCTAGTGGTTAACTTCAATTAAATGAATTATAAATATTAATGAAATAAGATATAATCTATAACTAAGCTATGCTTTCACCTACACGAAAAATGTAATTAAAAAAAATACTAATCAAACAATTAAGTTATTCATTTTTAACATTTAAGAGCCGTGCGATAAGAAAGTCTCACACACAATTTTGAATGAGACAAAAGAGAGAGGAATCCCCTTTTCGGCTCTAACTCTCCCACTTCAGTGATTGCTTTTATTTCTGTGATTTCAAAAGTAGCTGCTTCAACGTTAACCACTATAATTTTTTATAGTATTTTGTATTTTTCATTGAACGAATGTCATCTTCTTTTGGAATATTAGCTATCCCTGATATAATATTGGGAAATTTAAGAGCTATTACTCAAACAATCATAAAACGTATATTTGAAAAGCATTTGTCAATAGTTCATAGTAATTTATGTTTGCTATCAGAAATAAAAAGAGTAACGAAAAACATAAAATTGGGATGAGCCAAGGTTGCAGGTGGGCATGTTGGGAGAGTGGGAGCCTGTAGAGGGCTTCACCTCTCGAGTGAGCTCTGAGCACATTTTTAATGCTCATGTGCGTAGGTTAAAAAAGGAAGTGCTTGTATACATTTGACGTTATGTGGCATCTTTTGATAGGTGATAGGTCATACATCATACTTATTTTTCATGAGTCTCTGAAAATCCACTGTGTACCATGGTACTACAGGGTTACAACCATGAAACATGGCCTCAGGGGTTAAATTTGGTAGGTGTTTAAACATTTTTGATGTTTTTACATGTAAAATACAGTTAGATTAAATTTTTGGCCGTATCAGCCAACGGGTGAAAAATTATTTAACCTATCATTTTGACGTTCAATATAAAATATTGACCATTTTTAAATTATTAATAAGAGTCTAAGATAAGGCATAACACATGGTCACATGAATCACGAGTCAAGTCCAAATACATTATAAGTTGTGTCACTTCACGGCTTCCCCAATGCCCATTATGAAAGCATTTAAATTTTAAGTAGGATGGAGAAAATTAGGTGACCAAAAACTGCCTCTGCAATTAATTTTCTTGGGAAATCTGAAGCTTCTTAGAGAAGCTACCCTTTTAGTTGGTGGTCCAACGAATAGGCAGGAACTATTGCAGGGAAAGACAACACCGGTTTCAACATTAGTGAAGTAAGAGGTGCCCAAGAGAATGGTAGCGGCACATGTTTTGATAAGGGTTATTATATGCATTTTGCGTCCTCTTCCAAAATCTTGTGGGTATCAATTTCCTTAATTGCACTATTTTTCAAATCAACCTTATTTTTGATACATAATGCATTTGGAAGGATTTCTGTAAAGGAGCAATCATTCATCACCATAATTAGGTACTTAAATTCATTACATTCACTCCCAATTCCTAATATGTATTAATCCCACATATTTCATTTCTTGTACCAAATCAAGGAGGATTTAAATATATGTCTACCAAAATTTTGAAATAGTCATGTAGTTGGTTATAAACCTAAACAAATATGAGGTGTTTGTTTGCTAAATGTATCAATATTTAAACAATCGAAATGTATGCCATCAGTCAGGGAAACATTGTATGCTATCGAGCTGTAGTGGCAAAATTTGAAGTCAAAATTTGTGTGTTATGAACATCTGACATTCAAATCCCTTAGCGTTCTTTTCATTTTTGCATTCTTGTCATAGAGGGGTAAGTCATAGAAGGAGAGAGCCTCCTCGTCATCCTCTGATTCCGTGATCAAATCTACGTGGGCACCATATTCTTCAAACAACTCAAAATTCCATCTCTCTAGAAGATCAACAAAACATAACGCTAAGATTTTCAATACCCTATAGCTCATTCATGCACTTAACTACCTAACATTTTTTAGTGAAATTCTACATAGCAGTTATAATAACTATATTTAAAAATACAAAAGAAAACAAGGTGTAATAGTCGCAGTAATTAGTAGATTTATTGAGTTCCACATTTTGACATGAGGATGTGATTTTTAGATACAGATAGCAAAGCTTTAATGTAGTGCAGGAGTCATGTGGGGCCTCCTGTGATAATATTGTAATTGAATTCATTTGGGGCCTAATGGGTAAAGGTGATCAACTTCACAGGTTTCATCAAGAATCACTGCATTCATAGCAATGGGATGTCAGGCCGTAAACAAAGAGAGTTCGATGGCCACTAAAAACATAAATTAATACCCAATGCCTACTCATAGATATTACAAGCGAGACCTTAAATATATATATTTTTCCTTGACTTCATTTAATTGGAACGATGCAGATCCAAAATGAATTGGGACTTTTAGTATTGATATCACCTATACTATTTGGGATATAGAAAAGGTAGTGGTGGATACACAATGGATTGCACATGATAAGGAGGTGTTTGATATTGCTTGGGGAGGGGTAGGGATTTTTTATTTTGTTTCTATTGATGGGTCTATGAGAGTTTTTAATTTGAGGGTCAAGGAGCATTCAACTATCATTTATGAAATTTCACAACCTAATACTCCATTGCTTCGATTAGGATGGAACAAGCAGGACCCAAGGTTCATGGCCAATATTTTGATGGATAGTTGTGAGGTGGTTGTCTTGGATATCAGGTATCCAATTGTACCTTTTGAATAGATCCAAAGGCATAAAGATAGTGTGAATACCATTGCATGGGATCCTCATATCCCCCGTCATATTCTCATTGTTGAAGATGATGTAGTCTCTTATATGGAAGTTGTCAGCGACTAGTTAGCCACTGGTAGAGGGTGGAGGCCCTGATTTGAAACTAGCTTACATAGAAGATACTGAAATAGATTAGTTGCATTGGTCCTCCATGCAATCTAATTGGGTTGCAATTGATTTTACTAACAAACCAAAAATATTAAGGGTTTGAATTTTGTTTGGCCACAATTTTTTTCCAATCAAACCCTCTGAAATCTGTATAACATAGTTTCACATGATTGTATGGTGTGGTAAGTTTTCCCTATTTTATTATTTGGATAATTCCACAATGAAAATATTATTACAACTTATAGCATTTCTAATATTGACACATACTTAATATAAAATAGGATTTCATATTTATATAAAAATTATGAAAGTCAAAATTGAGAGATGCACATCATGTGCAAGGTGACATTAATTTAAAAATGTCACAAAAAAATTCTTGATGAGTAGGTGGGACCGTCAAATTTAATCCCTGCATGGCCTATAGTTTATGGGAGATTTCTCCAATGTTGTACACATCGTGGGAACACAAGAGTACAATGATGATACGTAGTTTTTCTTAATTTGTTGTAAGCTCCTAAAATCTTACATTTCTCATTTAAAATTAAGATTGGTAGACTTGCAGAATCGTACAAAAGAGCTAAGTTAGTCCCAAAAGCATTACAATAAAATTAACAAACACATGAAAAAAAGCTTCATCGTAGGAGTACAGTAGATCATGAGATTATTGAAATACATCAACGTAAAGTTACTTTTTAGTAAAAACCTACAGGGTCTTAGTTATCTTAACCAAATGAATCAAGTGTTTTATTATATCAATTAAAATAATATTATTTCCTCAAATAACTATTTAAATTATTTGATAATATAGAGAAAGCAAATTTATTTATTTTATTTTGATGAAATATATTATATATTAATTAAATAGAAATATATAAATAATCCAAAAAAAATAAAGGTGGCATGAGAACATGCCACACAATCATATTAGGTAAAGCATAGGAATCAAAAACAAAAGCACCATAAATAACTAGGCTTTGCCTAGGAATAAGTCATAACATCATAATAAAAGATAATTTTAAGTAGCAAGAGTAAGGCCAAAAGGTGGAGGATCCAAATCATTAGTGCCACAATCCAAGCTCGGCAAGTCATTACCATCTGGGATAGGCTGCTAGCCAATAGCTTGAGCAATGTCCATGTCATCTTCTTCTTCCTATGTTCGAGTAGGTGAAATGGCTGAAGAGCCCTTGGAGAACTTGTCCAACACATCCATCCGACCTCTAGGTGGTTCCCTCTAAGCATCTAGGCACAAAAGAGGAGCATCTCAACCATCCTGCCCAATAGGGGAAGGAAGTAGATGCTGCCACCCTCACTACTGCCCAAGAGGGGTCATGCACTACTATGAGGTGTCATTGTGAGAGTGAAGTTGAGAACAACTATGATGGTGCCCACCAAGAGCTGGCAAAGCAATTATATCCTCCAATCTGGGATCTTTGGGTGGAGATGGCAGAACCCAAGCCATTACACAAGGAACATCTCCCCAATGAGAGAGGAGATCCTAAAGGTGCCCAATCTACATAGCTACTTTTTTGGCTTGAACTTCAATCTGTAAAAGAACATTTGAGATGCTAGAGGACTTGCTTAAAGCAGAAACATTACAATATGAAGAAGCATTATTAAACACATCATTATTTCTTTCTCTCCAAAGCTCAAAAAGAATCTCCACTCTGAAAGTATGCCAAACTTGGGTGTATTTAAAGGGTAATATGGGTTTATCTCCAAGGAGGATGGGCTTCCAAATAAAAAATTGTGCTAAAAAACCTTAAAGAGACATGGATCCACATCCAGACCCTTTGAGCTTTGGAATAGTACTAGAAAAGATGAGGAAGTGTCTTGAGATGGCCACAAAAAGGGCAAGTGTGAAGGAGACCTCCTATCTAAATGAACCTTTTGCCAATAGGTAAGCCTTGGTGAATTATACACCAAGTAAAATGAGCTAGCTTAGGCTCCATGCAAGCCCCTCAAACCGTGCTAAAGCAAAATTCACATGTACTAATAGAAGAATATAGTCCCTAACATAAATTGAGCTTGTTCACCATTGGAAAATGGGGGGTGAACCATCCATATCCAAGATGAGGGGTGTACTTGTGAAAGGGAGTTTCAACATACCACTCCCAATACTTCCACCACAAACAAGTGGAATGTACATAAATTTTGTTGAGCATGGTGGGTGGCATGGTGTTAAGTATCTCCTAGTAAGATTCGTGATCAAAATTGGCTAACCAAAATTTGGATTTCACCTCTTTCTAAGATAGCTAAGAATGAGATGACCTGTAGTAAATATCGTAGACAATATGAATACCCCTATGAAAGAACTTGAGAGCATTAATCTAAGGGACCTCTGCCAAGGGAACTTCATTGAAATTAATAATAGGTAACCATCAAAGTTAGTGGGTATTAACAGACAACCCATCTCAAAACCCTAAGCCATTCCAGAGAATATATGGCTTGATATTTTTTCATGCCATCCAAATGCTTTTAGCCATAAAGGACCCTATAATTTGAACAAGAGATTTAATGATTAGCAAATTAGAGAATTTGATCCCTTCCTAGGCTTTCTTGCCCTTAGGCAACCCTGAGGAGATGTAGTCTCAAAACACATTCCAAGCTTTTTTGCCCTCAATGGCCTACACAATCCATTTGGCACATAAGGTAGATCCTTGCTAAGTTATGTCAATGAGACCCATCCCTCTGACATCCCACATGAGGCAGCAATTTTCCTAGGACATCTTGTGGAATCCTTTACCATGAGGAGATTTGGCCCAGAGGAAGTCGCTGAGTAATTTCTCCAACTTATGGTAAGATTTCATAGAAGGCACCTAACATGAAGAGTAGTACACATGGGTGGTCATAAGTATTTTCAAGTAGATCTAAAAATTTTCTGCTAACAAAAGAGACTTGGTCACCTAGTATTCTAGAGTCTTAGCACTTTGTCTACAACATATTACCATAACAAGGGTGGTGAGGCATCAAAAGTAAAGGGTATGCCAAGAAATTTGAATATTTCATCATGTTGGATCTACTTCCAACCATATTTAGCGGCCCATGTTAGCAGAGGGAGGTATCATTACTTGTAACAATAAGTTTTTTACCATTGGATGTTGGATCCATAGGCCAAGAAAAAGGTGTTGAGACACTGCACGGTATTATCCACATTGGTCTCATCAATGAGAGTAAGGAAAGAGTCATCCAAAAAGTGACCATTAAGCAATCACATATCTTCATGCTGATTCACAACATCTGGAGGGAGATAAATTCCCTTAACAAGGCCCCTAGCTTGGGCATTGCTAAGAAGATATCTAAAACCCTTAGTTGCAAGCATATACAGGGTGGGAGCTAGAGGGCACCCTTGATGAATAGAGTGAAACAAAAAAAATTGCTCATATGTTACTCCATTAATGGATAATATGGTTGAGTCATCTGCAAATAACATTTGGATGGTTTTGATGAATTTGGGCCCAAAGACCAGGGCTCTAAGCATGGCTAGGATGAACAACCATTTGATACGGTCATAAGCTTTTTTAAATTCAATTTTAATGAACATAGCTTGTTTCTTAGAACTTATAGCCTAGTCCATCCCTTCCCAGACTACTATAATGTTGTCCAAAATATATCAGCTTTTGATGAAACATATTTGTTCATGGCGTAAGATGAGAGGCAACATATTGCACAACCAGATCGCTAGAGCCTTGGCAATGATTTTGTAATAAGAATTTAAGAGGGTGATGGGCCGCTAATTATAGATCAACTTGGGATTTCCCTACTTAGGTATGAATTTAATGTTTTCTTTATTTATATTTTTTCTCATAGAATGTGTACAAAAGGCTTCTTGAATAACCTTATGCAAGTCACTACGTACAAGGTCCCATAGGGTTTTATAAAATTCATAGGGGAATTCATCATTCATTGACACTTTATTATTTTCCATGTGATACATTACCTCATGCAAATCATCGATAGTGAGGAGCCTATTGTAAGCCACCTATTGGGTGGGAGTGAGTTTGCATGGCACCACTGTGAGACATTATTGAAGGGTAGTTTTTCACTCAACCAAAGACACTTGAGATTTGAACACTTATTGATAATGGTGGATAAAGGCTTGAATAATATGTGAGGTCTCTATGAGTCTATTGATAGCCTCAAAGATGACTTGACATTGTTGCTTTGAGTTCTTGGCTCGCAACATTAGAAAGAACTCTTTTGAAGCTTTGTCTATTATTTTGAGCTAGTGAGCCTGGCTTTGACTTGAGCTCCCTAGGCATTGTAGTTATCTACAATCTAGATGTGATGTCATAAGGCATATAATCTAAGCTACAAGATCTCATTGAAGGGATCCTTTTACAGATCTAAAGTCATGTAGCTCAGCTCTGAGGAAGTAATAGAGTAAGAGTGTCTCTGAATTATAACAAGTTGATAGCCATAGATTCACAAAAGGTGAGAGGTCTTTTTGATGGCATCATCTCACTAGATAATCCAACTAGATTCTTGAGAAGGATGTGGATCTAGATTCCATACTCTCTGAGTTTGTTTCTTCATAAGCGCATGCTAGAGCACAGAAGTGTTAAGGAAGAATTGCTTTTTATGGACTTTGGGTTTCATGAACTATCATGTCACTCTAAACTGAATAGGGGAGTAGTCAAAAATCCCAAACTCTGATAGTGTTGGCATTGGAGGGGAAAAATTGTTATCAAAGAAGAAGTATAGTTGGATGGACAACATTACCCTATTTAGGTGCTTCAAAACTCGAATGAGGCCCTCTTTGAGATTACTTCAAGTGTACCATACTTCATCTGTAGGTTGGTAGATTAAAGTGTGATCATAAAATCCCCATTTAGTGCACATATAATACTATGCCTCCATTTCACCAACTGTCTATTGCATTGGTAAGTTCCCCACTTTGTCTTCAGGACATGCCACCATATTAAAGTCAACACATAAGACCCAATGGGCATCAAGGAGATAATCTGCTATCCATCACCATAAATGGGTATGCTCTAAAGCATCATTTGAGGCTTAAATGTTAATAAAACCAAAAGAGTGGCTTTCAATGCTAAAAAGGGCCCATACTAATTAGTTGGTGGGGTCCACACCATATTACACTAAGTGCATCCATCACCTTAGAGAAATGAATTTGGTCACCCCTCCACATATTGCATCATGATTACTATGTAAAATGATATTATCGTGCCTGATGAAATTACTTACAACTGTCAATAAAAATTATTCCACCTTGAATTCTTGTAGACAAAGAATGTCTATCTCAAAAAACTTCCTTTTGAAATCAATCACAATAGACTTGTGTTTTGGGTCTATAAGACCCTGAACATTCCATGAAAAATAATTCATAGATGATGAGTGTTGAGGGACATGTGTTCTGAATCTAGAACTTCCAAGGCATCATACCAATTCTATAAAAAATGCCCATTGTTGGCATTTAAAATTTTATCAAATTGCTTCCTCAGAATAACATCAACCTGATATTCTCCTTCTTCCACCTCATCACTCCTTTGAGGAGGACTATGAGAGCATTTAGGCACATCTTGTCGAGCAACAAGTGGAAGAGTGGTTGGTTATGAGTCTAAAAATATAGAAGAACAAGGAAAAGGACCCTCAATACCCTAACACAATACATTAACATCTAGAGGGGTGTTGAATACCCTGGGGTTTTCCACTATTTTTGGTGCTTCAACTTGAGAAGACTCTTTCGTAGTAGGATCCTGCTCCTACGAGCCATTGCTCAATGATGAATTTCCTCCTTTGGGAGTAGCATTTGTATTTACAGCTTTGGTATGGTTATTCTTCATTCCTACTATAGTATATTCATCCTCAACTTGATTTTTTATATCTTCTAGAGAAGGCTTAGGGGGAGAGGATGAGATATTGGACACATTGTTACGTGCCAATTGGAGGGGATAATCTAGAATCTTATGATCTGTGGCTTGGTAGTGAAAGAAAGTGTTAGACAAGTTGATAGATAGGACTCACTATGAGTGTCTCACATTTCCAACTTGAATTTACACAAACTCATTGAGGTCGTAGGAAAGATCTACCTCTACACAAACCTTCTTTTAAAGTCTAGTAGAGTAGTGTGAACTAGGAAATTGATGATGAAGGGGAGATTAGTATTGTGTTAATGGATAAATCAAATCAAAATCACACTAAACTAACACTTTCATGCCTAGTTTCTAGTATGAGTTTAATAACAAAAACAAATAAAAAGCACAACTAAAAAGTAAAGAAAAAAAAGAATCCATCACCTTCCTTGGATGCTCCAAATACTTTGTTGTAGTGGCTTGCTTGGTTTGTGCTCATGAAGTCTACATCAATGGAAGCTTGAATGCCTCCATCTCTCCTTGGCATTTTGCTTGGCTTTGGCTTCAATATTTTGGCATCATAACTTTGGCATGTGAGAGCTTTTTGGAATCAATTTGTCATGGTAACTTTGCACAAGTTAAGATTACATTTCACGTGGCAAGGCATCCTATTTATATATTTTTACAAAAGGCTAGAATCAACATAATTTGTCCATCTCAAGATTGAGATGTGTGGCTAAGGATTAATCCAATTTTGAAATTAAAATTCATAAATAAGCTCATCAATATTTTGAATAGAGGAGCATTTAAGAGGCATGGGAGGCATTGATGAGGAATGAGAGGGGTTAACCTTGATATTTTATGCATTTATGAGCTATGAATGTCTTTCCAAAAAATGATCTCACCTGATGATGCAGATATTCAATATTCATTTATAAAAATAAGTATTTAACAAGTTTCCATGGAATTCTTAATTAGGATCTAATTTGGTTTAATTAGATCTTAAGTATGATTAAGCATTTTATGCATAGATTACTCAAATTGATCAAAATGTCTTGCTATTGGTCCAAAATTTGACTAGATTAGAATTGGAAGTCAATGTTAGATGCATTGGATCCATTATCATATTTAGGATGTTACCAACACTAGATAACAAAGACACGTGTCTCGTGTAAGATATTTGATAGAAAAGAGAAATCTAGAGCATCCATGTGCAAAATTGATATTTTGTCTTGAAATGATCTAATCAAGGTTAGCTAGCCCATAAATTACATTGATCGATTTAATGATACTCTAGCCAAAATCAACACTTGAATATATCAATTTCATCTCATTTAATGTGTTTAAGTGTTTTTAGGCCAAATTATGTATTTTAGGTGGAAATTAATCAAAAACTTGGTTGGAGGTCATTGGTGGCCAGATTTAGGTGTCTACAGTTTGCCCCTATTTGAGAAGATGTTGCAAACCGTAGGCAAAGCAATTTCTTCTCAAATAATGAGAAAAGGCATGTATGCCACAAAGAAGATGATGGTTGAAGAACAAAGCTCCAAATGGTGTTTTGGAAGCCTAGGATGAGGCCCCCTCGAGGGAGTGGTCATCACATTTGTTGATGGATGATCTCTCGAAAAGAAATAAGAAGAAAGGTGGAATTAACCGTGGTTGAGATTAATTCAAATGAGAAAATGCTTGCATGCATTGATTTAAAAAGAATGCTGATTTGCCTAAAGGTAGTTATAATCAAGAATAAAAGTCAAAATAATGATTTTCCATAGGTATTTATAATCATTAAGAGGACCTAGATTGGCTAAAGATGATGGTGCCTTAGTTAGGGCTGATTAGTAAGCATAAATCAAGGATATAACTTGGAATAAGATTAAAGATGAACAGGTGAAAAGTGAGGAAAGAGATGAAAATAAGAATAATATTGATCATTATAAATGATTTAGTTATACCTACTAATGAGGAGATGTGCATCCTTATTAGCAATAATACAAATAGAATGGTCAATGGGTTGATTTAATCAAGGGTAGGATGGAAGGATTTGCCAAGGTGCTAAGGAGAAACTTATATGGCTCCATCGATTATAGACCCTATTGAAGCTAATTTTTTTTGCAGCATTTGATGGTAGGCATCATGATAGAACACCATGAAGACTTGGCCAAAAAATGCATAAGGACTGACTCCCAATTTAATAAACACTTGAAAATAATGCACCATTGATAAAAACCATGATGACAATGTTGATATATGAATATAGATGGACTCAAGAATAATGTGCACAAGGAATCACCCAATTGAACACATATAAACTGAGTCAAGGCATCAATGCTGAAAGGAAAAAAACAAGCAAGAAGATAAACAAACAAAGAAACACACAAAAAAAACAAACAACTTAAAATAAATAAACAAATAGAAAGACTGAAAACAAAAGCAAAAGAAAGCATCCTAACAATGACTTTGCCCTAGTAGGACAAATTGAGGATAACTGACTAGGCTCATATAGGACAAATGGTTTTAGATTTTTTGAAATGTTATGAGTATTATTTTTATATTCTAATGTATTTCAACTCGTTAGATAATTATGAGATACCAACTTGAAAAATGGTGAGAGCATTTGGCATAGGTTACTCAAAAAATGAGGAGAGTATTTAACTTAGGTTGCTTGCAAAATGGTGAGCATTTGTCATAGGTTTCCAACAAAATAATGAGAGCATTTGGATTAGGTTACTCATAAAATTGTTAGCGCCTTTGGCATAGGTTACTCATAAAATGATGGGAGTGTATGGAAAGGGGGATTGAGGTGACCTAAACATGAATTGAGTATGAGCTACATAGATCCAAAATGACCTCAAGTCATAGTAATTCCATCCACACAAAAGGTAGGAAAAACCCAACTAGGTCCCAACAAGTTCTCAAATTTGATAAATGGCTAGTCAAATGAAAATAGTAATGGTAAGGTAATGCGACAATGCATGATAAAAAAGTGTTTCCCCTAGTTTTCCCATAAGTGGTTATAACTAGGATACAACAACATAGATCAATGATACTAATTTTACCACATGAAGTTATAATTAATAGTAAGACTAATGAAACACTTATTTGGCCATAGGCGGTTATAATTAGGCTCACATAAACAAACTTGATAGAAGATGAAAGATATCTTACTAGATCAATTGTCACACTACTTTCATAGATTGCCACTATAAACACATATTTAATTAATTATTGAAACTTGATCATAATCTCCTCACAAAAAGTGTGGGAAGAACCAAAGTAACCAAGATCAAAATAGGATTAGGTAGGATGACTAAAAATAGGCTTTGGTCTAGATTGGAATGGAATGCTGGAATGGTATTGTCTTGCTCTAGGATAATGATGGGTTTTGATAGAATGGATAAAATGGTAGTAGGTTTGACCTAAGTGATGGGGTGAATGGCAAGATCTATGATAATGACAAATATGTATATGTGACAATGGTAATGGCATGGCAATGAAATAATATGGTACATGTTTTTGGCCTCATTGTATTTTTTCATTCTATTGTTCCAGTTGATGGGGAGATGCACGTCTCAATCAACAAATGATAAAAATAGATTACTTGATCATGTTAATTTCTAGTCCATACCTCATCTAAATAACTACTTTATCAAGAATGGCCTATATATTTGGTTGTCAAAAATGATTTTGTGATCTTCGTTGGTCATTGATTTTGATTCCTTCAAACGTCGAGAAAAGGTATATTTATAGCCTCTACAAAGGGAAGTGTGTTCATGGATGGTAAACAAGGACAAATAATGGATGGTAGGTTTGATTTTGAAATGGAATGGCAGATGATAATGGAATGTGGAATGGTTTCAAAAAATGGGGATTGGGACTTTCAGTCACATGTAATGTTGCTAATGTCAGATTTTACATAACTTTGGTTATGGCGGGGAAAAAAATATGTTGTCTCAATAGGACCATCATATTTTTATGTTGTTTGGGTCTGAGAGTAGAGGCCATCTGATTAGGCTATAGATAGGAAACTATTTTTACTTGATATTTGATTTTGTATTCATCAAGCAATGAAGAACTTTTGTGCTCAACTATTGGTACCTCAAAGAGGTTTTCACCAATAAAGTTATCTTGATTGTCCCATAGCACCTCTAACAGGGTTTCACCAAGGAATGTTGACTTTTGACTTTGATTTTCTTCTATTTCTTCCAAAAAAGTTTCACTAGAAAATGCTAAGGTTGAACTTTGTGTGTCCCCTTGCACCTCTAAAAAGGTTTCACTAGGAGAGTGTTCTGCTACATAATAGTGGTCTTGGCCTCCTTTCTCTTCTTCAACTACTATGTTGCCATGGATGTAGTTTAACAAAGTGTGATTCTATTAATCCAAATTAACACTTGTGGGAGATAGAATGTCAATAATATGGCTATGTTGGTTTATGGTAATGATATGTTGAATAATAATGGAATGGGGAGAGGTTGCACATTGTTTACAGAAAATACTAGGAGAACTTGTGTCGAAGCTGAAGTACTCATCCTCAAAAATTATAGAGGGATCATAAATGTATTCAAATTGATCTATGAGGCATGAATAACCAATTTTTTAATAGCCATGAACATATTCTTCTTTTTAATGAGATTCTAACTCAAGGGACTCAAAATTTAATGTTGAGACTGATGTTGATTCAGATTCTAATGCTAAATTTGATGTTGGTCTAAGAGTATAACCTAACTCTAGATCTGATTTTTCATCTGATGGGTACTCTATTTCAATGATTTCTTATTGAATTCTTGGTATTGGATAAGCAACAACTTATAATGTCATGATGGGTTCCACCAAGATTGGTTTATCAGAGTGATACTCCTCTAGGATGGGAAAAAGGTCAAGGAAAAATCCTCAAAGACTGGCTTGTCAATAGGAGGCTCTTGAAAAATAGGCATATGATCAAGGTAATGATTTTCTAAAAGGTAGTTATAATCATTAAAAAGTGACTCAAAGACTGGCTCATCAGATTGAGACTCCTCAACAACTAGTATAGGATCAATAAGTGATTCATCATAGGTTGACTTATCATATATGGTTAGTTCAACAAAAACATCTTGGATTAGTTGGTTATTTTGGCCTTGTTTTGTAATGTGTTGGAAAATACCAATTTTAGACATAGCTTGATCTTTGAATGATTAGATTGGTTGAGGTTTGGATGGGATTGGTAATGGAGGAGGAATGTCCTACGATTGGATACTGGTAGGGCATCGGGGAGCATGATTGCTTACATGAGCCAAAGGATGAAGTCTTGATATGGTAAAGATAGGGTGGTGTGGAGCTTGATTTCTAACACAAGTCAAAGGACTAGGTCCTAGAATGATGAAAGGGTGTTGTGGAGCCTAGTTGCTTGCACAAGCCAAAAGACTAGGTCTTGGTATGGAAATGGTATGATGTTGTGGTCTTGGAATATAAATGGTACGACATGGTAGAGCCTAATTACTTCTACAATCCAAAACATCTAAGTCCTCCTCAAAAACAATATCATCCTAGTAAACATTTTGAGTTAGATTGTAAGCTGGCCTTTGACTTTGTTCCCTATATGAAGTATTATAGGGAGAATAATAAAACTCCCTAGAAAACCTATATATGTAGGGGTTTCTAGTGGGATTTTGTGTAGCCATTCTATCATAAGTTGGATTGTACATGACTCTACTATAAGTGTAGCTAGACATATCAACATAAATGATGAAAGATCTAAAATAAAAAGGCTTAGAGTTCTACAAACTCTAAAAAACTATGTCCAAAGCACAATTGGTTCAAACTTGGTCTAACTTGGTCAAAGGTGGAGCTACATCTACAAAATGGTTTGTGATAAGACTTGGCATAAAACCATCTAACTTCAAATGTCATACACATAATAGGTCAAGCATCTGAATAAAAACTGACATGTTAAAAGTCTAGGTCAAAATGTTTCGAACAAGGTCTAAACTAAGAAAAGGGAAAAGAGTCACTAGATCTTTTATCCAAATGTGGAGTCAAACTCTAGGCTTAAAGAAGATATGATATGACTTTTAGCCAAATAACATTAAAGTCTATACTTAAAACAAAGGTATGATGTGATTTTGTTTAATTAAACAAGTATGGAAGCAACTTTGACATAAACCCAGTGCACAAAATCAAATATAAACATGATCAATTCGCATAAGGCATGAGGCAAATGGCTCTTGGAGAATGATTATGTTCTATCAAATAAAAGCACAAACAATGATGTGGATATGTATTAAGCCAACAAACCATCAATAGTGTTCAGATTTGGGTCATCGATTAGCCAAAGTTATGTAACCCAAAAGAGAAAGATCTATGTATCAACCCATAAATTGAGGCTTAAACAAAAATCAATCAATATTTAAATCTAAACTTATCAATATTAATTAAAAACTCAATTTTTAAAACTAGGATTTGACTAAACAAGTTACACAAGATTGGACAACATGATGATGCATAAACAAGGTCTAAATGGTTGATCTGAAGTGGTTTGAAACAAACAGTTTTTGATACAATGCTAAATAAGTCTTGAAACAAATTGAGTAGATTAATAGTGTAACCATGGTTGAATGATGTGACCAATGCTATGTTTCAAAGACTCAAAGGCAAAATGGTTTGATATGGTTTTGGCAACATAACACTACATTCTGAAACTCAAATTGACACACACACAAACAAGTTTAGTAAAAATTGCAAGGGACAAGTATGGTGTAAAACAATGATCATAACACCTCTTTAGACAAAAGAGTGACATATAAATACATTCATTTTGGCATGGTTTACAAACAAACAATCATGTTTTAGTCTCAAAACATACCAAGTAAAAATGACCAAAATACTCTAAGTATAATCGTCAAAATCCTAGTAAGTGTATGGCAATGTTGGGTTGACTAAAACTAATTAGTTTTTGAATGTATCTAGGGTAATCAATTTCACAATGACTTTCACGTCAAATGATGCAAAATAAAAGCATGAAAATTATGTGTGTGCATCACTTGGCTTATTGCAAAAAGGTCTAGTCTTTTTTGCAACCACTACATCCTAATGTTCACTTATGTAGAGCGATGTCCAAAGTCTAGATACGTCTCATGTGCAATCCATCACTGGAAGGTGGTTTAACTACTCAAACCTTCCGATCCTAGTGAGAGTGGGTGAAGTCAATACCAGGATATGAAACCCCAGGTCCAAGCTTCCCTAAAGAACTCATGTGAGGTAATGATGTCCCCCTTGCAAGCTAAGATTCAATGAAATGAAAGACATAAAAAGAAAGATTTTAGGGTATTTTTCAAGGTCACCCAAAATATGATGAGTTTTTGAGGAGGTGTTTTGATGATATTCTTTCTAAGCCTTGGACTAGGATTTTTGCAATAAGGATGGTGATTTTTATTCTAAGGGTTCCTTAAAGGGGACAAATAGAATATTATACATGTGAAACCCTTTTTTTTACAAACAAGTTCTAATTTAAACAACTAATTGAATACAAAAATCTTGGAAAGGTGAGTTCATTTTTAAGCACCAAGTTGAATGATTGGGTGGTGTTCTTTTAACCCCTTGGTCTTAACTTGTAACTTTGAAATCTTAACTTATCAAAACATTCACTTAAGCACCTAATTTTTTAATTAAACCCAAAAAACAATTTCCTAATTCATTTTAAAATACTAAAATGAAGTGTGAAAGGCACTAATTTAGTTTTATTAGATGACTTTCCATGTAGATCCTGCAAAAAACATGTCAGCAAATTGCTTAGCTTTGAAGGACTTTTGAGGATGACAAAAGAGCTTTTGAAAAATGAGCTCTCAAGTTGACAGTAGAGTTGGGTTGACAAGTGAGTTGGGTTGGAAGTCAAGTCAGGTTAACAAGTGAGTTTGGTTGGATAGGCAAGTTGGATTGATAGGTAAATTAGGTTGAGAGGTGAGTCAGGGTGACAGGCGAGTCAGGTTGGATAGGTGAGTTGAGTTAATAGAAAAGTTGGATTAGATAGGGGAGGTGAACCAAAGCTAAGTTGGGATGACCCAGAACTTAGTCAGGCCAAACCATAGCTGAGTCAGGCAAAAATAGAGCCCAATTGGGATGAACTAGAGCCAAGTCAGGTTGAACTAGAGCTAAGTTGGGTGAGCCAAAGCCAAGTTGGGACAAATTAGAGTTGAGTCAGGCCAAACCAGAGCTAATTCAGGCTAAACCAAAGCCATGTTGGGGTAAACCAGAGCTGAGTTAGGCTGAACTAGAGCCGAGTTGGGCTATTTTGAGACCAAAACTATGGTTTATAAAAATGGATGTTTTTTCTCAATTTTTTGCTTTCTTTACTTCCATACTCCAAGAGCCTATATGACAATAGTTAGTAGGTTCCTTCTAGAGGATTTTTGAGAAAATTTGTGGGTTATGATCCCATCGGGCATGCCATTATGTAAACTAGGAATTTGACAATGAAGGGGAGATTAGTATTATATTAGTCGATAAATCAAATCAAAGCCACACTAAACTAACACCTTAATGCCTAGTTACTAGCGTAATATTAATAACAAAAAAAAATGAAGATAAAAAATTAAAAAACTGAAAAAAATAATCCTTCACCTTCTTTGGATGCTCCAAATGCTTTGTTGTAGTGGCTTTCTCAGTTTGTGCTCATGAAGTCTGCATCAATAGATGCTTGACTACCTCCATATCTCCTTGGTACCTTGTTTGGATATGGCTTCAATAATTTATCATATAAATTTTTTATGTGAGATATTTTTGGAATCAATTTGGCATGATAACTTTATACAAGTGAAGCAAAAAAAATTATGTGGCAAGGCCTTCTATTTATAGATTTTTACAAATGGCTAGAATCAACCTAAACCATCCATCTTAAGATTGAGATGTGTGGCTAAGGATTAATCCAATTTTGTAATTAAAATTCATAAATAGTCTCATAAATATTTGGGATAGAGTATCATTTAAGAGGCATGGGAGGCATTGATGAGGTATGGGAGTGCTTAACTTTGATACTTTATTCATTTATGCCCTAGGGATGTCTTTCCAAAAAATTATGTCACCTAATGATGCAAATATTCAATATTCATTTTTGAAAATAAGTATTCAACAAGTTTCCATGAAATTCTTAACTAGGCTTTAATTTGGTTTAAATAGCTTTTAAGCAGGATTAAGCACTTTGTGCATAAATTACTTAGATTGATCACAATGTCTTGTTATTGGTCTCAAATTTGAATGGATTAGAATAGGAAGTCAATGTTAGATGCGTTGGATCTATTATTCTATTTAGGATGTTACCAACACCAAATAACAAAGACACATGTCTCATGTAATATATTTGACAGAAAAGAGCAATCTAGAACACCCAAGTGCAACATTGGCATTTTGACTCGAAATGATCTAATCAAAGTTAGCTTGACCATAAATTATATTGCCCTATTTAATGATACTTTGGCCAAAATCAACACTTGAATATATCAATTTAAACTCATTTAATGTGTTTTAGTGTTTTTAGGCCAAATTATGCATTTTAGGTAGAAATTGGTCAAAACCCTAGTTGGAGGTCATTAGTGGCCAGATTTAGATGTCTACAAGTACAAAAAAATTTGTTCATGATAAACCACCTGGCCTGTGGAGGATGTTAGCTGGTGAATAAATAGCCAACAGGGGAATGGGAAGCCTAGACATTCAACCAAAACTAGGACTTTAAGATCAGTGTCCTTTGAGACCACAAAGTCTCATGTCCAAGGGGAGAGAACCATGAGCGAGTTCTTGACATACTAGGTGAAAAAAATATGACAGATTCCTCCTGCATGGGATGGGTCAATGAAGTGGAATACAAAAAACTTTGAGTCATATTCTAGATGCTTCATAGTAGGTTTTAACCCAAGAATATATCATACTTTCAGATGGACTTCTCCCAACAAATCATCATATCAAATAAAAATTTTCTAACCATTGACACAGAGAATTAAATTTAGGAATAAGAAATATAACATCAGGGTCCAAAGCATTACTTCATGGTAAACCTTTGGGACAATTCCTCGAGTGCTTGTAGGGGCCATTGCTTGATGCTCCATCATTTTTCTCCACAACTAAAATAGTCGAGATAGAATGGGGAGAAGTAATTATATATGCTATCCTTGTTTAAAGGTGATAAACCCTAAACAACAATAAATACAAGCCCCATAGGTAAATTAAGGTTGTGGTGTGACACAAGATAGATAGAAAATCACAGGCTGACTCAATGGCATGCATAAACCCATTTATTTTAATAAACATGGAAAATATTAAATGAGTGTGACCATTTTATAATATATCCTTAGTGAAAATTTACAAACACCAAAGGGTCAAAATATCATTAAACTCATAATTGATCCCAATTTTGAAAAAATAACTTACACAAGATTTTTTATGATTTGAACATAAATTCTCTATAAATAGTTAAAGGAGCTTAGGGTCTTCGTATCTCAAAATAAATGGGGAATGCTAATTATATTAAGTAGGTTGTTCTATTCTCTTAATAGTTAGGATAACATGATAACTATTAATATTGATACAAACTAAAAAAGTAAATTTAGGCATAAAATCACCTTATTATGTCGAGAGACATTCTACAATGAGAGAGGGGAGTGGGGAAGAGCCTGATGAAATGACTGTGTTAGGAAAAATGATCGAGATCTTTTAAATTTCTTTTAAATATAAATAAAAAATTAATATGAAATAAAAAATGAACTGACATAATATTTAAAAATATATGGAAAATTATAAATATATATACAAATAATATATAAGTTTTTATATATATATATATATATATATATATATATATATATATATATATATATATATATATATATAATAAATACAAATCTCTTTTGGTAGCTCTTCAAATAATCCCATTCTTGCTGCTATTTTGAGATGCGCTCTTAGTTTTTTAGTTCATTATTTTTGTGTAAGGGGAAGGAAGAATGATGTTTTTATAAATTTTATTTTCTATGCAAATAATTTTATTTATTGAAAGCAGAAAATATAATTTTTGATCTTGATTTATCTATTAATTTTAATTTTAATTTATTATTTATCATTTTATTTTTTTAAAATAATCTATGTAAGTAATTCTTACATTATATAAATATTGTAATGTTTCTTAATTAATTAATTAATTTTATATATATATATATATATATATATATATATATATATATATATATAATATAATATAATATAATATAATATAATATGTAATTGTGTTAATTTTAATCTAATTTTAATATCATAAAAAATAACTTTTTAAAAACTTATTTCTTTTTATATTAGTGATGAACATTAACATAGATTAATATATTTATATATTAAATATATATTATAATTTAATACACGTCAATAAATATGAGGTTTTATATTATTTTTAAAAATTAATCTATTTTAAAAACAATAAAGAAAAGAAAAAGATTTATATGTTAAATAAATAGAAATTATAGATATTCAATTTAAAAAAGAGAGAGTGTATGACATAATAAAATTTAAATTCAACCAAATTTTATTTGGTCATTAATCAATTTTAAATAATTTTATTTTTTTGGTTACTATATTTAAAATTGTAACCAAAAAAATAAAATTATTTAAAATTGATTAATGACCAAATAAAATTTGGTTGAATTTAAATTTTATTACTTGATTAACCTCCAATTATGAATCACTATACAATTTTATATATTTCATTTTTTGTGCATGAGTTGCATGGAGTCTTAAGATAAATGCCTCATATTTTTCAATATTATTATTTTTACATATAAAATTTAACCTATATGTTAAAAGACCAATCTCCCCTTAAGGAGTAACTAGTACAATCCTTGATTTTACACTTGAAGAACACATAGAACCATCAGATTACATATTCCATTTCTTATTATCATCAATATTAATTTTAATTTCATCATGAAAGATCTTTAAAAAACATGATCTAATAAAAAAGCATTTGCTAATTGATTTCAAGTAACTTGTCATTTTATTAATTAATGGGAGATAATCTTGAGATCAAATTATATTAAAAAGATGAGCCATTTGGATATTGTACATATTAAGAAAATTTTAGACGTCAAGCATTTCAAATAATCAACTTTAGAAATCACAGGTTTCATTGTTAAGCATGTAATTTATAACTCTTTATTTGAAAACACCACAATCAAACATAAAATTTCCATTTAATTTTAATCTATTTTGTAATATACCAAATTTCTACTAATGTAATAAATTTATGTTTCATTGTTATTATGATTATTCTATGAAAAAAATTACAAAACATGTTTTGTGGCAAAAATATATAAAAATAACATTCTAATAAATGGAATCACAACATGAAGATTGGCTAGATAAGCTTTATTTCATCAAAATATTTTATAAATTACTCAACCCATTCAAACTTAACATAGTTTCCAAATAATCTAGTAAAAGGTTGGGTCTTATTAGTTAGTTGAACAAAAAATATCATAATAGACTTAAATTTTCCTTGTAAAATTCTTAGTTTATTTAGATAATTTAAAGTAAACATCTCAATAATAGATTTTATGTCCTTGAAATCTATATTAATTATAAATACAATAAAACCCAACTAATTACCAAAATTCTTACCAAAAACACATTTTGTGGGATTTAATCCCAAAGAAATATTTCTTTAGTCTTTCACAAAATATTCTCAAGTAATAAATGTGATTCTCTATTTTCTATGAATCAATCAAAATTTCATCCATTTAACATTATAATATTTCAAACATCTAATCATGAAACATGTCACATAACCCTTTAATAAACGTCATCTACATTCTTTCGTCCAAAATGCATAACTACATAACAAAATGGACTGCAAGTTATATTAAAAGTAATCTTACTATTGTCACTCAAATTTATTTTGCTTCCATAAAGAAAAACATTTCTTAGGTATAAGTAAAATAAATAATCATATCAATATTATATAACAGAAAATAATATATTTAGCATTCCTTCTTATCTCAAAATTAAACTCATACCCTTATGCTTAGAATTGGTTTTCCAAACAAGTATATTATTATAAATCTAATCATAATATTCAATCGATCTAATGAAATCAACATCAAAGGAACTTTTTAATTTAATCCTTAAACAAAAAACCCCACCTTAAAATTTATACTTATATCTAATGAAATCAACATCAAGGAAATTTTTAATTTATTCTTTAACTAGAAAATTCACCTTAAGATTCATATTTATATTATCTTGCTTGGAAAGATTGGCATCAATGTTTATAACAAGGCTATCTACCATAATACCATGCATGTCAACATAGTACCATGCAAAAATGTCTCGACATTATAATAAAAATTATTTATAAAATTTTTATTTTTAAAAAATTAAAGAAGTATCCAACTTTAAATTATTAATTGTGACATTATTCTTAATATTAAGAGTGAAATTGTATTCTCATTCAATAAATTTAATGTGTTCTCCACATAAAATTTAGTACGTAAAGTGTCCAAGCTATCCAATCAACCTAATCATCAATATATGATGGTTGTCCTTTCCAATTATGTATGCTCATTCAAAGTGAAAGGGAGTATATTCTTATAATAATATGTAGGAAATTATTTATTGATTAAAAAAAAATTATGACCTCATCAATGAAAAATTATGAATAAATGGTGTTTTATACCTTTCGAAAAAAAATAATCAATTTAGAACATATGAATTTTATTATATCCTATTAAAAATATTAATCGATTTAAAATATATGAATTTTAGTTCCTCTTAATTTCTTCTTCCATAAAATATTATATACACATAATAAAAAATGTTCATCTCTTGATAATTATCTATTGTGTGATTATTAGATTGATCATGGAGATCACTTATTGGCTCTTTGACATCAAAGGTTATAACATGAATCATGACTTCTTCTTCATCATCTAATTCTTCATTATTATAACCAATAACTAGATGATAAACTAGGACAATAGGTTATATTATTCTTTAATCATGTTTACCTAATCCTTAAGCATTTTAATTGATTTTTTTTTCATATTTATATCTAAATCTATATTTTCAAACTATTTTCATAACATAGTTTGAAAAATAGTAAGATGCTTCTTTGGTTTTCTTGTAGTGCAACAATCATCTACTATTGACATTTTTTCCTTGAAATTTATTAGTTTTACTTATTTTATTATTGGTGTTTAGATTGGAATTCCATAATGACGAAGATTTATGTTAAGATCACAAATATAAAATAAATTCATATCATCTTTATACTCTTTGATGCATGTTTGTGTTAATCGTAACTTGGGAAATTTTTCCAAATTTCCCAAGTATATTATCAACTATGGGACTATTATCCTCCATATATTCTATAAGATTATTACATTCAAAAAAATTAAATTATTTATATTTTTACATTGGAATAAAGTAATTAAGTTTATTTATAGTTGGTTGACCCTTAATCAAAAAAGGCATATATATTTTGACACAAAATTATCTTACATAAATTAAAAATCATATCATCTACAACATATGTATATATGATTCATGCATATATAAATTTTAAACATACATGTAAAGGAGGAAAAAACATTCATATAAAAAATCTAAGGTTTACCAATTGGTGTAGGAGCATCTAGGTCCTTAAGCAATCTTGCATCAAACAAAAATATGTAAAATGTATTTGTGTAGTCTAATATGTTTTTTTTTGGGAATGGTTGAGTTGACCATTAGAAAGAATCAACACTAAATTTTTTTAATGGAATCCAATATATCTTACAATATAGATATGAAGTAAAAACATAATTGTAGAAGAGTTGGTTGAATTTATTAATAATTCGTAGAATTTGAAAAATAATATCTATTGATGTCAAAAAAATGATAGGTTTTGAAACAAAAAAATAAAAAATGAATAACACCTCCAAAAAATAATATGATTACATATTGGGATTCTTATCTAAAATTTAAACACTTTCAAAAATAAAAACATCTCGTTTCAAGTTCTATAAAAAAATCATGGTCTTCATTGATTAAAAAATGTTCACAAAATTTCCAAAATGTACAAAAGTTTCTAAAATGCACATAAAAGTTCTCAAAAAAATTTATAAGCAACCAAAATTTATGTAGAACTACTAAAAATGCACAGTTGTTCTTATAATGGTCGTATAAATTCCTAGAATTCAAAAAAAAAAAGATATGTGTGCATAAATTCAGAGAATGCATATAAATGTGCATAACGTAGGAGAAATTTCACACAATGCATATAAATGCATAGTGTTTGTAGATAAGTTCACATAAGCACAAAAATATGTGTATGTGTTTTTTAAATTTCCCACCAACTTACATAAATGAGTAGGTAATGACTAAAATTTGAATAGACATTTGAAGAGGATGAAATATCATACATGTGAACCAAAATAGTTTAACTTTCATAATGTTTCTTGGGACATGGCTATATAAGGAAACTAGCTCATCCTTGAAAGGGTTTCAGTTCCTGAGAGGAAATGATTCAATAATACATCCATTAAAGAATGTTGTAAGTATAAATTTGTATGGAGGTATAATGGGTGGGAGCTGCAGGATAGAGTCACATCCTTTTGAGGAATAGGGTGTAATATTGTTTTAAGTAGACCTCTTACATTAGGTTTCTTTGTCAAATTGAGGCTTTGTAGTTTTTTTTACATTCATTGATCTTTCAAACACAAATTCTTAATTTGTCGAGTTAATCTAAATAACTTACCTGAACTAATATTGATATTATTTGTAAAATAATCAAAACAAATTTTATTATGCTTTTATAGACTCAACATAATTTACCTTTCTTGTAATCTATAATTATATCAAACATATAACAATATTTAAAACTTATTTTTTAGCCTTGTCACTTTCATTAGAAAATTTTCAATTATTTACTTAAATTTTATCATGAAATGACTTATCAATTGATTTATCATATCTAATTTAATCCAAATTGACAAGAAACCCATTATATAATCATATTCCATATCCTTCAATTGACTTTTTAACTGTAGTAGTGTGTAGCCTTTAATTCTAGGTTTGTTTGAAGGGTAATGAAGACTATAACCCAAGGTTAAAACTTAGATGATCCTTTAGATCATTTAAAATATTAATTTACATCTTAAAAATTATATTCAATATCTCTTAGACCTTCACTCACTCTAATCTTAAGGAAAATTTGCAGAATTATGACTTAACCCTATTTAGGCTTAGAAGCACAAGTCAACAAAAAACTCAATATTAAATATCTTTCATATAGGTGAAATTAAAGACATTATAAGACTTTTATCATGTATAAATTACCCTCTCTAAGGTTTTTATGAAATCTTAACTGATTTGACTAAGATAGTCTCAAGAAAACACCATTTTCCAATCCTTATACCCTATTTTAAGGTTTATTACAAACATGTTTACACTCAGTCATCTATAACTTGAGCTAAGAGTGTCTTAAATACTTTAAAAAATATTAATAACATTATAAACTTATATCAGCTATCCAAAAAAAATTATGTAATTCTGAGGATTAATTTTAGAGATATGCAACTTTTGTGATTGAAACCCTAAGCTACGGTTTAACTACTTGTGTAGGGCCCGAGAGCACTAAAAATTCAATTTATTGAGCTATACTCACTTTCAAACAATTTTTCCATTTGTATTAGGTCCCTTGAAAGATAATATTTGTATATTTAGTGGTTTCCAAGTATAGAACTAAGACAAGCATGTACAAATATGCTTTTCTTATGACTGTAATTACACAAAATTCTATATTTTAAAACTTTGAAAAATAATTTAACAACTTCAAAATATGATATCAACTCAAATAACATATGAAACATGAAAATAAAATTCATATAATATATGATAGAGCTTCCAAGATCATAAATCCATTCAAATTTATTGAAATATACTTCTTTTTCCACTACGCAAGCCTGCAAAATCAACAGCCTACAAATCTTTTTAACCCTATTCTCAGACATTTATTTACCAAAAAACATTAAAATGAATTAATTAAGATTGAATAACTATCAAACACATTATTTACACATTTTATATAGTCTAATAATCCATGGAGATCATCACAAAATCATTTTTTATTCATGTATCATTCAACTGATATACATAGACCCCTGTTATAACATTTATATAGACAAATTCCCCCTTCAAGAACTGCTAAATATTTATTACTCCTTGTATTTTATAATTCCTTAAGATCTTGGAAGATGTTTTTAGCCTCATCTATATATAACTACGTTTCTAAAATTAGGACTATTCATCCTTAGATAATAGTTTAAATACATTTAAAACACATATTATAAACTTTAATACCCCTTACAATTGATCTAAGACCTTTCAAACACCCCAAACTATTCAAAATATTAAAATTCCTAGTTTTGGCAGCGAAAGATCTAGAAATATGCATAAGTAACCAAATTTTGATCACCTAATGACTTAGACTCTTAATGATGGATATTTAAAGACTTCCAACACTCAACACATAACACATTAATCACAAAATGAAGCTTAACAAGCTTTTTATTGACCAATCTATGACCTAGAAACCTAAACAAGCTAAAATTTGTAAAGTTATTGATGATGCAACTACATCATACTCCCCATGTGGGAAAATTTTTAGTTCCATCTCAAATGAAGTTTTTATTCCTATTTTTCTTGTTTCTTGGTACCTTGGTTTGTTGAATGTCATGCTTGTTTTTGCCTTCACCTTTTTCTTTCTTATTTGTCTTCACTAGATTTATTCTTCTATGCTTCTTCACTCTCTTCTTCATGAATTTATTTCAAAAAATTGATCAGATCTTCATTTCTATACAATTGTCTTAAATAGGACTCCAAAACATATGTAACTTTTTATATACTACTCTTATCTTCAATCCATTCATCATTGCGTTTGTTTAAGCTCTCCAATAACTTAGCTTTTACCTTCTTGATGTCTTCCTCATCTCCTATAAGGTCTAAAGAATTTGATCCCTACATTATTTTCCTCCATATTCTCTCATCCTCTTCAATATATTCTTCCATAATTTGTACTATAACATTTTCTTTGACTTTATCTTCATCATTTTTCAACTTAGACACTCTTTCATGTTGTAAATCAATTTGTAAACCTATATGCATACAAAGAAAATAAATATTGGAAATAAAAAATTGAGGCCATATAGCCTCTTTAAATTCTTCTTGATTCAACACTACTCCTTCTTTAATTCTTCCTTATCTCATGTCTTTAATGAGACATTCTTCTTATTGAGGATTTTATTCTTCTCCTAACATTACTCCTTTGGGAGAACAAATTTCAATCTTCTCATGTTCTAATGGCATGTTCACCTTTTCTCCAATATTATCATGTTGCTCATTATTCTCATGTATTTTAAATATCTCCATGCCAATTATTCACTTTGCTTCTTATATTTTATCTCAATTACAAATTTAACTTTATCTACACATGCTTAAGCTGGTAACTTTGCAAAATTAGATTCTTCTACACATGCTTTAATACTAACTTGTTCTTCATGTTTCAAATTTGTCATAAATTATTCATAGTTCATTAGTGGCTTATCCTCTTTAGGATTTTTAATGTTTGAGACCTCAATTTGGGCCTCCTCTTCCTCTATTTGCATACCTAGAATCATACATTCAAATAAATTATTAGAATTAAAACATTGAGGCCTTATTGCCTCTCCAAATTTCTTCTTGGGTTGATTTTATAGCAAACTTATCATATTTTTTAATTATCTAAATTATTTATGCCTCATTATTATTTTCGTATATATAAATATAGGTCATTTTCTCTTTCTTATCACTATGCCAAATCCTCAATTCTATTTTTATTCTATACACACCATTAGGAACTTTACCATTATCATCCTCTCTTTCAACTCATTTATCTATTTTTGAATATCCATCTTCCTCATCACTATGTTTTCTTTCTTATTTTAGTACCTTTTATTAGTATACCATTGCATCTTGTTATCATTTTCCTTTCTCAATGTCATTTTTCCTTCTTTCTAGGATTAAATGTGCTTCTCACTCTCTTCTATCTCTTCTCTATATGAACTTTTATTATCTATCTTAGGCCTCAATGCACCTTAAAAAGTCTATTTCACCTTTCTCTATACTACACCCTATGTTTCAATTGGTCTTCTAGTACCTATTCACTCTTCCTTCAGTCTCACCCATGCATGTTTCACTTTGGTCTATTTACTTTACATCCAATTATGTCTCACCTTGGAATTCCTTAAGCTTAAATGAGATTTTTTTTAATTATTTTTATTTAATACTAAAATATATCTATGCCACAAATTTATTTCACACTTCCTAAGAGATTATGTGCTTTGATACCAAAATGGTATAAGTAGTCCTTTTCTACTAGGTCTTCTTTGTCTAATTGAGGCTTTGTATCCTTCTTACATTCAGTGTCATTTCAAACTTAACATCTTAGTCTATAAAGTTATTCCAAATGACTTACTTCAACCAATATTGATATTCTTTAAAAAATAATCAACAAAACTTTTCTTAAGCTTTCATGGACTCGACATACTTTACCTTTCTTGTAATCTATAGGTCTGCCAAACATATAACAATCTTAAAGACTTACTTTCTAGGCCTATCACCTTCATTATAAGATCCTGACTTCTCTACTTAGATTCTAAATGCTTTAATTAAAATGAATATTCAATTGACTTATCACATCCAATTGAATATAGATTGACAAGAAACCCATCATATACATAGATTCCATTTCCCTGAAGTGGCTATTTAATTGTATTATCTTATAGCTTTTAATTATACGTCTATTTTAAAGTGAATAAAAACTATAAGATGGCTTAAAAATCAAGGAGGAGAAATTATGATGAAGACTATGTACCTTGATTTTACTATAGTTTACTTGAGAAGTGATGGTATGTTAGGAGAATAATAAAAAAAGATAGGGAGATCCATTTGTCACCATATGTAAGAAATTAATTAAGGAAGGAGAGTGCAGAGGTTGATGGAGGGAGTATGGTATAAAATTCTGATTTTATGGCTACTTATTCCACTCCTATTTGGGATGTCTCATTCACAACAGGTCCTTCATCTTGTAAAGTGGCTCTAGAAGTGGAAAATTTAGTGGAAAATGGTTTCACATTTGGGTGCTTCAAAGTCTACACTAGTTGTTTCTTTTGATAAGAAATCTCTTGAGGAGGTGCTTCAAAATTAAGAATGGTTTGTGGCTAGGGTTTTAGTGCAAATATTTGATAGGTTTTGGCCTACTCTTATGACCCTTTATCAATGTATTTATTATTAATAATGCCCTATTTTAGAGGACAACATAGAACTCTACCCTTATGTTAGAGGAATCTTCATTATGGTTATTGATATTCTTTTTGATCATGATAAGATCATTCAAGACAAATCTTGGAGTTGAGATCAACACCTCCTCCTCTTGAAACTTTGTTTCCCAAATTTTAATCGTCTAGTTATAAACCTCTCCCTTATACCCGTTTGGGTTTGGATACCAAATCTTTCTCTCCTTTTTTAGGTAGAATCTTATCTATTAGCTATTGGTGGAACCTTAGGAGATGTGTTAGAAATTTATTTTTCTACCTCAAACTTCTCCCATAGTACTTTTGACATAATTATGGTTTGTTTGAATATCTCTTAGGACCTTCTAGTAATGATTGAGTTGAAATACAATTGATGATGCTAGTTACAAACCTTTGATTATGAGGGTCTTCCTTACATGTGTTAAAATTACTTTAAAATTGGTCACTTATCTACATCTTGTTAAAGCTCCAAGTGCAAAGTGGACTCCTCATGGTGGAAAGATGCATGTGATGATATTGAAAAAAAAATTATACATCAATCTTGGTTTGAATTCAATATTAGTTATATAATCCATTCATGAGTAGGATCCTAAAGCACATTTATCTCATGTTGTACCCCCACCATTGATTTTTGAGGATGTTGGGTTAGTTGGAATTAGTACTATGGATTTAGATGGCAAGAAAAAGGCTTTTAGAGGCTTATCATTAGATACGTGTATTTATTCTCATATTAATTAAGGTAATTTTTGTAAACAAGAAGAATGGATTTTAGTGAGAAGTAATAAAAATGGACATCTTACTCCTAATTCCCCTTTCAGGATACTTCACTCTCACAATAAAGTGAACAAGGGAGAGATTTAGTTATGTCTAGATAATTTTTAATTTTGATCTATTTTTTATTTTATTTATCTTGTATAATCCTATATGGTACCCTGACCATGCTTACCTAGGTTATTTAATTCTTTGGTTGATGGTTTGTGTTCTTTTTTTATGCTATTCTCTTTTATCATAGGACTCAAGACCCACCAACCCTAATATCTATCTAAAACAAATAAAGACTATAAGACAAGGTAAAAAATTATATGATCATTTAGATAATTGTAAATATTAATATAAAAATTAAAAATTATATCCAATATCTCTTAGACCTTCACTCACTCTGATCCTAAGGAAAATCTACAAAACTCAGACTTAACCCTATTTAGGCTTAAAAACAAGTCTTAAGAAAACTTAGTCTTAAATATCTATCTTACATGTGATTTTAAAGACCTGATAACACCTGAATCATGTGTAAATTACCATATATAAGGTGTCTACGAAATTTTAAGTTATTTTACTAAGATGATCTTAAGAAAACACCATTTTCCTATCCTTAAACCCTATTTTAAGGTCTATTACAGACTTGTTTACACTCAGCCATCTATAAATTGAGTTAGGTTTGTCTTAAATAATTTATACCATTTTAATCACTTTATAAACTAATTTTATAATATATCCAAAAAAATTTAATAAATTATTAGGGTTAGTTTGATAGATATGTAGTTTATTTTTACTAAAACCCTAACCCAAGGTTTAACTATCTGTGTAGGACTCAAGAGCATTAAAAATTCAATTTTTTGAGATATACTCACTTTAAAACCATGATTCAAGTTTTAACATGTACCTTAAAAGTTAATATTTTTATAATAAGTGGTTTCCAAGTATTAAAATCACATAATAATGTACAAATATACATCTTTTATGACCGCAATTACATAAAATTCTATATGTTCAAACTTTGCAAAGCAAGCTAACAACTTCAAAATATGATATTGACTCACATAGTATCTATAAAATGAAAATAAAACTCATATAATATATGTTAGAGATTATAAAATTATAAAACTATTCAAATTTATTGAAATATACTTCTTTTTACATTACATAGTCTTACAAACTCAACAGCGTCCAAAGCCTTGCAAACTCATCCTTTTAACCTTGTTCAGAGACATTTATCAACAAAAAAACATTAAAATGCATGAATAAAGAGTTAATAAATATAAAAAAACATTACTTACACCCTTTTAATAGTATGACAATCCATGGACATCATCACAAAATCATTCATTTATTCATGTATCATTTAACTTATATACGCAGACACCTGTTACAACATTTCTATAGATAGATTCTCCCTTTAAATAACCTCCAATTATTCAATCCGAATTAGATTTTTTAAATTAATTAGTCTGATTTAGATATGTTTCTATCCTCATCCATATGTAACTCAGTATTTAAACTTATTTTGTTGTTATTTTATGGAACAAGTATTTCTCAACAACCTTTAAACTCTTTCAAATATGCTCGAGTTGTCATATTTATATGTTGAATAAGTATAAGAATTATTTAATCCTTACATAATAGTTTAAATAAATTTAAAACACATATTATAAACTTCATTACCCCTTACAATTTATCTAATACCTTCTAGCACCCCAAACTATTCAAATTTTTGAAATTCCTAATTTTGGCAGGGAAATCAGAAATTTGCATAAAAGTAACCAGATTTTGATCACCTAACAACATAGAATTTTCATGATGGATCCTTCAAGACATCCAAAACTAAACACATAAAAAATAAATTAGAAAATGAAGCTTATAATGATTCTTATTGACTTATCTATGATCTAGCGACCTAAACAAGCTAAAATTTACATAGTTCTTGATGATGCTCTTGCATCAAATATGGTGAGTGTTTGTAAGCATGTTTAGTTTGAGTGTCTATGATGGATTTTGTGTAATATAATATTTTATATAAATAATTATTTTTACTTTTTATTTATGTTTTGCATGGATTATGTAAATGCCCATTTTTATGTATGTGTCACTATATAATGTCATCCTTCACTAAACCCCCCAACCATCGCGACACTATATGGTATCATAGAAAGGAAAAAAATTGGGTTGTGAGAGATAGAGATAAGGGTTATTCATATTTTTAGGGTGGTTAGAGAATGGATAGGTGAAATAAAGTGTAGCATTTTTAATACAAAGTAGGTGCAAGAATAGGTCTAGGGTGGAAGAGTTATTTTCTTCCATCATGAAAGAATGGGTAGAGGTCAAAGGTGAAGTGAGAGTTGTGTGTTATACATATTATGTGGGTGGGTAGATAAATGAGGTTTATATAAGTGAATAACCTACATATATTTGTAAAACTAAGGTTGCAGCAGTGGGTTGAATGTGTGCATGGAGAACTGCACATGATATGGATGAGAAGTACACAATTCAATCATTCTAGGATAAATTTTGAATTGAGAATAATTCACACTAAAATAAAAGCTAGGTAAAAATAAGAGAGGAGGTAAACACGGATCTCACAATGTGTTTTGAATATAAATATAATGAACTTTCACTATAATAAATGGATTGAAGAATATTTGGTGGGAGTAAGAAAAATATATGCATGTCTTTTAAAAGATATGGAGAAGGCAATGAGAGGTGTGTCAGTAAGTGTAAATGATTTGTATTTTAAAAATTCATCAAATAGAGAGGAAGGATATATTTTATTTAGAAGAAGATGAGGAGGTTTTAGAGATCACAAATGTATGGTTTCCATAGTGGTTCATGGATATCCCATGTTTAATCCATAACTAAGAAACGTTTTTAAGAGTTCAACCATTAGAGAGCTACAAACAAATATTTGTTAAAATGTGTAGATCTCATTAAAGAGATGTAGGATTGAATTATGTCTATAAATGTACTAGTATTATCATAACACATGTGTTTGTAGCTTGATAAGGTTGTATGTAGTTTTATTCATTTGTGATTTCATGTAATCTCCCATTTAAAAGCAATATAAATTTAGTTTAAGTTCATATGTATATACATGGAATGTTTTTATGTCTATTATTGTGTGTTGAGTTTAGTTGTTGGATTATCCAAAGCTTTCATTTAAGGATGTTTGATTATATTAATATGGATTTTATTACAAGTAGTGCGATAATCATATCAGTTAATAGGCAAGAGAAGTTGAAGAGGTTGATGATCTATTTCAAAATATCCTATTGGTATAAACAATGAAAGAGGGGGTTGTTGGAGAGTAGGTCATATAGTTGTTAGATTTTGCATTGAGAAAAATAATAGAGCATGACATGAAAGCAATTCTAGAGATAATGGTGAAGAATATGGGTAATAATTGTGATTGTAATGTCCCAAATTTGGGGCAATAATGCAAAAGAGGGTTTTCCAATAAACCCTTAAATAAATCTAAAATGAAATCTGAATTTTGAAAATAAAACTAGCCAACCCTAGGGTTGTATTTTCACCATAAAACTAGAATTATTACACCTTCAATCACTCAAAAAATAAATATAAAATTAACTTATGAATTTTAGCCAATATGTGGCTCACACTATATGAAGAACGGCGCTGAATTGATATGTTTTTCACTCCCAAAATCTCAATGCCACCAAGCTACATTTTTAAGCATTCTTTTAGTCACAAGATCGTAATCAAAATTCATCATCAATTGAAGATAAAATTCATATAAATTATATAATGCATATCATATATAAATTATCCGAAGATAGGACCTCAAACATGATCAAACCCTCTACAAATTAAGTTACCAAAATGAAGAATAATTAATGTTAAATAATTTAAAAAATTAGACTTATAACCTTAACAAACTTTCTAAAAATAAGTTATAAATTCTACCAATATTTTCAAAAATAATTGCCTAATTTTTTAGAGACAATTAAGGCCCCAAAACCCTTGACACACTTCCTCCAAGTGAATTGCCCAACTTAGAAATTAATGACAAAAGTTTTAGAATTAAACTCTTGCTTTAACCCTACAAAATACTTCAAACCGCTATGATTTATTATCAAATAAATAAAAAATAATATAAATTTAACTTACCAAATTGGAGTCTAAAATTTCTCTAGAAGATTCACTATCTCCTCAAACTAGTTTGCTCCACCTCATAAATAAATATAAAATATTTGTGAATATTTTATCCACTAGTTAACCACCAAAATAACCTTTTTTGATGCCCTAGGCAAGTCACCTAAGTATATTAATTTTTCCAATTGATCCTTCAAACCCTCAAGGGCCTCTATGTATCGCAACCCTCTCAAGAGGGGTCTTGTACTCCACCCAAACATGTTGCCACCCAAGGAAATGGTTCTAAACTACACAAAAAAGATTCCAATGTAAATCACCACTCTCCAAGACCTATAATTTCTCACAAATAAAATGATTTTGATAGAGTTTGAAAAATTACTCAATGTAGTTGGTCTCCAAAAACACCATTTTAGATCCACTTGCATGTAAACATGTAATTTTGAAGCTCAACTACAACCCTTGAATAAAGTTGTCCAAGTAATAGGAATGGATGTTTTCATCTCCATACCCTTGACACTTTTTGAAGGTTTTTGTCCTTAAGATGTGGTAATCAAAATTGACATACTTGATCAAAGATTCCAAATGAATATTCATCATACCTTCCAAATGATAACTTAATTTTTTCTTTTATCCCTTTTAGAAGATAACTGTCCCTTTGAAAACTATAAAAGTATGTTCTTTATAATTTTTCACTTTACCCATAAGTACCCATGACCCTCAAAAAGCCCCCAACTTAAGTGGAACTCAAATTAGATTAAAAATATTATTTTATATCTAAGTATTTAAAAGTAATTTTATTTTAGAAATGATATTATTTTAATTTAAAAAATGGGAACAATATATTGGTACCCAAATATTCAATAAATCCTTTAATAATCAAGTCAAGAAGGAAATGGTGATTAAGGAGAAATACTCTTGGAGTAAAAGAGTATGTGAAAATGGTGTAGATGTCACTTGGTGTAGGTGGAAGGATAGTATTGGAAATAAACCCATAAAAGTATAGAACATGAGAAAGAAAGTGAGTTTTAGTAGGTGGACATATTTAATCCATGTGGTGGAAGAGGATGGTATGTGGTTTAATAGGAAGTTGGAAAGGTTGAAGTACCTCATCTTGTGGAAGGGTGTGTCACATCTTTTTCACCATGATAAAAAAAAGGGTGGTTCTCCCACCTATCTCTAAGTTTTTGAGCACCATGCTCAAAAAAAATATTACGTAAAGTGTATGATGTAGTAGCATATATGCCCACAAAAATTCTTACATCAATAAAAAACATGTTGAGGTGTGTTTGGATAGTCTAGTATGTCGAGGTGTATTAGAGGTATAAGCACTACAAAAATTCAAGGTCATAAATTATATGATATAATATCACTCTCAGGTACCAACATGGTTCCAAATGAATTTGTTGAGTTTCTACCCAATCAATAAAATCCAATAAATAATTGTGTCTGTTGAAGACCTAATATAATAAGTTCTAGCAAAAGCAAAATAAAAATCAATGGTTACATATTTATATTCCCCAAAATTAAGAACTTTGAAAACATGACATCTCATTTCAAATTCTTATTCAAAATTTATGGTCTCTGTAAGTTAACAAAATGAATACCTAAAACACACATAAGTTTCCATTATACATGCAAAATTTCCCAAAATGTTCACAAATATATGCAATATGTGCAAAGGTTCATATAATGTTTATAAATATGTAAAAGGTGTTTGAAAGTTCCCAAAATATTCATAAATATGTATTATATGATGAAAACAAAAAATTTTAAAAAAATTATGAGGTGGGTAAAAGTACACACAAGTGTGCAGGAGTGAGAGAACGTTCCCACCAACTCTCAAAGTAGGTAATGGCTAGAAGTAAAATAATGATTGGAAGAAGATGAAACGTCATACATATGAATTTAAAATTTTAAAATTTTGTAATGTTTCTTCGAACATGCTTATATAAGAAAAGTGAATAATCTTTAACATAGAAATGATTGCCAAGAGGAAACTTTTCAATAAGGTAATCATTAGATATTTTAGAGCAACTATCTATGCATAGGTATGATGAGTGGGAACTGTGGGATAGTGTCACATTTGTTCAAGAACTAGGATCTTAACACTACAAGTGTTTGTAAGCTTGTTGAGGCTGATTCTGTGTGAGGTTATGTGTGCAATCTCTCATTTAAGATCAATATATTATTTATTTTTTATTATTTATATTTCATACTGTAAATGCCCATTATTGTGAATGTTTCACAGTATAAAATCATCATGAATTGGACCCATAACCATGCTACATCACCAAGTAAAATATTTTAGCTTATATAATTATATATAACTTTGCATTATATTTAGAAATCTATCATTTTTTCTCAAGGTTAAATTGGGTGTGATCACTCCAAGAGATTTTCTTACTTAATCGTCAAACAAATTTATAATTATATCTTAGTTATGGCCTCTCTACCAATCTAATTATAAAATATTTTTTCCCCTATAAATATTCGATCATATATTATTGTCAACAACTACTCATTTAATCTCTATATTATTTATGATAAGTTGAATATGCAAGGGTATGTATTGACAAATAATATCTATTAGAGTTATTTGCTCATCTTCAAAATATATTGGATTCTCACTATCTTTCAAATATCTAACAATAAAGTCAAAATGACATGTTTAAGTATTACTTGAAAATTGTGTATCTTCTAATATTTCATAAATAATATATTTATAGACATTAGATTTGATAAGTAAATGAATAATGAATATATTAGTTTCAGTAGATTGCAATTGATTCATAATGTCATAATATTTTTCAACATACAACTTTAGCTTTGTAGCTTGATGGTATCATGCCCAAAAAAATTGCATGAATGAATTATACACAAAAAAACATAATTTTTTTCAAGATAAAGAAATGAACAACTTACAACTAGAACAAATTACTCCGTTAAACAATCATCATATTTAGCCTGTGCATCTAGAGTCGATGTCCCACGTCAATCATGGTATCCTACATATCTTCTTCTCAGAATCAAAGTCAAATATAGTTCTCAGAAATAAAACTTGAGAAGAATCGTCCCTATGAGATTTCATCTTTAAGATTTTATTGAATTGAGCCAACTAAAAAGGAACTAACATAACTCTAACGAACTTATAAAATCTCTAAAAAGATAAAAAGACAAGATTAGACCACATCCATGCCTTTAAAATAGTCTCCTATCACCTAAAATTCTTACAATGTGAACTTTTACCATAAGGTAATATCACACATCATCACATAATAATAACCATGTTTCTCAAATTATAATGATAGGTCTCAATAATCCTCACAATAAAACAACCTGATTCTAATACACATTGCTAAAATAACAATATCTACATCATTCCCATATTTTTACACCTTACCATACTTTTAGCTAAGACAACATATAAAATGGTTTATATAACTACACATTTATATTGTTACGCTTTCACAAAATTAAATCACTTAAAAATACAGGAAATGTGCACACAAAAAAAGCATGGTCAACTCAATCACAAGTACTAATTAATATGTCAAATCTAATCAAATTAATATACTCAAAGTGCTATCAATCAATTAAAATTCTTGCATAGCTCAAAAAAATCATCTTAAATATATCAAAATATCCTTTTGTAAAATTATTATCATTATCTTAAAATTAACGCTTCACTTATAAAATTTTGACCCCAGTTCTATGGTTAAATAAGTTTTCAAAACATTTGTTATTGATAAATTCTAAATACACAATCTCTAAAATGTATTAAATTCCGAGCATTCAAACCGTAGAATAAAACTTATATCTTCTAATAATAGTGCATGGAGAGTTTGATAGTCATGATGGTATGGGTACAATGGCGATGTACACAACTGAATCACTCGATACCTACGCCTATTATATTAGACCAATGATAGAATCCACACATAATGATCAATTACTAAATAAAAAGTTGAAACTGATAAATCCACTCAATATGAGGTACGCTCCGAGACTTGAATTGGATTTGTATTAAATTGCAAGAAGCCTTCAAGTTTATAAAATCATGTCTAAGATTTATCTTTAAAGTAATTTGCTTCCTTGAGGCCGATAAGAATAAAGGATTTGGACTATATAGTCATGTAAAGCGATCATGTAAAAAAATACCATATATTGAATTATATAAAATATGAATATAAATAATGAAATTGAAATTATTAATTTTGAAATATTATTATTTAAGTATAAATTTTTGTAGAGATTTTATGAATGTAATTTAGTTATCTTTTAGTCTTCTTTTTAAAGGAGGATTTTTTTATAGATATTAATATCTACAAATTCAAAGAATATATGTAACAAATATAAATACATTGAATTTAATAATGATATTTTTTTTTACTTTGTGGAAATGGAGATCAATGAATTGAATATAATTATTATGAAAATATTTATTAGTTAATGAAAGATAATATATGTTCTAATAATTTATTTAAGGTGCAAAGTAAGTCTCAAAATGTAAGATCATTTAATTCACTTTTAAATTATAAAATTTTATTATTTAATAAATATAAATTATTTATGAATAGATATCTAATCTCGATCCATTATAAATATTTTATCATTTAATCAATGATGTTTTTATTAATTTAATTTTATAAAATAAATTAATAATTATACATAATATACCTTTAAAAGACCGCTTGAAAGGTATAATGGATTAAATTAATAATTTAACACAAATATGTTCTATATACTTTATCTCTGGCAAATTATTAATAGGAATTTAATTATCTTCCTATCTTATTATGTTTGTGTGTATATATGGTTGCAAATATATATATATATATTTCTCTTACATAAGCAAAGTCCTAAACCACCAGCATACCACACGTTATTAATGAATGACACATTGTTTGATTAATCTTAAAGGTAGAAAAACTTCTAAATTTCCATTCAAAAACCAAACACATCCTTGATCAGTAGTAAGTGGAGAAACTTCATCTCCTTAATTATTATTCTCTTGATAGTAATTTCATTAATAAGACTTTTGTTATGCCGAATTCGATACGTCATAAATTACTTTAACGTTTTATAAGAGTAAAATTGGTAATGCAACAAAATGTCACAAGAATGCATGATTAACTAAACGTATGCGAAAAGGGTAAAAAGAGAGCAGAAGCAAGAATGACATTGAATGATAACCAACATCATATTTGCAGCCTTTAAGAATGGAAGATGTATTATATTGAATGATTAAGCTAAACAGCTCCTTGCCACTAAGATCCAAGAAGAACTAGGTCTTGGCTGATTAAGTTCGTATTCAAACAAGGTTTGAGAGGCGTTTGTAAGAATATTTGCTAATTTCTACGGTGTTAATTTTAAAGCTAGTGCGTTTTCTTTTAAAACATAAAGAATTAGTTTTAGTGTGTGCTTTAAGTCATTGTCTTAAAGCATTAGTTTCGATTTTTAAAGCTGTTTTAAAGTTTCTGTAATTCTTCGCAGTCCTCTATTAATATGAGGCATTGTAATTGTCTTTTGGATCATCAGAGTTTAATAAAGCCAAAGCTTTCAGATTGGAATCAGAGCCCAGCGAAAGGAGAAGCACAGTAATTGGTGAGCAGCAAGTTGCTACCAGCAGGTATATTCTTAGGCAGAAGCCAGATTGGAGAATAGCAACCGTAGGAGAAGAGCAACTAAGGGATAGGTTGATTGTAAAGCTGAGTAGGTTGGAAGAATACCACAGTCCACTTGGGAAAAAAAACCCTGAAACATAAAGTTTGCAGCCAAGACAGTCAGCAAATAAATTTATGAAGCTATGCCAATAAATTAGTAGATAAGAACAAAGAAAATCATTGTGGAAACTTAAAAAAAAGAAAGGATCAATTCAATAAGTCTACCACCGCAAAAGTCAAAAGAGAGAAAGGCAGATGAAGCCATCAAGTTATTCTCATTCCTTAGCATTAAGAAGGAGAAATATGTAATTGATTTGTTGTAGAAAATCATGCCAGCAGCAAACAACATTATTACTCAGGCTCAAATTCCAACTTTTACAGGTAAAAAATATGATTTTTGGTCTATCGAGATGGAAAAATATGTAATTGATTTATTGTAGAAAATCATGTCAGCAGCAAACAACATCATTACTCAGCCTCCAATACAAATCGAGATGGAAACTTTGATTTGTAGAGCCTGCAGATCAGGGACCCTATCACACTTTGACACAAGCAGAGATGAACCAACTTAGAGAAAATAAGAAGAAAGATGCAAAAGTCCTATTTTTTATTCAATAGGCAATTGATGAGTCCATTTTCCCTAAAGTTGTAGCATCAGTTACATCCAAGAGTGCATGGGATATTCTAGAAACTAAGTACCATGGAACCACTAAGATAAAAGTGGCTAAATTATAGTTTCTTAGGAGAAGTTTTGAGAATGTGCAGATGAAAGATTCATAGTCGATAGACCAAGTTTTTAATCAAGTCATGAATGTAGTTAATCAATTAGATCACATGGAGAAGAAATTCATGATCATAAGGTTGTTGAAAAGAGTCTCAAGAGTCTACCTGGTAAGTTTGATTCTATTATTGTTGCTATTGAAGAATCTAAAGATCTAACACAATTATCCATATATGAGTTGATGGGGTCTCTGTTGTCTCATGAATCAAGAATGAATAGGAATAATAATTTCTTTTTAGAGAATGCTCTTAAATCATAGGTTCATTCAACAGAGGTAGAGGAAGAAGAAGGTCAAGCTTCAGAGATAGGTAGAATAATAATCAAAGGGGTGGAAGTAGTAGTTCAAATCAATGAAAGGATAAACCATAATTTTAATAAACATAGTTCTAGAAGATGCAGCCAATCTCATCAACATTCTCAAAGGTACGATTAATCCAAAGTTTAATGTCATTATTGCAAGAGGTTTGGTCATTATGCATATGAGTGCTAAACAAATCAAATGAGGGTAAACAAAAAACAAATTTTTTAGATGTATATGAAAGAAATTATGGATCATTATTCACTACATATCTTGTTGCTTAAGAGAGTTCTAGTGAAATTTGGTTCTTAGACAGTGGACGTAAAAATCATATGATAGGAAACATATATTTATTTACAAGCTTAGATAGTTTTGTGTAGTCAGAAGCCAAGCTAGGGAATGATAATAAAGTATCAATGATGGGTAAAGGTGTGATTAACATTTTCACAAAACATGGTGAAAGAAAATATATTCTCAATGTTTACTTTGTGCTAGATTTGAAGCATAATCTCATGAGTGTTGAGTAACATGTAGAAAAAGGTTACATAGTATCATTTAAAGATAACGTGTGCACTATACTAGATAGATTTCCGAGTGACATGTTGATTACAAAGGTTGAGATAACCAAGAACCAAATATTATCACTTCGAATCAAGAGTGAAAAGTCAAGCTAAGAAGACCCTAAGGAAAATTACAAAGTAGCCTATTTAGATCCTATTTAGATCCAACATGGTTATGGAATCTAAAGTATTCACATATTCATTTTGGAGGTTTGAGCTTATTTTAGAAGAAGTAGATGGTGAGAGGATTACCACCAATTAAGTAGCCATCGAGTTTATGTCAGAGTTACATTTTGAGAAAACAATACAGAGAAGTTTTCTAACAGAGGTGTCTTACTGAGTAACGGTCCCATTAGAGTTTATTCAAACTAATAAATGTGGACATATGAAAACTCTAGCATTAGGAGGAAGTTTATATTTTCTAACATTTATTGATGATTTTAGCAGGAAAACTTGGATATATATTATCTAGTAGAAGTCTTAAGCCTTCAAAATATTCAAGTTCAAAGTAATGGTTGAAAAATATAGTGGCCTATACATTAAGTTACTTAGGTTAAATAGAGGTGGTGAATAAAAATCAAATAAGATTCCATATTTTAATAGGAATGATGGAATAAAGAAACAGTTTACTATAAGATACACACCACATTAGAATGGTGTTGTCGAGAGGAAAAATAAAATAATCATGGATATAGTTAGGAACATCTCTAAGGGCCAAACACTTATCAAATGAATACTGGGTAGAAGCAGTTGCATGGTAGTTTATATTCTAAATAGATGTCCTACAAAGAGTGTCAAGGACAAAATTTAATGAGAAGCATGGAGTGGTAGAAAAAATAGTGTATATCACTTAAGATTTTTCGGATGTGTTGCATATGCACATGTGCCAAAAAAATAAGAATAAAGTTAAATGATAGAGGTGAAAAAAATATCTTTATTAGTCATAGTGAGAAGTCAAAAATTTACAAGACAATCTCATTACCAAAAAGTTAATAACTAGTAGAGATGTTGAATTGAAAGAATAGAAAGTTTGGGATGGAAGTATTGATAGAAAAATTATAGTTGGAGTAGTAATACCTCAAGAAGAAGAAGAATCAACACAATAAGATGTGCAATGTGGTAAACCAAGTTCACAAGTAACATGTACTTCAACAAGAAATCTATAAGGAGCTAATTCAAGAGAGCTAAGAACACCAAGGAATTTTATTTGAGGTGAATAATCAATGCATACAAGTCCCAATTCACAAGGAAGAAATGAATCATATCCTACACTTTATTCACTAAAATCAAAGTATAGAGGTAAGAAAATAAGAAGTTTTAAAGAAATTTATGATCATAGAGAAGAGAATTTTTATTTACATTCACACTTTTCATGTTATTCTCTCATAATCCTTTATATTTTGAAGAAGCAACTAAGGAAGATCATTGGATCAAGGCTATCAATGAAGATATGTATTCTATTGAAAGACATGAAATATGGGAGCTAATAATTCTACCTAAAGGTAATGACACCATAAGAGTCAAATGAGCCTATAAAACCAAATTCAATGCAAAAGGAGAGGTTGACAAATATAAATCAAGGTTAGTAGCAAAAGGCTTTGCTCAACAACATTAAATTAATTATAATGAGATATTTTCACTAATTTTTAAATTTAATATAGTAAGGATAATTTTATCCATAGCATCATAAAGTAATTGGTTTACCAAATGGATGTCAAATCAACATTTTTAAATGGTTTTCTAAAGGAAGAAGTGTATGTGGAATTATCACTAGATTATGAAGTGCATGGACATGAAAACAAGGTATAGAAATTGAAGAAAGATTTTTATAGTATCAAACTAGCACCAAAAGTAAGCTATAGTCAAATTGAATCATACTAGATAAGCAATGGATTCAACAACAAAAAACATTGAACCTAAATTTTATACAATAAACAACAAGCAAGGTCATATTTTGATTATATATTTATATGTTGATGACTTAATATTTACTAAAAATTTGTCTATAGACATGTTTAAATAAGCAATAAATAAAGATTTTGAAATGATATATTTAGTATTGATGAAATATTTTCTATGCATTGAAGTTTTTCAATCAAATAATGGTATAGTTATTTTTTAATCGAAGTATTCCAATTATGTGTTGATGCAATCTAGCACCAACTCCAATTGCAACAAGTACAAAACTCAGCAAAGAAGACAAAGTATCCAATGTTGATTCAACTATGATCAAAAGATGCATTGGAAGTTTGATGTACCTCATAGCTACAAGGCCATATATTATGTATGAAACTAGCTTGATTTCAAGATTTATGGATTCACTAAGAGACTCACATTGTCAAGTTGAGAATATAATATTGAGATATGTTGTAATAACAATAGGATATAGAATATTATATTTACAAATTAATACATATACATATACATATACATGTGTGTGTGTGTGTGTGTGTGTGTAGTTAAAATTTTGGTACAAGTGTGGTTTCATGGGCATCAAATAAACAACCTACAATGATAATTTCATCAATAAAATTAGAGTATGTTGCAACAACATCAGTTGCATGTTAAGTAGTTTGGATGCAAAGAATATTGATAGATCTATTTAATAAGTAAAAAAATTAGATACCATAATTTTTTGATAAAAAATCATCAGTTACACTGTCAAAGAATCATGTTTTTCACAAGATAACCAATCATATTGACACTAGGTATCAATTTATTACAGAGTTGGTGAATAATGGAGAAATCCATTTGGAGTTTTGCAAATCTAAAAACCAGTCGATAGATATATTTATAAAGGCATTAACGTAAGAGAATTTTGAATGTGTGACATATAATTTTGGAATTATGGATGTTGAAGTATATAGTGGTATAAATTAAGGGGAAGTGTTAGAATATTTGCCAATTTCTATGGTGTTAGTTTTAAAGATAGTCTGTTTTCTTTTAAAACATAAAGGGTTAGTTTTAGTGTGTTATTTAAGTCATTATTTAAAATATTAATTTATATTTTTAAAGTTGTTTTAAATCTTTTGTAATTATTCATAGTCTTATTTATATATGAGGCTTTGTAATTATCTTTTGGATCATCATATTTTAATAAAGTCAAAAGCTTTTAGCATTTGCCTAGAAACAACTTCCTTTGTAAGAGATTTACATGCATTCAAAGAAGTCAGCCACTGAATAAGATCAAAACATGGTTTAATAATCACCAAAGATCACTTATTTATCATAACCATAAAATATGTTTACCACTTTTGTTATAAGTATTCATAAAAAGTACATAACTTAAACTTTTGTTATTCCCAACTAACACCCTAGACTAATAATGTTGATACTTAGATCATTATATTTAAGTACTCAAGAATAGAAGGAAAGAGGAGCAAGGCCTAATTTTTTTACTTATTTATCACAATGCAATAGAAGATTAATCGATAAATAGGGAAAAAGATACATTGATAAAGGTGGGGTACTCCTTATAAATATTAGGAGGAAAATTCTATTTATTCCTTCATTGGATTTGAGGAATTTTGGGAGGGGTTATTACATTTTTCACTCTTACCTTAGCCCTCCTTTGCATTGTATTATTCACATCAAAATAATTCATCATACATGGAAAAGTATCTATATTAGAACAATAAGTGTATATATAAGGATTTTGGCTTTTTGTTATGCTCTTTAACTTATGGTGCATCTACAGATATGTACGGTTGAATTTTGGCTTGCATACCTTTCATATTATCTTATTATATTTCTACATGTTCTTAGTATACTTGGCCTATATAATAACCATGGATAAGTAGTGTATATATAAGAGGTAATGGTTAGTCTTTCATAATCATATTGAAAATTCTACTCTTATCTCATTGATGTGAAGGATTCCCCATCGAAGTGTCTTAGTCATTATTATTAAGTATTCTACTCTTTTGTTCATTATTGTTGTGATCTGATTATTTTTCTCTTAATTAATTTATATATTATTCTAGTATTATAACTATCTAAGTAATTTCATTACAATTGGTATCAAAGCATTGATTTGGGATAATTTTTGTGACATTATTATTTTTAGATCTAGTGTTTCAGCCTTCTTAAAATATAAAAGACCGAAAAAAGATAAAATACGATTTGAAATAATTTAATTTTTTCATTTTGTTAGTATTGTTTGAAGTATTTTATGCCTATAAACATTTTTTTAACCTTGTTAAAATTATTAGTCATTGAGTTCATCTTAGTGAGATGATTATAATAGTACAATTTTTTAGTACATTTTTTTATCGAGCCAAAACTCTCCATCCTAGGTATTGTGCATGGTTGATCCTAATAATCATGGATGCTTAAAAGGTTAAGACATCCCAAAAACTCCTCAAAAAGATCGTAGGGATTCTAATACTTTAGATCTATCATTTTTGAGGTAGTTCAACAAATTTAGTTAGATATATAAATCACCCTGAGGAAGGATGATCTTCATGTAGTAATAGGGGAAATGGAATCTCAAAAGTTGTCAATAAAGAGTGCTCAGTTGAGTTCTACTATGGCTCAACTTTCAAAAAATAATCCTCTACCACTCTAACTAAATTCACCTACATACAACAATAATAAATCCAATACTAGTTCAAAGCACATGCTACCCAGAAAAAGTGCATAAGTTTGATGGTACACTCACTTGAATCAACCAAATAGAAAATTTATTTAATCTAGATCAAACCCCATGTGCATAAAATGTGATCACAATGTCTCTCTATATATAACCTGAGAATTTTATTTGGTATAGGTGGTTGTGTTCTCAAAAACAATAAGGGTACTCTTGTTACCTTATTAGTGTTTACTAAGGAGCTAAAAATACACTATTGAAACAACATCTCAAAAAATACTTCAATAAGTTACCAAATTTATGAGAGGCAGGTAATATTAAGGATTATATTCAATAATTCTAGAATTTATCATTATGTGTGGATGACATCACTAAGAAAAAATTGACTGACCTATTCTTAGTGGGGCTCAAACATAACATCCAACTTGAGGTTTGTATTTTTAATCCATCATCTATTTATGAATCCATACCATTCATGCATTATGTGAAGGAAATTGATTTGATTAAAATAAGGGATTTTACTTATGGCCACAAACATAATTTCACAACATCATCATTTTTATAATCTACAAGGCTGGACCCTAAGTAAATCGAAGATAAGTGTTCTAAAGGGTTATGTTTTGGCTATGATAAAAATTGAATCAAAGGACATAAATGTTATAATGAAGATGATTATGAGCCTGCATGGGAGGGTATGGAGGAACTAGAGGAGGAATCTAAATATTCATAACCTACTATCTCATATCATTCCTTTTTAGGTATAATTACACCTCAAAATCTTAAGGTGGTGGGATTCCTCAAGAAACATAAGGTGACCATGTTGATTTACTTAAAAAGTACACATAGCTTCATCAATAGTAATTTGGCTACTTATTGAAATATTTTATTTATCCATGTCAAATATTTCAATTCATTATTATAAATAGTGGAACTATCAACTCATAGTATTAAGATTTCAATGGGATACCACTTGCTTAATTATCCTATGTTTTTTATTCCCAGGGGTGGGGATGACACTATTTTAGGATTACAATGGCTCACATATTTGGGCATAATAGAGACTAATTTTTAGGGACTATTCATTAACTTTACTTCTTAAGGTAGGACATTTAAACTATGAGAATTATAGGTAAAACCTCCCTAATTGGTTAGTTCACATCTTGATTTACAAATTGTTATTGATAACCATCTAAATTTTGTTGGTGTAATGCCAAAATTCCTACCACCCATCATAGAACATGATCATGACATAAGATTTATTCCATTTAGCACACCATCAAACACCATACCATATAGGTATCCATATGCCTAGAAAATTGAAATTAAAAAATTGATATATGAGATGCTAGAGGTAGGTAGTATTTGACATAGCCAAAGTGAATAATCTTCCCCAATAGTCATCTTGTGAAAGAAAGATGACACCTAGAAAATGTTCCCTGAGTATAAAGAACTCAATAAGTACACCATCGAAGATATTTCCCTATTCTATTCATTGATTTTTTTTTAAATGAATTACATGGTGTTGTTTATTTTACCAAACTAGATCTTTCTCCTAGGTATCATCAAATTTATATCAATGATGAGGATATCCATAAAACAACTTTATAAACTCATGAGGGCCATTATGATTTTATGGTCATGCCTTTTGGTCTCCATAAATGCACAAAATACCTTTCAAATTACAATGAATATTGTGTTTAGGCCTTTTTAAATGAACTTTATGTTACTATTTTTTCATGACATCCTAATCCATAGTAAAACTTGGGAAGAACATTTCAAGCATGTGAAATAGGTGCTTTTAGTTCTACAACAACATAAAATTTATACAAAATCTAATTTTTTTTATTTTGGAATCCATGAGGTGGAATATTTGGGTCATATTTTTTCACATGAAGGAGTCAAATTCAACCATAAGAAGATCAAATTTATGATGAAGTGACAAGTTCCAAAGACCCTCAAGAACATTTGTGGATTTTTGGAACTAATAATGTACTATCACATATTTGAAAATTTTATGGTAGAATATCAACTCCAATCATAGTCTTGTTAAATAAATATTGCTTCTAGTGAACTAAACCATCTTATAAGGAATTTAATCAACTAAAAGAGACTATGTTTAGAACTCTAGTTTTTGCAACCCATGATTTTTTCAAAATACTTGTCATTGAATGTAATGCATCAAGATATGACATAGTGGTACTCTTATAATAAGGAAGACCCATTGCATTCAATATTCATCAAATCAGTGGGGTTGAAAAGATAAAAAAAATCTATGATAAAAATATAAGATGGATATTATTCATGTATTCAATCAATACACACCTTATCTGATGGGTATACACATTTAAGTAAAGTCTAATCATGATAGTCTATAATAATTTTTGGAATGGCTATTGTCATTAGAAGAGAAACAAAAATGGGTGACTAAAATGTTAGGATATTATTGTTAAATAATTTAAAATAAATTCAAAGATAATGTGGTACTAGATGCACTTTTTAGGAGGGATGAATCAGTGGAGGTATTTTTATGTGCAATGACAATTTATCTAGAAGCTTGGTTAGAAGAAGTAAGATCTGAATTAGAGAATAACAGGGATACACAAGTCCTAATTTGAAATATTTAGCACGTTTGGGGTATTTTTGATAAATATGAGAGGAAGGGAAACACATTACGGTATAAATAATGATTGTACATATGGAATGAGTTTTTCTTCAAACACAAGATCATTCAGAGCTTGATGCATCTCTAATAGGAGGCATTTAGGATATTTGAAGATATATCATTTCATTTATTTGGGGATGGACTCAAGGGTATATAGACAAATTTATGATAGAATACATGGTTTTTCAATAGAACAAAAGAAAAATAATTAAGACACTAGGTCTTATGTAGCCGTTATCCATCCCTAGCCAATGGTGAAATGAGGTTTCCATGGATTTCATTATAGGTTTATCAAGATTTGAAGGAAAAAAATTCATCATGCAGGTTGTGGAAAGGATTAAAAAATGTAATCATTTTTTTCTTTGTCACAACCATTTTTAGCTAATATAGTTGCTTTATCTTTTCTCAATACAGTTTAAAAGTTGCATGATACCTAAAAAATCATTGTAAGTAATCATGATCCTGTCTTCACTAGTAACTTTTAGGATGAATTATTTAAAACTTTGGGTAATAATATATCTCTTATATCATCTTATCATCCTGAATATAATAGGTAAATAGAGGTTTTCAAAAAATTCATATAAGGGCATGCTCATTATTTTGCATCATATAAACAAGAACATTAGGCCCATTAGCTATCACTAGAAGAATGGTGGTACAACACTTCCTTATATACCTATAATAAATTATCTCCCTTAGTGTATATTTAAGGATATCACCCCCATCCATAAATTTATCTTTTAAGGTTAAATCTAAGGATAAAGGTGTTGAGGAACATATACAACATCAATAGGAGTTACTAGATAGTTTAAAGAAAATTTTAGTAATAACACAGAATAGAATGAAGAAAAAAGGTGACCAACACCATAGTGAGAGGCATTTTTATATTGGTGATTGTGTATTTTTATGACTCCATCCATATAATTATATGTATTTCAAGAAAAAAAGGATAACAAACTTTGTCCCAAGTATTATGGCCCTTATCAGATCCTAAATAAAATTGGCAATGTAGAATACAAGTTGGTTCTATCCCAATCCACTCACATACATCTTGTATCTCATGTATCTTAACTTGAATAAATTCAATGTATATAGAGTTTATACTTAGACTGAGTTACCTGAATTGCATGAACAAGGCAAAGTCATTTTGGAACCTCAAGAGATTCTTCACACATGCACAAAAATCTATAAATAAGAGAGATTAAGGAGTTTTTGACCAAGTGAAAGAGTTTGAATTGTGAAGACGCAACATGGGAGGATGAATTTTTATTATAAGAGAATCCGAATTTAATTTAATGTTATTTTTAATGGGAGGGGAATATCATGTCCTTAACCTATAGAGTTTCTATGGATATGTATCACTGACTTATGACTTACATACCTTTCATATTATATTATTGCATTTCTCTATGTTCTTAGTATAGATGACCTATAGACCAATCATGGATAAGTAGAGTATAAATAATAATTAGTGGTTATTATTTTATTATCCTAATGCAAATTATTATTTTATTGCATTAATTTGGATGTTTCCCCCTTAAATATTCTCATTCATTATTATGAAGTATTCTTCATTTTTGTCAATTTTTATTTTGTATCTAATTATTCTTGTCTTAATTCTTTGATATATTATGATGAGCACATAAAATAGATCATTATATCCAAGTAATGAATTTAATTCTTCCTAAAGAACCTTAATTTTATGTGTATTCTATAACTCATTACTAATTCAGAGTAGAAAATGAATAATTTGCCTTGATTATTCTCTACAGGATTAATATTTCCTATTTACACCACTTTGTTATAACATTTTTCATGAAAACCCATAGGTATTTGTATATAATTATTCTAGATATATTAGAGACAAATAATGTGTTTTAGAAAAGCAAAGGGACTTTAAAATATCAGTTCAAACCAACTCTGATGATCTGTAGTCTATCTTCAGATATCACTAGGCTTAATCTAGAGTCTATCAGTATGGATCTAAAGATTATATTCTAGCTTCAAGGATGCTTAGACTATATTTAAGATTATCAAACCAGTTCTAAAATATTATAAGATCTCAAAAAAAAAAATTTGAATACTTTTCATCATGGTGAAAACTATATCCGCTTGATTACAAGCATCCTAATCTATTTTCGAAACATTTTTATAATCCATGTATAGATTTTATAAAAATAGTATATCTATTTATATCCTTAATTAATTATATTATTTTGGATAAAAATAATGATAAGCACTATAATGGGGTCTTTTGATAGACTTTAAAAGGTTTCAATTGCAAGAAAAATTTTAACTAACACCAACCAAAGATAACACGTGAGAACTAACACCAACACTCTTCCACTAGTTTTTTCCTTGAAATATGGAAAATATGTTTTTATTTATCTATTTTCAATAAATTATATCATAGTTAGTTATGGTCTTGTTATGAGGATAATCTATTTTGACCAGTTTTGTATAAAAAGCATTGTCACATATAAACACTATTTTCTTGGTAATATAGAAGGTGAGAATAAAATAAGAGTAGATAGGCAGTAAAGAATTAAACAAAGATTTTAGTTTGATCCAAAATTTTAAACATTTAAAAAATGAATGAAGAATTTGTTTCAGGATATTTATATAAGTCTAGTTTGATTCAATCTTATTCCAAGTGAGAGCAAGGTCCCACTCAACCAAGAAAACATGATCATTATTGTTATTTATATTTTTATGTTATTGTGTTTTTTTTTTATTTCATTCCTTTATGAAAAGTATTATGTGAAAAATTCCAAAGTGTAGGTCTTTGTATGTGCTTTTAATGTGTGTGTGTTTTTGAATCCATTTCTTTGAATTTTCACAGTATTCCTTTTCAAAACAATTCCAATTTTTGCAACTTAAACTAATTGTTTGTATCCTTTAAATCAAATTCTATTACAATAAGTGTGTTTGTAAGCCAACCATTTCAATAAAATAAAGAGTGTTTAATTTTACAAGTAATATAATATATTTTAATAAGATAAATTAGATTACATATTTAGGAGTAAATGATTCACAACTCCCCCAAACATAAAATTGTTAGTCACTACCTTGCATACTTTACTATTGGCTGCCATTGGACATCGATCCTAGTTTGATATGATATCAACTTGAATCAGTTAATTAAATGAAGAAGAAATAATGACCCTCATCATATTATTCCATTATTACAAACATCTAAGTAATTTGATTATACTTTTTATATTATTAGTAATGGAATAAATATATGCACATAAACATTTACATGAAACCCTAACATGCCTTAGAATATATTCAAGCATTTAGAAAATTTCTATTGAAGGCATATGATTCAAAATAAAACTATAATCTTATACCATAGTGATATTATGATAACAAATAAGAAAAAAATGTAAAGATTCTACCAAATGTTTTAATTGAAAATGTAAGTATGAGATGTTACACTAAAAAAATTACAATAGTCCATATAAACAATGCACACGAGATTATATCTGAGATAAACACAACAAAATAATAAATAAATATAATAAATTAAACCACCTATAATTATTAGAAGTGATATACTTGAAAAAATGGATTTATAGGAACATACCTAATTTATGACTCAATTATATTTTGAGAAAGGTTAAAATATACTTAGAAACAAGTCTAGGAATAGTGTTAGAATATAACCCATAATTGTACTAGTAATCTTATGGTGCAAGCATTATCAAACTATTTTGTTAGAAGCATGCCAATAAATAACTTCCTTGATAATGAAAATATATCTGTAGACACTTTAATTTAATAAATAAATGCTTGACAATGTTTTTTCTTAACATATTTTCCTTTCTTGATCATTCTGATAACCCACAATCTCTAAAAAAGCCTTCAAATTATTGAAATTATTATGCATATCTCATTAATTTTCCTATTTTATTTATATTCATCTTTATTCAACATATACTTCATTTTCACTCTTATTTTGTAGGCCTATGTTCCTAATGGACAAGAGTGCATCATGCAAACAAGGATGCATCATGTCCCTGTCTAACAGTGTGATCTTATTTGTAATTCTCTAAATATCTTATTTACAAAATTACATGATTCTATGTGCACCAATCAATTTTTAAAACTCATGATTATTTTAAAATATTTGTTATTGAATGTAATACATCAAGACATGACACGGGATTAGTACTCATTTAATAAGAAGACCCATTACAATCAAGAGTCGACAAATAAAGTGGGTCAAAAATCTTAAACAAATCTATGAGAAAGATATGATGGATATTATTGATGCAGTCAAGCAATGCAGAATTTATCTGATGGGTACACACATTTAGGTAAAGACTAATCATGATAGCCTAAAATAATTTTTGAAATGGTTATTGTCATTAGAAGAGAAACAAAAATGGGTGCATAAATTTTGGGACATGATTTTGAAATAGTTTATAATAAATGTAAAGAAAATGTGGTACTAGATGCACTTTTTAGAAAGGATGAATCAATGGAGATATTTTTATGTGAAATGACCATTTATCAAGAAGATTAGTTACAAGAGGCAAGACTAGAATGAGAGAATGATAAGGATCTATAATTCTTGACTTGAAATATTTAGCATGGTTGGGGTGTTTTTGAAAAATATGAGAGGAAAGGAAACACATTACTTTATAAAAATTGATTTTACACATGGAAGGATTTTTTCTTCAAACATAAGATTATTTAGGAGCTTGATGCATCTCCAATAGGATTCATTTAGGATATTATTAGATATGTCATTACATCAAGTAAGATTTATTTTGGGATGGAATCAGGGGTATATACATAAATTTATGGTAAAATACATGGTTTTTAAATAGAACAAAAGAGAAATAATTAAGACACTAGGTCTTATGCAGCCATTATACATCCCTAGTCAATGGTCAAAGGAGGTTTCTATGGATTTCATTACATGGGTATCAATATTTGACGGTAAAATTTTATCATGGAGGTTGTGGACATGCTAAAAAAATGTATTCATTTTTTTCCTTTGTCAGAACCTTTTGTATCCAATATAGTAGTTTTATCTTTTCTCAATACAGTTCGAAAATTGCATGGTACCCAAAACATCATTGTAAGAAATCATGATCCTATCTTTACTAATAAATTTTGGGATGAATTATTTAAAAATTTAGGTACTCATATATCTCATATATCATCTTATCATCTTTAATATAATGGGAAAATAGAGGTTGTCAACAAATTGTGTATCTTCATTATTTTGCATCATATAAATAAGAATGTTGGGTTCAATGGCTTCCACTAGAAGAATGGTGGTACAACACTTCCTTCCATACCTGCCCTAAAATTTCTCACTTTGTGGCTCTTTATAGATATCACCTCCATCTATAAATTTATATTTGAATGTGATATCCAATGATAAAAGTTTTAGAGAACATATACAACATTAATATGAGGTACTAACTAGTTGAAGAGAAAATTTTGTAATAACACATAATAAAATCAATAAGATGATAAAACCATAGTGAGAGGCATTTTGATATCAATGATTGAGTATTTTTGTGCTTACATCCATATAATTAGATGTTTTTGAAGCGAAAAAACAAACAAACTTTATCCTAAGTATTATGTCCCTTATCAAATCCAACATAAAGTTGACAATGTGGCATACAAGTTGGAACTATCCCAATCCAATCACATTCACATAAATCTTATAACTTCAGTTGAATTTTACCCCATAATATAATTTTAGTGTTTAGAATATTTTTAGAGCTGCATGCACTTGCATGCATGACTTACTAAAAATCACAGCTACCAAAAATTAAATTTTTATTTTAGACATTAGTTTTTTTTTAAATTTTGCATATCGACTCTAAATATAAGTTGAGGCTTATATAATCATGGTTTGGATTTTTAATTATTTCAAACAATAAATATGAATCAATTTTGAGTATTGGGTCAATATCTTATCCTATTGGTAATTTTCTTGTTCTTATTAGTTTTTGATTTCATTATTTGGTATTAGAGAAAGTTTGATTCTTGGACGAGTAAAGAATGATGAGAAGATAATGAGGTGTTGCATATATGAATAAAAATATACAAGAGCTATAGAGACAAGTTTAACAATTAACAGAGATTATTATCAATCAATAAAGAATACAAGGTGGTGATGAGAAAGACACAAATTTTGATGAAGAAATTCAAATAGAAGAACAACAAGAGAAACTACCATCGATAGAAGAGAGTATGGTTCAGGATTTAAAAGTAAGAAATGAAGGAATCAAGGTTGATGTTTAAGATTATGGAGCTATTTTAAAACTATACAATTTGATAGATTAGATGAATAGAATAGAGAAGTTCTTCGAGTGGAAGACTATGAGAGAAGACAAGAAGGTAAAATTTGTATGCATGAAATGGAAAGGTCAAGAAATGATTTGGTGGGATCACCTATAGAAAGAGAGAAAAAAAAAGGTAAAGAGAAGATTAATTCATATAAAAATATGGAGAAGAAGTTGAGGGAAATTTTTTTTCTTGTGGATTATGCACAAATCATATACAAAAGATTTCAAAATTTAAAGAAAAAAGATCATAATATACAAGAGTATATAGATAAATTTTAAAAACTTTTGATATGAGTGGATCATGATGAAATAGAAAATTAGATAGATCCAAGGTATGTAAATGGTTTTAAAAAATTTATTCAAGATGAAATAAGCATGTATAAAATACTTAACATGGAGGAGGCTTATTAATTAGCTTTAAAGGTGGAAGAAAAATAAAATAGACAAAATTTTAGAACATATATTAGTATAAAAAGATGTGGATACCCTCCAATAAGGGGATGAGGTGGGTTTAGTACCACTAGAGGTGGTTTTAATGCCAATAAAGGTGAATAATCATGTGGTGGAGAAAGACAAGATGATAATAAACAAGGGTTTCAATACTAACAAAGAGGAAGAGGATATCAAAGAAGACAAGGTTATGGAGGTGCTAGAGAATCATTTTCAAATCAATGTAGATCTTATATCTATTATAGATATGGAGAAGAAGGGCATACAGTATTTAATTGTCTGAACTATCAAGATCAAGAAAGGAGACAAGAAGGTCACCAAAGAGTAAATCTAGTTGAGGCTAAAATATACTAGCAAAATACTAAAGCTATACCAATAGATGTTGGAGAGAATCTCATGATGAGAATAACCATGATTTCTCCAAAAAAGGAACAAGTGTAGAAAAAATAAGGTGGTGATGCATGGCTGCGATCAAATATTTTTTGAACAAGATGTACTTCAATTAGAAAGGTATTCAAAATAATTATAGATGGTGGTAGTTGTGAAAATATGGTTTCCAAAGAAATGATTGAGAATTAAATCTAAAATGTAAAATTCATCATAATCCTTATGAGATTTCATGGTTTAAGAAAGGGAAATTTAGTTAGAGTAGATAAAATGTGCTTAATCAAGTTTTTTATAAGAAAAAGAAACAATGATGAAATATGATGTGATATTATTCCAATGGATACATGTCATATGTTATTGGGAAGATCATGGCAATTTTATAGGGAAGCAGTTCATGATGGAGCAAAGAACACATACACTTTTTGGAAAGGTGGTACAAAGGTAGTTTTATTACCTTTTAAAAAAGAAGAAAAGATAGAAATCATGCTCTTTACTAAAAAATTTATCTAAGATATGAAGGTAGCAAGTTGTTGTTACGCATTAGTAACAAAGAATAAAGAAACAAAAATAGTGCCAACACCAATAGAAGCAACAATAATGTTGAAATAATATGTAGATGTTCTGCCTAATGAGTTATCAGATGGTTTACCATCAAAGAGATATATTCAACACACATTGATTTAATTCTAGGATGACTCTACCCAATCAAGTAGATTATAGGATGAGTCCAATAGAGCATACAAAATTATGTAAATAAGTTACTAAATTGTTAAGAAAGAAATTGATAACAAAGAGTATGAGTCCATGTGCACCACCAGTGTTCCTAACTTTAAAGAAATATGGAGGATGGATAGTGTGTGTAGATAGTAGAGAAATTAATAAAATTATAGTAAAGTATTGGTTTCTTATACTTTATTTAGATGATATGATGGATGTGCTTGAACGAGAAAAATATTTTACCGAAATTAATCTAAGAAGTGGTTATTATCATATTCAAATTCATGAAGGAGATAAGTGAAAAACTACATTAAGGACTAAGGATGGCTTATATGAGTGGATGGTGATGTCATTCAGATTATCTAATGCACCTAGCACATTTATGATGTTGATAAATATAGTACTATGAGAATATATTGGTAAGTTTTTGGTTGTTTATTTTGATTATATTTTGATATTCAAGTCTAAAAAGAACACGTACAACATTTAAGAATGGTAATAGATTTGTTAATAAAAAAAGAAGTTGTATGTAAATTTGAACAAGTGCAAGTTTATGCAGAACAATTTGAGATTTTTGAAATTTATAATATCAGCAGATGGTATCAAAATGGATGAAGAAAAGATAAATGTAATTGTTGAGTGGCCTATTCTAAGAAACATTATATAGGTAATAAGTTTTTATGGTTTAGAATTTTTTTACAAAAAAAATATTAATTTTTTTATTAGTATAGTGCCACCAATAACAAATTACATGATAGGGAAGGAATTTGCATGGACTAGAGAAGCCACATAAAGTTTTAAAAATTGAAAGAAAAAGTGTATAGAAAGACCAATTTTAATATTACCAAATTTAAAAAAAGTATTTGAGGTTGATTGTGATGTTTTATTTATGAGAATTGGTGTTGTGTTGAGTCAAGAATGAAAGCCAATAACACATTTCATTGAGAAATTGAATGAGGTAAGAATAAAGTATTCTACTTATGATATTGAACTTTATGGAATTGTATAAAAATTAAAACATTAGAGGCATTATTTGATATCTAAGGAGTTTATACTATTTATAAATCATGAAACTTTGAAGTATGTGAATACACAAAAAAAGTTGAATAGTAGGCATGCACAGTGAGTTTCTTTCTTACAGGGGTATATTTTTGTGTTGAAACATATATCATTTAGCTGATGCATTAAGCAAGAAGGTAGTGTTATTAACTACTATGATGAGTGAAGTAATTGGATTTGAAGTTATAAAATAATTATATGATACTGATCCATATTTTGTCAAAATAGTTGAGCTATGTAGGGATCTGTTAATAACTGAGACAGATATTATTTATGATGAGTATCTTATACAAAAAGGTTATCTCTTCAAAGGAAAACAATTGTGCATTTCAATTGGGTCTCTACGAGATAATATAATAAGAGAATTACATAGTGGTTGTTTGGCTGGACATTTTGATAAGATAAAGACAATAGATTTAGTGGAGGAAAAATATTTTTGGTCAAAGATGAAGAGAGATGTGATAAAGTATGTTTGAAGGTGCAAAATATGTCAGGTAGCTAAAGGATATGTATAAAATATTGGACTTTATATGTCATTACCAATTCTAAGAGGGCCATGGACAGATTTGAGTATGGATTTTGTGTTGAGATTGATAAACACACAAAGAGGTAACGATTCAATTTTTGTTATTATAGATAGATTTTTTAAAATGGTTCATTTCATTGCATGTAAGAAAACCAATGATGCCACTAGAGTTTTAAAATTATTTTTTATGGATATTGTGAGATTACATGGTGTTCCAAAAACTTTTACTTCAGATAGGGACACAAAAATTTTAAGTCATTTTTGGAGGACTTTATCAAAGAAGATGGGTACTAAGCTACAATTCAGTAGTGCATATCACCCACAAATAGATGGATAGATAGAAGTTCTGAATAGGAGTTTGAAAAATTTATTGAGATACATAATGGAAGAGAAGCCAAAATAATAGGACTTGGCTTTACCACAAGATGAATTTACATATAACATTTCAGTGAATAGATTAATAGGAAAGTCACATTTTCAAATTATTTATGGGAGAAATCCTATGGGTATTTTAGTTTTGGTATAATTGTTAGTTGCAAATAGAATTAGTGATAATGTAGAATTGTTTGCAGAGCATATGCAACAACTACAAGGAGTAAGAAGAAAGCTGCAGGAAAGTAAGGAGAAATATAAAGCATCAACAAATGTCAGAAGAATATCCAAGGTATTTGAATAAGAAGAGTTGGTAATGGTTTACTTGAGGAAAGAGAGGTTTCCAAAAGGCATATACAATAAACTAAAGTACTAAAAAATTGGACCATGCAGAATTGTGAAGAAAATCAGTTATAATGTATATGAGATGAGTTTACAAAAAAAAAATTGATATTTCTTTGATATTTCATGTTTCATATTTATATGAATTCCATGAAGAAGATGGTGAAGGTGATGAAGATGAAGAACTAAATCGGCAGCAGTAGGTTTCAAACAAAAAAAACAAGACAATGTTAGTTTTGGATATAAAGTTAGTGAGCACAGTGCAAGGGAAATATAACATGTATTTGGTCTAGTAGAAAGGATTGCAACAAGAAGATAACACTTGGATTATAGAATGGGAGCTGAACATGATTGACAAAGACAAATGGCAGTAGTACAATTAGGACAACTCGTGGGAGCTGAGTTGTTTTCAACTAGAGGAGAATGATGCAAAAAAATAGGGTCCGAAAATTTAGTTTAATAAATTTTTTTGATATTTTTCTATTTTTAGAAAATGTATATTGTTAGAACCGAAAGTCAACTTTAGTTGAATTTCGTCCCATAGGTTAATTTTAGTTTTTAGAATATTTCAAGATATTTTTAGAGCTGTACGTGTTTTTACATGTGTGACTTACTAAAAGTAGAAGTTTTATTTTAGACGTTAGTTCTTTTTAGAATTTTTGCATGTCAACTCTAAATCCGAGTTGAGGTTTATATAAGCATGGTTTGGGTTTGTAATTATTTCAAGCAATCGATACGAATCAATTCTGATTATTGCTTAAATATCTTGGCCTATTAGTAATTTTCTTGTTCTTGTTAGTTTTCGGTTTCATTAGTGCATCTATGGATATGTGTAATTGACTTGTGACTTACATACCTTTCATAATATATTATTGTATTTCTCTTGTTTTTAGTATAGACAGCCTATGGAATAACCATGGCTAGGTAGAGTATATATAAGATGTAATGGTTAGTATTTTATCATCCTATTGTAAATTATTCTCTTATTACATTATTTTGGAAATTCCCTGATGCAAAGGTTTTACAATTTCACTTAGTGTTGTTTGGCTTTAGTTAGACTCTTGATCTTTCTCTCATCAATTTGTCCTCAACCTCAATTTCTCCAAATTCATTAACCTGCCTTTATATACTTTGTCTCATGAAAACAAGAAACAAACGTTCTCCTCTTTGCCTTACCTCTGCTAAAATGTCTTCTAGCTCTGATTTCTTTGTCTTATTTTGTTCTCGATCTGTGATTACACGAGGTAATCATCTCTGTCTTCAAGCCACGCAGTCCTTCTCATTTCCATTTCTCATATTCCATTTATCATATTCTTTGATCACATTGATTGCCCTTTATTGTCTCTCAGATTGTCACTTGTCTTGTACAAAATTTTAACCACTGATTACATTTTCTGTACTATTTGGTGTTAGACTGTATGCTCTAATACATCCTTCTATAGACATTCCACTTTTCTCTCATGCAACAGTATTGAAATAACCTTTGTTGTTTTTGTACAGGGTTATTTAGTCCAAGAATACAAACCAACGGGGTTCTTTCAGTGGCTCCTTGGAAACCTTCATATATATAAATTCATCATTTTGAGATCACTAATATAAACTTCATTAGCTCTCTGTTTTTGGCCTATCGACCTCGCACTGCTCTGTATTGCACTCAAGCATTTAAATATTAACACAAAAGCACGTAAAAGCTTCTAAATTTATAAATTCCCTTTCCACACGTTAAACTGTGCACTGTGCAACCCGAGTGACCAGGAATTTGGTGTTTAAAACATCCTATGTCGTTTCTCTTGGCTGATTACAAATGCCTCAACCGCAGTACAACTTCTATAGACATTGGAAACTCATCGTATGACTTTCATTTATCTTTAATGATCGCGGATAGCGTCTTACCTTCCCTTACCTCTACGGATCATTTCAGTCATAATTTCAGGTGGATGGTACGTTTCTAGTCTCAACCAAGTCTCCACGCTACCTTGTTACTCATAATATATATTTAGCCGTCTTAACAGGGAATAAGAATATAATAATAGGCAATAGGATGTTTCACAGACTTTCTGTTAGAATCCACATGCATTTCTTGTTTCAACCATTATGATTTCCTAGTACTTCCCACTATCTCTCCTTTTCCAAAATTACATGAACAGGCACAATTATCACTCAATTTTCTGTCAGAATGCAGAACACAGTAACATAGGATCCCTATTTATATTTCTCAGAAATTGTATCAACAGGGACTGGAATTAACTCTAGTTGTTGAAAAATAAAGCTTGTTCAAATATGATCATGAATCAGGTTTCTCTTACAGAGTCTGGTTTCACTTCAAACAATCTTCTTATCAAATGCTATTATCCACCACCGAATCGAAGGATTGATGAATGGTGTAGTTAACTCAATGTGCTTTTACTATAATAACATCAGCACAGGATGCATGCAGAATTTTTAGAATTCGAATGGCATTACGAATTATCTTTCCCTTCATAATCTTTTTACATGTAAATGTTTATTGCATGTCATTCAATCATTAACTAAACTTCTTGGCGCAAGTGATCACGTTGTTAACTCGTCTTCTTAATGTCACTGTTGGCGTAGACTCGAGTTGCAAGACTAGATACCGGATGAGATGACTGTGCACAACTAATCAGATTTGTGTGTTTAACTGGTCTGTGTGACAGCTTCTTGTATCTCAAACTATACTCTCATATTCCCTATAAATGTTCGTGGTCTCTTTGAAAATCCTATTCCATCACATTTTCTTTATACATAATTGGACATAACTCGAATCACCACACAGGTTACACAGAGTATCTTTATGAATCAGTCTTCACTTAGAAGTTTAAATAATAAATGAAAAACCTTCTTAATTTGCAGACACACATACTCAGCCTTCTAGATGCATGAGAGAATACAAAACTTGCCAGATTTATAACTTTCCTGGTCAGTCCGCTCATCACATTGACACATAGCATGGGATTTTAATTCTTATACACAAAAGGATTTCAAAGACTTTAACAGGGTATTAACAATCAAAACCAAACCCTTTCAGACTTCCATTAAAAGTTAGAATACAAAATATATTTTCTTCAAAAGTGCGTGCTCAGAATTTCTTCCAACAAATGCATTATTCATGTTCGATTACACAATCAATAATAATGCTTATGCAGAATTCAAGAATTATCACAGGTTACCTTTCAAAACAAATACTTGTATATTCCATTTCTTGGGGAATCTATTCATTATATCTTTGAACTTATCCCCATTCTCTTTCTTTCTTGCATGACCCGTACACCAGCACTAATATTTATTATAAAAAAAAAAAAACAAACTCCAAAACTGATTATAACTAATTCTCCACTTCTTGTGGTACGGTGGAGAACTCTATAACCGCTACCTTAACCATCAAGGTGACTCATTAAGTGAGTCATGCACTCGTGACACTAATTAAAACCTACGTAAACAAACATGACATGAGATTTCTACATACTCCTAATGACCTTAACTACCTTCTAAAGACTCAAAAACATGTAGACTAGATCATTTATTTACATTGCTAGTGATGTTCCTACATCATTTCCCCTTCGAAGAGCCTCAATCATTATTATCGAGTATTCTTCTCTTTTGTCAATTATTATTTTTGATCTAATTATTCTCGTCTTAATTATGTGATATATTATAATGAGAACACAAAATAGCTCATTTTATCCAAGTAATGCCTTCAAATTTTCCTAGTGAACCTTCCTTTTATGTGGATTTAGATGTGCATTCTATAACTCATTACTAATTCAAAGTATAAAATGAGTAATTTGCCTTGATTATTTTGTGCAAGATTAATATTTCCTATTTACACCACTTTGTTATAACCTTTTGCATGAAAATACATCAGTAATTGTATACAATTCTTCCAAATGTAGTAAAGGCAAATAATGTGTTTTGGCAAAGCAAAAGGAATTTTAAATATCAATTCAAACCAACTCTGATGATCTCTATTCTAGCTTCAGATATTACTAGCCTGACTATAGAGTCCATCGGTCTAGCTCTAAAGATCACCAGTCTAGATTCCAAGATGGTTAGACTAGCTCTAAAGATGGTCATATTGATTCCAAAGGATTATAGGATCTCAAAAATATATTTTGAATACTTTTCATCATGGTTAAAACTGTATCAACTTGATCGAAAGCATCCTAATATTTTTTGGAACATTTATAGAAGTCATGTATAAATTGTATAAAACTAATATGTCTATTTATAGCCATAAGTACTTATAGTATTTTTAATAAAAACAATTTTAAGTACCATAATAGGATCTATTGCTAGACTTTAAATGGTTTCAATTGCAAGAAGTTGTAACTAGTAGCAAGCAAAGATAACACATGAAAATTGGTGCCAACACTCTTCAACTGGTTTATCCTTTGAAACGTGGAAAAGATGTTTTTATTTCTTTGTTTTAAATAAATAATATCATAGTTAGTTATGGTTTTGTTAAGAGGTTAGTCTATTTTGATTAGTTTTTTTATTAAAAGTGGTATCACATATAAATAATATTTTCCTACCAATATAAAAGGGGAGAATAAAACAAGAGTAAGTAGGAAGTAAAGTGTTAAACATAGACTTATGTTTGCTCCAACATTTTAAGCAATTACAAAATTAACGAAGAATTTATTTTAGGATATTTATATAATTCTAGTGTGATTCAATCTTATTCCAAGGGAAATCAAGGGCCCACACAACCAAGAAAGCATGATCATTTGTGTTATTTATATGTTTACATTATTTTTTGTTTTTGTCTTTCATTCTTTTATGCAAAGTATTGTCTAACAAGTTCCAAAATAAAAGTCTCTCTCTGTGTTTTTAATGTGTGTGTGTGTGTTTTAATTCATTTCTTTGAATTTTCATAGTATTCCCTTTCAAAACAATTCTAATTTTGGCAACTTAGACTAATTGTTTATTTCCTTTAAATTAATCTCTATGACAATAAGTGTGTTTCTCTTCCAAGCATTGTAATTCAATAAAGAGTGTTTAATTTTACAAGTAATAGAATATATTTTAATACAATAAATTAGATTATATCTTTAAGATTAAATGATTCACAACTCCCCCTAAACATACAACTGTTAGTCACTATCTTGCATACCTTACTATTGATTGCCACTGGACATCGAATCTAGTTTGATGTGATATCATCTTGAATTTATTTGATTAAATGAAGAGGACACATTGACCCTCATCATATTATTCCATTATTACAAATATATTAGTAATTCAATTAAACTTTTTCTATTATTGGTAA
>JARHVA010009982.1:145000-152500 GCA_037957365.1 Torreya grandis
TGGTGATGTTATTGTGCCAAACCCATATTAGTTTCAAGAAATAGTACATCTTTTTCCTCTTATATAAACATGTTGAGAAGACATTTATTGAATTTACGAATATCCATATATAAAATTTGATCAAGATTTATAGTCAATGCTTCATGTTGTTAATGAAAAATAAGTAGTAGTCTTAGTAGTCTTATGTCATCATATAATAGATTTTGACTAGCATCAAAATGTATTAATAATGTTATCTTGGATTTGTCTATTTCAATGTTATTCTTCTTTGTGTAAATCCATCTCTTCATATTAAGACTTATCTAACATAATGTATATAGCTACAATCAATCCATCATAGTTATGTCATTTGGTAATGATCTTCACATAACACAATTGGTACAACATGTAGGTCACTCATTATTCCCTAAGAACATTGACATGTCAATACAATAACTATAAAATTGGTCTAGACATTACATAACCTCCTTATATACTAGATAATACTAGAATCTATGGGGTATTACATCTCTTCTTGAGTTGTTGATAAGATGAAAAGAACATACTGTGAGAACTAAATCCATATGACTAGGAAAATATGTGTTGAAATAGAACCTTAACCTACAAAGATGAAAAAATGACACTAGGGCTTCCATATGTTCTACATTGCATAGCCATTGATATAAATAATAATATAATGAATGAATAGTGAACAATGGGGTTTGCACATGATCTATAGTGTATATCTATTATCTACCCCATTACAAATCAAAATATGTTTTTGAGATTCCTCTCACAAAAGCTTCTCTAATAACACATGATAGATAAAATATATAACGTGTGAGAACAAATGATTTAATTTTATTAAATCATAATCATATTATTTTATTCAATATGTTAGGATACACACACTAATCACATAAAAAAAACTTAATCAATATATACATGACAAAATAGATGTAAACAGGTCAAACAATAAATAGTAGATAAGTAACACACACAAGCATCTACATGCAGTGTCATTTTGTCTTATCTAATTGTCCTAATTAAAATTGATGGGATAATTGATTAGGTGATGAGTTGTACTAGGATAATCAAGATGTAAATGTGGATTAGGGATATAGATTTGGATAAGATATAGATTTGGAGAAGACTAGTGATGATGATTAGTATTAGGATTTGAATAAGGATATAGATTGTTAGAAATTTATATGAGAGACATAAGACTGATCAAGATAAAGTGAGACCAGGTCAATGCTTGCTTGATATATATTATATTTTCCCTAGTTTTGGATATGGGATGAATGATAATTTTAGGATGGATGTCTATGAGGCGGTGATGAGAGAGGAATGGCATAAATATGGATGTGATTGCAAAAAAAGGTATAAGACAAGACACTATGGAATATTTTTGGGTTTTATTGATTTTATAATTTTAAGGTCTTTTGAGAATATATATGTACAATATTCAAAGTGGGTTACTAGCAAAGTGAAAACCAAGCCTAGAAACTAGGATGACGATGGGAGAATGGAAGGGATGATAAAAGGATGATGGTGATGCTGAAAAGGGTATGAAGACCAAAGAAGAGTGGACTAGAGATCACCAATGAACACATCATGAAGGAACCCAATATCTAATTACCCGAGTGTTCATTGGAGGATATACCAAGATGATTCTATAATATTTTCTAAGACATATTCCTCTCTCTTATGAAGGTCGAGACTACAATAAAAGATGGATATGGTATGATTGTAAATGATTGGTAGGAGTGATGGACCAAGGATCATATGGGTGTGATGAAAATAGGGTTAATATGATGTGGATGAAAAATACATACCCCTAAGTGTTGAGGTAAAATTTTGACAATAGATTTTTATACCATGATGCTAGAAACTAGTTTTCATCATGGTTCTTGCCCAAGGTGATAGTAAACTAGTTTCCACCATTGGAAAAAAGATTTTTTTTAGATTGCATCTTGATTTATTATATATGGGTGTGAGATGTAGGAATTCGAATGCTTTAATTATCTTTAACCAATACATGTTCTAAAGATGTGTGACGTTAGGATCATGTTGTTGATGTTGGATGTATTGATGTTCTTGTGAGATAGATGATGAAGAGGATGAATTCCATTCGAGTCGTGATATATAAATTGATGATTCCATTCAAAACAACATATGCACATAGAGTGGAGATGACTGTGTCATGGTTTTCAACACATTTCAAGGGGTAATCAACCGTAACATGATAAGACAAAAGGATGCAATCTTTTGACATATCTGAAGAAATGATCCATGCATGGGAGATCATTAGTCTAAAATAATACTAATTTGAGAAGATTAATGATGATTGTAGATCAAGGTAGAAGTTAAAAAATATGATGAAGGATATGAGATAGAATAAACGATATGATCGAGTGACCAAATGATGAAGCGGATATTAAAGTGGTAGCTAAGTGACCTTTGGGCACTAAACATGGTCAAGTGTTGCCTAAATAGTTTGAAGAGACCTTAGGCCAATGTATTTCTTACTAAATGGTAGAAGATGATGATGATGATGATCGATTAGAATATTAGGATGATGAATATTTCTAGACATGTTAGTTGTTAGATAGATTTTAAGTGTGATGATGATTGGATTGAAATTTGAGTTGATATGTTAGATTTGGATGACTAGAGAGATGATATATGATTGGTTAGAGGATCTAGACTTGATGACAAAAGGGCCAGATTAATGATTGTATATTGTATGAGATAATACATGAATGAATTTAGGATATAGACTAGATGATAATATGACTAAGAAGAAAGGTTGGACTTCGATGATTATTTGGAAGACAAAGGAATAAGATATATGACTGGATATGAGACTTGAGATGAGATTAGAAGAAATGATCAATCCATGATTTATTTAATAAGGTTCATCATAGTCTAAGAAATACAATAGATATGGCACTTGGTATTATGCCATATGATATAAGTATGACCAAGAGGACATTGTGCCAAAGTGAATATAGAAGGGGAAAATAGAAAACTCTACATCATCAAAGGTACCTATAAGCATCATTATAAATTTTGTTGTCGTCATAGCATCCTCATTCATTTCCTAATATATAAAATTATTCAAGAAGTAAGAATTAGAAAGACATAGAAAATTAAATGAAACATACATGATAAAAGATAGGTAAACAATTCAAATAATACAGAGCATACAAGTAACACTCACAAGTATCTACCTTGCCTATTTCCCTAATTAAATTTGATCATGTGATTAAATGAAACATACATGATAAAAGATAGGTAAAAAATTCAAATAATACATATCATACAAGTAACACTCACAAGTATCTACCTTGTCTATTTCCCTAATTAAAGTTGATCGTGTGATTGACCAAGTGATGAGTTGGACTAGGGTGATCATGATGTGAATGTGGATTAAGGATATATACTTAGATGAGGATATGGACTTGTAGTAGACTATTTAACTAGACTATGATGAAGTTGAAGACAAGGATTAGTTTACCTCTGGATTGACCTTGTTGTGATCTTAGATGAGAGATTTATCAGGTTAAAGTGACACTAGGTTAATGCTATCTCAAAATAGAATATTGTTGCCTTGATTTAGAACAGGGGATGAAAGATAATAGTAATATGGGTGGATACGATTAGGTTATGGATTAAAAAGGACATGAATATGGATGTGAATAGGGGGATAGGCATAAGACAAGACATCTTGGAATATTTTTGGCTTTTTCCATATTTTATGATTTTTTGGATTTTTGGCATATGTATGTACAATATACAAAGGGGGTTAGTAGAAAAGGGAATACCAAGCCTACAAACTAGGATAGTGATGGATGGATTTTTGGATGGGATGATAAAAGGATTAACGTAATCCTGAAAAGGTGAAGAAAATTAGGGAAGATGGGATTAGGGATTGCTAATGACCACATCATACCAGATGTGTAGTTACTCTAGTATCCATTGGAGAATATGTCAGGATTATTACAAAACATGTCTTAAGACATCTTCCATATCCTTATAGACATCAATACTAAAATAAAGGATAGTGTGATGCAAGATATGATGGCCAATGATGGGTAGGAATATGGATAAAGAGATATGAAATGGATGGGATTGACAAGGGATATTATGTGGATGGATTTACCCCCAAGTTTTGGTATAAAGTTTGGATAATAGATTATTTTAATATGACATCAAATATTTATTTTCCTCATGGTAATTTCCCAAGGATCTAGAGGACTGGTTTTCACCATTGGATAAATGATTTTTATTTTATTTTTTTGACTTTTGTCATCTTGATTTATTAGATATGGGTGTGATATATAGGAATGCTAACACTTTCATGATATTTATCCAACACCTATTCTAGATATATGTGATGTTAGGATCATGTTGTCGATGTTGGATGTATTGATGTCTTTGTGACCTTTGTTTACTCTTGATTGAGACCCCTCCAAACATCTAGACTAGATGTCTTCATCACCCTTATAAAATTAATGTTTCATGGGTTTGTGAGGTGTTAAATATATGGATTTAGGTTTTGTATATTATGGTGATGTATAGGACATGAATGGATGAGAAAATCATGATAGGAAGTTATGATGGGTGTTTGAGGATTAGGACTAGTAGTCACACACATCATTGAAGATGTTGGACTTCTATATTTGATTGATGCCTTATGAAAAAAGAATACAAGAGATATGATATGATTTGACATTAATATTTATATTTTATTCAATTATTTGAAGGATTTATAACCATATTGTTACTGCTTTTGACAATATTTTGATTTTCAAACCTGATTATATCTTGACTTCCCTCTGGTGCCTTACTTTGGGATTCACTAGAGGATAATGATATTTGACTTGATAAATGATGATGATTTTGACTTTTATGGACCCCTAGTGCCTTGAATATGGTTTCACTAGGGGAAGACAATTGTTGATTAGGTTGATGATTGGAAGTTTCTTGATTTTGACTTCATAGATCAAAAGTGATTTGATCATCATGTATAACTCTTTAAATATGGTTGTGGACCTCTACATTTATGGTACATATTATTTTGATGGAGGAATGGTCTGATGATGTATGGTCCTACTCATCATTATGAAGGGAGGTGATTAAATGATCATTGATAGGAAGAAAGGGGTCTATGATGGATGAATGTGGGGGATATGGTATGATGACATTAATGAGTGATGATTGGGAATCATGGTCCTCATATATGATCCTAGGAGACCCAATTTTGACATCAAATAATATCTCCTCAAGATAAAAAAAAATATCACTAATACTATTTATAAGACACATTTCTAATATAGGATCAGATTCACTTTGATAATGTTTGACAAATAACGCTTTTAATAACTATATTATGACTTCATCATCTTGATTGGGACTAAAATATATGGATGTTAGCCAATTATCATCCAAATTTGAGGTATCTTCAAAAGGGAAGGCATGCTTATCATCTTTTACAATGTCTATAATGGATGATGTTTTTCATAAGGAATCTAATTCAGACACTAGTGTTGAACATAATCATGATGCAGATAAAATATGTGTCAACTCTGATGTAGAGGATGCAATGCCATTAATAAATTATTCAATGTATATAAGTGACCCCTCATCATGGGGACTTTGATATGATAGGTGAGAGTAAGATGATGGAGGGACAAAGAATTCACCAAATACATGTCCATGGAAGAAAGACTGATTAGAGAAGGGAGGACTAGGTTCATGGGGGACAGAGGAATGGACTCATATTCAATGGAAGATTTGTTAAATATAGGGGCACTATGGAATATTTTTTTGGTGTCTTAACCTTGGCTTGGAGAGGGAAGGGTTTGATCATGGTTGAGAATAAAATCTTGGAATTCCTATTTTTGTTCACCCAGTGATGTAGACTTGTCTAATTAATTTTCAATTTCAATGTCACTATGATCAATGAGATTGTGGAAATAGTTTTGTAAATTATGACATTGATTAATGATATTCCCCAAGTTTTGTAATATATACAATAGTGGTTAGATTTATACCAAAAGAGTTTAGGCTTGGTGGGATTAATATGGTGTATGGGTAGATAGACTATCATGCCATTGGTAACGAGATAGTGGAAGACGGCTTCTATGGATATAGGAAGATGAGTATAAGGGATATCTTCACTTTATGACATGAATGTATAAGCATTGGAGTTTGGATCATATGGGTGTTGATGTAATTAGATGGGTAGGCTAGTAGTAGATGAGGTGGCTAGATAGGATTCCATTTGCTAATGTAGGAATGGGTAGACAATTGGCTATGACTAATAGATTAGGGATTTTAATGGGATTAGGTAGTATGAGGACTAGGAGTTGACTGGTATGGATGGGTGAAGACTAGAGTTAATACTAGGTGGATGGGATTAAAGTTTGTAGAACATGGAGTGCTCATCTCAAGGAGGCGAGAGAGGATAATATCCCTATTGGCAATGAGGTATTTCTCAATTAGGGTATTGACCAAAAATTTTTAGATGCCATGGATAAGGATGGGAGAAAGTATGGATAGTGTAGTTTTCCATCCCCAATCAATAGGTGCAGGGGATTGAATGGAAAGATTGATGGATGAAGATGGGATATGTGGAACAAATTCAAGGATAAAGGCCTAATTTAGTGCAATCTCAAGTTTGACTAGATATTTGATGTAATTTTTAAGTTGTCTAATTTAGGACATGAACTAGATATTGATGACATTGATTAGATTTGATTGGGTGAGATATGGCAAGATCTAATATTTGATAGGGGTTAGATTAGACCAATAGACTCATTTTGACTAGGGATTAATTTGATTAAGGCTAGATCAAGACTAAGATGATCGACTCAGATAAGATGAGATGATTTAATTGTTAAGTTGATAGGATTGTGATTATATTTATGACTTAAAATTAATTAGATATAAGCAACCTAGTGATGAGTACCCTAATGAAAATAGATGTTTTCCAATGTGGATGAAGACTAGCATATGACTACATACTTGATGGGATGACTAGTATAGTCAAGGGAATGACAAGTTGGACTATGATTATGATTAGGTTATATAAAATGGTTGATAAAGTGAATAATAAATACAAGGTCGAGATGAGTGATTGCTTTAGACTAGGGGACTGAGTAGGTCAAGGTGATGTGTGATTGGTTATGGATAAGGTGGTCTTAGTCTTATGACAATAAGGATGATTGATGCTAAGAGTAAGTGACTAATATTGAGTTAGGCTATGATAAGATATGATAGATGGATGATAAGACTTGATTATGATATGTAAGTTATGCGGTATGAATAGTGATATGTAAATGAGGCTAGACTAAGATGTGACCAAGATGCAAGATGAGACAATGTTGAAGAGGCTGTATAAAGAAGATAGGTGCAAGAGAATGATATGATGATGAGGTAAGGATAGAGGTGTATAATTTTTTTTAAAAGGTTGACTTAACTCATAAAAAACATTGGTCTAGCATAACACTC